>JAUESH010000044.1:11676965-11726059 GCA_032275165.1 Synergus magnus
ATCTCCTAAAGTTTTTTAATGTCTTTGTGAAATCTCTTAAAATTCCAAATAACATTGGGAATAAAATAATAATAATAAAATAAAATTCTACAAAATTATAACCAGAATTTTTTTGAGTGTAAAATTCGGGATAAGAAGAGACAGTTAATTGAGAATTTATTGTGACCTGTGCCAAATTAGGTATTTTACTTGTGAAATCGGACATGCTATCTTGGCATGTCGCATTTAACGCACGCATAAGCCTTCGTCGTTCGTTCGGATGGTTTAAAGTACAAACTGAATTTACCGCGAATCCCCCTAAAATCACTGCAATTTGCATAAAGCTTGTCTACATTCGTCTGCCGTTTCTCTCTCTCTTTGGTCTCTCTATAGTCTGTTGCTATCAGCCTCTATATTCCTATCCCGGCTGTCTATGTAGATTGTGGAGATACCCACTGTGTCAGTCTATTATCAGGCTCGGCATCCTGAGCCTTTAGTCCTTTAGAGGAATCACGTCTCTCTGATTCGGATTTCAAACCAAATTCGTGAATAGGGCTTGATTTCCGTTCCAACTTGCGTGCATAGAGTCGATTTGATTTCCCATAAATATAAGAGGGAGCATTAACAGACATTTTTAAGGGTCAATGTTCTTTGCAAGAGCGATTCAGAGGAAAGATTTTTAATCATAAAATAATGTTAAACTCACAAAAATTGTCTAATTCATTTTTTTTCGGGAAAGAATCATTCGAATTTCTCTTTTCAACGTTCTTTATAGGTAGTTTTTTAGTCAACGAATAGAATGGAATGGGTCTCATTTTGACAACGAACTTTTATCCCAGACAATGTTTGAATTATTCAAATTTTAAAATTCATTTTCCGGAATATTTGGAAACGGCTTTTTAAAATTTTTAAATCAGTAGTCCCATAAATATGTCTAAAAAGTTTTAGAATATTGATTTATTTGTTTTGAAAATAATTTTGTTTTAAAGAAACTTGTAATGTCTATTTTTATTTTCAGTCGGAAAAATATTTCTGAATAAAATGATAATAGAATTGGGAAAAGTTATTTCGTTCATTTGAACGAATAAAACTTGTGGGTAAAATAACTGAAAATAAATGAAATTGTTGTTTTTGGTTGTTCGGTTGCAGATTCAGTAAAGGCAAACTTAATTTCAACAAGTTAGTAACATATGCACAATATTTGTTGAATGGAACAAAGGGTTTCGCCGGGAGCATAGTGCTTTTCATAGCGTTTTATTGTCCCGTTTCTCGTCCATCGAAGTAAATAATGAATGAACTGCACGAAAAGGGAATCGGAGTTGAATGCACAATTCAGTGGTGTTTTCATGGAGAAATTCTCCTATGTATTCACCCTGCGGTTATCGAGCGGATTGATTATTAAATTTGGCACGTTTCAACCCTTTACCACAAAATTAATTAAAATAGTCATTCCAAATATTCTAGTAAAATTAATTTACATATTCACATAAATAAAAAGATTGCTTCTCTTCCATACTAAATTTATATTGTTTAACAAATTTCAACTAGATAGTCATTAAATAATATTTGTAAAAATTGAATAAAAATCAATATGTATGTATCAATGGAATCAATGCACCTTGCATGTCAGAGGTAGAATATTACTCAGCCCCTGGATACATGCAATCTCTATGCTTGCCTGTCGTGATATAACGAGTTGCCTGATGACAGGCGCGTTGCATACATATCGTCTGTTTTCAGATAGCCCATAAATCACAGAAAATACCCCATATTTCTTACTGATTCCAAAGTTTTTTTTATATATATATATATATAATATACATAAAACAGTTTCTGATGCAAAGGAGTTTTCTTTTTCATTTACTTTTGTTTTTTTCCGTATATATAAATCATAGATGTGTATTTTATCCCCTTTATAAAAATCGTTTTAATATCTTTCATTTAAAATAAAAAAAAAATTTAATAATTTTTATTAACATATCTTCTATTTTAATTATTTATGTGTATTTTTGCTTGCAGAAGTAGAGGAAAGATCGGGAGGGAAGGCGCGCGGCGGAAAGTTAGCGCGTCGGGCGCGTTCTTTCAAAGAAGACTTCCTGGAGAAGCTGTCCCAGATGCGTTCTCCAGGAGGTAGTACCGGAGGCGGTGGCAGCGCAGCCGCGACCCGGGCGGCCTCGCCCTCGTCGCCTCGCACTCCTCGTGACAAGAGCGCAGCTGGTGAGACCCAAGATAAAAATCCTCTTCGTGATCTCCACATACACGTTCGCCAGGTACAATTGGCTCTGCTGCACTTTCGCGATGTTGTGTCGAAAAACAAGCTGGAGATGCTTCCGGGAAACGGTACCATCGTCCTGGATACTGTCACGACCATACACACAGTACTCAAGTCTTACGTCCTCTCTGAAAACAGGTAAAACAATAAGTTTAACCACCTTTTAACACCTTTTATCCAACTCCCTTTCCTAAAACCACATTTTCCAACTCGATTTTCCAAAGCCCTCTTCCAATTCCCTTTTCCAAAATCCACTTTTCCACACATTTCCAACTTCCTTTTTGAAGGACTCTTTCTAAAATCCGTTTATCCACCCCGCTTTTCCGAATTCAAATTTTTAAACCCCTCTTCCAACTCTTTTTTAGCTTGTTTTGTAAAACACCGCATTTTCCAACCCCGATTCTCCAACTCTTTTTTAATTTTCTTTTCCAAAACCCCTTTATCAGCCCCATTTTCCAAACCTCTCTTCCAACTCCTTTTTCCAAAACACCTTTTCCAAAATCCACTTTTCCACCCATTTCCAACTTCGTTTTTAAAGGACTCTTTCTAAAATCCATTTATTCTTAAAACCACATTTTCCAACTCGGATTTTCCAAAGCCCTTTTCCAACTCCCTTTTCCAACTCCCTTTTCCAAAATCCACTTTTCCACCCATTTCTAACTTCCTTTTTGAAGGACTCTTTCTAAAATCCGTTTATCCACCCCGCTTTTCCGAATTCAAATTTCTAAACCCCTCTTCCAACTCTTTTTTACCTTCTTTTCCAAAACACCGCATTTTCCAACCCCTTTTTCCAACTTTCCTTTTTAATCCTCTTTTGCGAAACCCTTTACCAGCCCCATTTTCCAAACCCCTCTTCCAACTCCCTTTTCCAAAGCACCTTTTGCAAAATCCACTTTTTCACTCATTTCCAACTTCCTTTTTGAAGGACTCTTTCTAAAATCCATTTATCCCTAAAACCACATTTTCCAAGTCGATTTTCCAAAGCCCTCTTCCAACTGCCTTTGCGAAAACACCTTTTCCAAAATCCACTTTTCCACCCATTTCCAACTTTCTTTTTGAAGCACTCTTTCTGAAATGTCTTTATCCAACCCCCTTTTCGGAATTCAAATTTCTAAACTCCTCTTCCAACTCTTTTTTACCTTCTTTTCCAAAACACCGCATTTTCCAACCCCTTTCTCCAACTCTCTTTTTTAACCCTCTTTTCCAAAACCCCTTTATCAGCCCCATTTTCCAAACTCCTCTTCCAACTTCTTTCTACAATCCTCCCTTTAGCCCTCTTTTTCAAGAACCTTTTCTGCAAATCTCTCTCGTCGTATTTCCACCCCTCTTTTTCAAGCATAACCCATCTTCGAACTCCCTTTTCCAAGGTCTTTTCCCTACCTCTTTTCCAACCGCCTTCTTCACATTGTATTTTCCAAAACACCACATTTTCCAGCCACCTTTTTCCAACCTTTTTTTTTTGCAAAATCTCTCTTCCAAACCCCTTCTCCAACCCTTTTGAATTGGTACCTTTTTGGCTACATTTAGAACACTTAATTTTTCGAAATTGAGTTTAATTCTAGAAGAAATTGAAGCTTCTAAGCTCTCTTCGAGTGTAAGATTTCTCGAAATCGAAATTACTCAGTTGGTTTTGAAATTAAATCCATTTGAAATAACACCGATCTCCGATCGAATTTAAAATTCGATCTTGGATCAATTCGATCTTGGATCGACGTTATTTCAAACGGATTTAATTTCAAAACCAGCTGAGTAATTTCGATTTCGAGAATTCTCATAAAGTACATACAATTTCGTTGCAAATTCACTTTTTTGGTTGAAATTTGTTCTTTTTGGCTAAAAATTAAACTATTTCGTTAAAAATGTGAGAGTTATGGTTATATCTTCATTTGTGAGTAATAATTTGTTTTTAGCTCAACCTTGGGCTCGGCTACTAATCAAGTATACCAAGCACTTGCACAGTTGTTAAAACTTTGCGACGATGTGCTGCTACATGGAGACCAATCTTCTGCGCTGGATACTGGAAATGTCAATCACGTTATTGGATTAGTCGAGGATGCTGTTAAAAATCTGGTCACCCTCGCACAAGAGAAAATTACTAATAGACAAAAACCTCCACCGGCGCCTGGCAGCAATAATAGGTAATTTAATCAAAAATATTATTTAAAGAAATCTTTTAATATTGGTTATCATAAATAATAGAAGGCTCTCATGAGAGTTTCATCTTTCTGATAAATTATTAATTATTTACTCGATTTGTTTCAGAACATCGGGTTATAGTTCGGAGTTGACAGCGCAAAGGAATTCTCTACCCGACATTCCATTAACACCAAGAGAAAGACAGATCTTAGAACAGGCAGCAACATCGAGCAGCTTAGTTCGAGGTTCACATAGTTCAGAATCAATCTTGAGAGATTCCAGTCCACCTCCAAAACCACCTCTTCCCGATAGGTAAATATTTCAAAATATTTCTTCCTCAAAGATTTTTCTTATTCTCTCAGTCTTCTCTCTTATTTTTCATCGTAGTAGAATTTTAAACTGCATAAGATCTTAATTATAAATCTCGAAAACATTTCTGTTTTTTTTTTTTTTTAGAACTATTTGCGTATCCGATGAAAATAGTTCTTCCGGAACGCCACCTCCTCTGCCACCGAAAAGAAGAACTCGAGCTCAACAATTGCTCGATGAGACAGAAGGTCTTTTAGCAACTAGTCTTGACAGGGTCTCCCTTCGTAGCAGATCTCCAGAGGACTCGTCATCCCTTCTTAGTGCATCCGCTGGAAGCTTAGACTCGGCACTAAATCACTCGAGAGATGAGGATGAAATCCGAGCAATTATGGGACCAAACGACGAGTCTCTTAACGACAGTATGGATCTCAGTTTAATGGCAACGATTCAAGGTAATTTCAATTTATAATTCCAAGCTTTTTTTCAAACGTTTTGTATTTCCATCCTACGAGACATCATTTAAATTCAGGTAGAGACGGTAGACGATAAAGCAATGCAAAACATCTTTGAGTGTCTTTGAAACCTGCTTCTTATTTAGACTGAAGTCGGTCCAAAATGTAAATATAAATTTGTAATTCAATTTTCTGTCTTAAATAGATATAAAATACTTTTAAATTCGTATTTTTCAACGCAGCTTAGTTCATAATTCCTTTAGTTCTCTTCTGATCTAAAGTGTTCTATTTTCAACATTTTTCCCCGTTTCTCACCTAGTTTAACGTATACTTAATTTGAAAGAAATTGGATTCATATCTTCGCTTATAGAATTTGTAAAATTTAATTTAAATACTATCTGTGTTATTTTAAATAAAAATAAAATGGTAAAACATTTTATTTCCAATGTAATGTTTTTTTTTTCTTGTTATATTCGAAGGGGATAATTTTTATAACTCAGCGACACCTTTGTGTTTATTTTCGTCCAGTTTTTGTCCCGATTTGCAGGAAGGATACATTCGAAAGCTTGCTTGCCTTTGCGTGGGATCTTTAATGTCTGATCTCTGCTTTAATACAAGGAAATCATTTCTGGAATATATGCTTGTTGTGGTACGATCGTGCAAAAACCTTGCCATATGTGACCGAAGGATACATAAAGGCTTAGTCAGCGTTGACCCTCCGCTGGTGAAGCTGAAAGAGCAGTTGAATCTCAAGCGTTCTAATATCGAGACCTACTTGAATATTCATAACGAATCATTTTTCTTAAAAATAATTTATAAGCGAGTAAAATTGATTAAAATGGATCTAAATAATTCTCCAGTGAATATGAACAAAAGGATCGATTCTGTCCTTTCGAAATTGAAAAATCGTACGTAGTGCGCGGGTGAAAATTTAATTTCTTCTTCAGTCTCATTTTATTCATTTTTCAGGATTAGTTTTTAAATCATTTATTTGGCAATTTATATTCTAAGCATTGAGCATGTAAACATTTTTTTGAATCAGTTTTAAAAATTTATCTTTTTTAAATTAATTTCTTAAGTTATATTAATTCAAAGCTTAGAGTCGAGTCTCCGAGAATCTTCAAATTGGGTTTAATTGTTTAGGCATGCAAGTTAATGGAACGTCTCATTGCGGTTGTTGGGATGGTTCGGAAACAAGTTTACCGAGCACTATGTTGCTAGGTCAGCAATCTCAACCAGAAATTCTCAGTCCCTTTACCGGTATGTAATTTGATTTATGCATGAACAAATATTTTATGCCTTCCCGACCGATAAGCCATTATTTTTCTTCTTTGTTTTCTTTCTGTTCTTTTCTGTTTTCATCAACTCTAACTCTATTAAAACTATTAGCACTTTAAAACACTGCACTTTAAACATCTGAGATAGGAAAAAAATAACACAAGAGAAAATGTTAATTTTAAACTGTTACTTTTATTTATTTTCTGAAATAGAAATTCGGGCGGGAATGGTTTAAAATATCACTTGACTGAAAAACTGTGAAAAATATCAATGAATAACAGATAACTCGAGAGGGAAACCCCAAATCTAAAAATTAAACAGAATTCTCTAAATAGACTGACTTAGTGACGTGGGAAGTTAGTAAATATATTCATTTATTATTTTTATTTGTCAATAAGTTCTCTGTTCATCCAAAAGAAATATTTGTAGGTATCAGGAAAATAGATTTTCAGGATAAACTTCCAATTTTCCAACTCGCTGACTAATATCCCGTTTATCTTTTCTATCGATGACCCTTTTACGAAGAAATATCGTTTTATTGTTGCAGGCATCGAAGCGAAAATGGAACGGCTGTCAACACAAACCCAAGAGTCCGGTTTCGTATCGATGCACTCACAGAGAAGTTCCTCTCAAAGCTACACTGCTTCGAGTATGACTTCGAAAAGGTCTTCGCAGCAGAGCAGTATTAGCTATAATGCGCAGTCGTTTAGTTCTCAGCAACAATCGTTTTCGCAGCAAAAGCTGTCAGCCGATAACAATGGAACTGTTTACTCACAGAAAACGATAACCAGTTCGAAAAGTTCTGTCAGCACGACTAACATAACTGGTAGCGGAGATCCAACTCTCCTGGAGAAACTGGTAAATGTGGGTGTTGTGTGCTGTTTTATTTTTCTTTATTGTACTTTACGCTTTCCGTTTTACTTTAAGTGCCACCCCTACATCCTTCCAATTTCTTTTCTTCAGTTTTTGTCATGGTTTTTATACCCATGATAAATCAGCACGAATTTATCTGAACGAGTCTCTTAGATTTTATTTTTAAAGTTGTTTTACTGATTTTGTTTCCTCATTGAGGAAAGATTTCTTGTGTCGAAATGAATCAAGAGACCTATTAGAGATTAATGTTAAAGATATTAATATTAATGTATTAATATTAGAGTTCAATTGATCCATAATAATTTTTATTACTAATAAATTGGATTTAAATAATGATTTCAATAATTAATACTTCCTCTGTCAGGAAGCAAACTGCTCATTAAATCAGCACCAGAGTTGATACAACTTCACAACTTGTTTAACTTTGATTTTTATTTGATATTTGGGTTTGATATTTGAGTGAATAGTATCATAATAAGTCATATAAAATTCATTAATTTCAATTCGGGAGGATTGAAACTCGACTAAAAAATAAAATTCGATTTTACTTTAGGAAATTGAAGACTGTTTAGCATTGGATGCGAATGGAGTTCCCCCGGCTCTTCCTGAAAAAAGGTCGAAGCGAAGAAAAGAAAGACATCCCTCGCAATATGACAATGTGCCCGAAAATGAACACTTGTCAACCTGCAGTCTTCATAGCAACGGCGACAGCTACGACTCTAGCAAACCACCACCCCTACCAATTAAAAAAAGACACAGTAAGTAAAATTTGTCTTAATTAAATATTATTTTATACAAAAGGATAATTGAGCTATTGAATAAATACTGAGTCGTGATTAATTAAAAATAATTTGAAATCTAAAATCTAGAATCTACTTTTAAAACAGAATAGAAAATATTAAAACTGAAGAAGTTATTCTTAGAAGAGATTAATTTTTTGTGCTTTATTAGACGAAAAGTAAAAAATGAAAAGGCACATTTTTTTAAAACTGACAAAATGTTTTGTATCCCCCAGTGTTCCAATCTGTGGCTTATTCCGGTAAGTGGGATCCTACCCACTAGTCGATATGCTCGACAATCATTCTCATGCTAAGTTGCAATTATTTGGCGTCCATATACGGTTTTTCATTCGAGCTTTCTACGGCATGTTTGCTGTTTTCAGTTTTTTTTCTCATTTTACGTTGAGCACTAGATCAACAAGTTTGGCACATTGTTCTTATATTGAGAAGCTTGCGTTTTAATTAATACGTTTAGCTTCTTGCTTATTCGCTGAATCATCAGTTTCCAAATGGCTGTGATCTTTTCAATAGTTATCAAATAAAAAATATTTGCATCTCAATTTTTCTTTATAATTCAAGTTTTAATATTCAAATAAAACTTTCTTACATAATTTCATTTCGAAGCACAATTCTTTAAGTAATTTTATATTTGTAGTATATTTTTTCATCTAAACTGATTGAATTTGTTGGTGCCACAGATCACGAATTGAATTTAGTTTACAATCGTTGCATCCTTTTTTTAACCATTTTAATTCTAATCATAAGATTTCGTTTTTGCCGGGAGTATTAATCAATAGAAAAAAAATCAATACGTTCATGTTCATGAAACTGGTTTATTATAAATGCTTTGCTTCAGTGTTCCAAACAATGAAAAGTATAAGTCAATTCTGAGTATTTATAATCGTAATCTTTTCAGTCATGGCGTATATGGAGATGTTTGGAAATTGCTCGCACAGTAACAACGACTTCATTTCGGATTTGGGAACAAGACACTCGATGGCAGCTTATAACACGATGCAGGCTGAATGGCAGCAGCACGAAATGTCTTTGACAACAACGCAATCTTGTTCCTTCATGACCCAAACGTTGACGAGCTTGCACGACAGTTCGAGGTGAGGATTCGATCAATGTTGATTTTTTTCGAGAGGAATTTCAAAATAAATAAACATCTCTTTTCTTTTTGTACAGCATTTCCGTTACCACGACGCCTTCCAACAAGGAAGTCGTCTGCAATTCTAGTCTACCTCCAGCATTACCGCCAAAGAGATCTCGTTCCATTAAATCACACGCAACCCCACCCCCGATTTCACCCAAACCCGCTGTCAGTATGCAAAGTGTACACACACCCGAAACAATTTCGTCTTCGACTTCCCTCAAGATCGAAGATTCCAAAAGCACATCGGAATCGAAACCCGTTACGCCTTCAACTCCTGTTTCGCTGGTGAGCTATTTCATTTTCGTTACAGGTTTTTAGAAGCGGGAGTCATAAATTGCAATTAAGACTATCGGATTCATATATTTATAATTGAAAAATGAGTACATTTACACCCTTAAATGCGGTTTTATTCTGTTTTATATTTTAAAATCCAGTACAATCCCTTGAAATTCCTTTAAATCGCTTGAAATTCTCTAAAATCGAGATACTTTAATTTTCAGAACAACAATCTGCATACAGAGAATTTATCGAGGCCAGCAAGTGCTGCTCTTACGAATGCATCCGTCGACGAGAACACTCTTGAATTACACGACGTCGAGTTAGACGATAGCTTATTAGATGAACTGGAAATCAACAAGTTCCTTGTCTTCAAAAAGCCTGAGGAAGATGGTCCTGACATTCGTGGAGGAAATCCGGACGCTTTACTAATTCATGCCACCAAAGCCAACAAACATGGTATATTAACTATTATAAATTAAGTTTAGTCCTTTAAAAAAGAATGCCTAAATGTTATAATATCATTTCATCGTATAATAAAATATTAATAATCCAATTTTGTAATTTTTCACATTGCTCATCAGACGAGAAGGAATCAGGTTCGTTGACTATATTAAAAAATCAAAACTTAATGAGACATTGTTCTATTTTATCTTAAATTAATTAAAGTAATTCTTGTGCGATGAAAATTTTAGTAGAATCAAAGTAAGTGAGCATTCTGTGGAACGTATAGTTTCGAAAGTATCAAGCTAACTTTCTTTTACAGATTTCTTGTACCAGGAAGCATTTCTGACAACGTATAGAACGTTCATGTCGCCTCTGGATCTCATCAAGAAATTGCACAGACGACACCAACGTTTTTCTTGTTCGCCGGATGTAGCCAAGCAGCGAGCTGCGAGAGAGGCTTTCTCTCTTCTGGTCAGAGTTGTTAGTGATTTAACGTAAGTCTCTTCACTCATTTGACTTCTTCTGTTTCCTTTTCATCTCCAAAAAATGATAATTTCTTTAAGAGATTAATTTTCTTATTTATTACCATGCACTCACCAATTTTTTTAATGAAATACCAGGATATCCGATCTTGACGACAAACTTCTACAAACCTTGATGGAATTCGTGCAACAATTAGTTTGCAGTGGTGATTTAACAATGGCAAAAGCCTTGCGAGTTAAAATTTTGGAAAAACACGCAGCAAAGCAGATGCAAGCAACACAACCGATCCTCTCGTCGCTCAGCGTTTCGACGAAACAAGCCTCATTGCTGGATTTCAAAAGCGAGCAAATAGCCGAGCAAATGACATTGCTCGACGCTGATCTTTTTATGAAAATAGAAATACCCGAGGTCTTGATCTGGGCACAAGAGCAGAACGAGGAGAGGAGTCCGAATCTCACAAGGTTTACGGAACATTTTAATAAAATGTCCTACTGGGCGAGATCTAGGATTCTGGAGCATCGTATGGAGAACGAGGCGAAAGATAGAGAGAAATATGTAGTGAAGTTTATTAAAATCATGAAACATTTGAGGAAAATAAATAATTTTAATAGCTATCTAGCTTTACTTTCGGCGTTAGACAGCGCGCCAATTAGGAGACTTGAGTGGCAGAAACACATCACAGAAGGCTTGAAGGAATATTGCGCACTTATCGATAGTTCTAGCAGCTTTCGGGCGTATAGAAATGCTTTGGCGGAAACTCAACCACCTTGCATTCCCTACATGTATGTATTCTTTTTTAATCTCCTTATTTTCAATTTCAAAGCGATTGCAAAGTTGACAAAAATGAAAAACATTTACTTGTTGTTTACAGTGGTCTCGTTCTTCAAGATTTGACATTCGTTCACATTGGGAACAGCGATTTGTTGCCTGATGGTTCTATTAATTTTTCCAAACGGTGGCAGCAATTCAACATCGTCGAGAACATGAAAAGATTTAAGAAAGGGTAAGCTAATCACAATTCATAAAGATAAATGAACTATTTTCTTCGGACAAAAAGTAACCAATTTTTTCTCAACAGCACCTACCATTTTAAAAAGAACGAGCGTATCATTGCATTTTTCAACAACTTCAGCGACTTTCTCTGTGAAGACGCTATGTGGCAAATTTCCGAAAGCATCAAACCTCGAGGCGGAAAGAAGTCTTAACTACAGAACTAAAGTACACCAAATTTTTTTCCTATTTTTGATTTGAAACTGAAACTTCTAAAGGGCAAAATATTCTCCCAAAGGTATTTATATTATACCTATCTAAAAGAATTGAGACCACGACTTGGGATCAGTGAAAGGATTTGTTTATCAATCCGAGTCTGGTAATTTAACGACCTCTATGAGGTTGAATTTACGACAAGTTTATACTTGCGTAAGTATATTAAATTTTAAGTATACGAGAAAATGATTTACATAATCCAATGGTAACCCTGAAGAGATGGCTTCAAATCTTTCGCAAATTAGAAAACGCCAAATAAGATCTCGCGCTCTTCGTCAGCCTTTCGACTATGCATAGCATAGCTAATATTCATGTTTGCTTTAAACCTCGAACGCCTAAGAAGTTTCGAGAAAATGCTTTAAGAGTAATTATAATTATATAAAATTCTATAATTAGTAGAGGACTAACACGCGAACCCCAAAACTTTAAATCTACTCTACGAGTATTTATGTATTATTTATTTATTCAATTACTTTCGCAGCTAACTTGTAAGATAATACTGTAGCCTTTTTTTCCGTAATTTAGATTTCATTCGTTGTCTAGGTTTACGTAGATAGAAGCGTTTCAATGGTCAACATGAAATTGTTGATTATACAAGGAAGAACACCAATTACGTTGATTAATGTAGAGCCACTGTTGTTCCGAGTCGACGCTCTTAACATGCGCGAGTTCGGAAGACGTGGTACGACTGAGAGCAGCTGTTGCATATACTATTGTATATGATTATAGCAAACATTTTGTTGCAAACTTGTTAATAGTTATCCAAGCTTTCAGCTTTAAACCGAGTTGCTATTTAGTAGTTTAGGAACCTAAC
The DNA here is from genome assembly GCA_032275165.1 of Synergus magnus. Lineage (NCBI taxonomy): Eukaryota > Metazoa > Arthropoda > Insecta > Hymenoptera > Cynipidae > Synergus > Synergus magnus. The sequence goes on from JAUESH010000044.1 coordinate 11,689,486, forward strand.
GTAAAATTATTAAGAACGTCGAGCAAATATTCCAGATTTCATTTGAAACTCTATTTTTCAGGCCTCACAATTTGATCGCTACTTTGAAACTATCAATTTATATTTAAAAATATTTTAATGTGATACTTGAAAATAATGGAAATTGAAAGGAAAATTTGAAAATAAGTCTTTTTTTTTCGTAAAAAGTTCCCCGTTTCTCTTATTTTTTCTTCAATAGGAACTGTGAGGCCTATTTTGATAAGAGTCTTTTTTTTATTTCTAAAAAGACAAACAAATCAAGTTGATCCACTTTTGATCGAAAGAAAAATATTCTGGGTAGAGTAATATATAAAATTCCCTCGAATTTTGACTAAGGAGGATCAACTTTTCCATTCAATTTTATTACATTTTTCTACAAATAAGTTCAAACGAACTTTTCCAAAAAATGAATTCAAAATGGAAATTCATCAGTCAATTAATCGAGAATATTCGCAAAAGATTGTGTAGAGTCTGCAAATTTAGAACTTTTCACCAGCTTGATAGGAAAATTAACAACTCGAACTGTAGAGTGAAAGCCTAAATGAAAAAAAAAAAGATTCACGTCCCATTGACATTTTTCGTGATAATAAATTTTTGCGATGTGTCCGATCCATTCCTGAATATGCTTTTTCGCTTGTATATACCGGTTCAAATTTCATTCTGCTTATCGTAAATGTAAGGAAGTCATTATTTTATAGACAATTAAAATTAATTGATTGTAAAATTAATTAACGAATGAATCGATAGAAAATTATAAATGAAATTAAGAATGAACGTGTGTATGACTGTGTTACATCGAATGCTTCTTCGATTCGGTAGTCAGTGATTGTATAAAATAATTTCGCATTGTCGAAGAAAAATGTATTTAAACTACCTACTTGTAAATAACGAATCAATACGAATTTGTTTTTTGTGCTGCGCTAACAGCATCTCGATTATAATAATTATATACGTATTACACTGTATTATCATCGCCACATCCATGACATCAAAATCGTACTTTTTAAGCAAACATTATCATTGTGATGCCATTATACGTTTTGGCATAGTCACGTGCTCACTGTCTTTATATTGTTTTTATTATTTAACGATTAAAACCCGAAATCAGCTAATACGACTTTCCCAATTTCAATTTTATATCTCCTCTTTCTTCTAGTTCTTCCCATCCATTTCGTTTTTACGCTCTCAGTTCTCAATCTGTTCACCTCTTTCGGTCATCTCGAAAAAACTTTTCCACTACAAATTAATATAAATTAATCCGTTACAAAATTCCACGTAGTTGTTAGTAAAAATAGTTGTATGTAATCTCGAACTTGGAAGTCTTTCCAATTGGAAAGCAGAGTGAGAGAAAAACAACCAGTGAATGTGCAACGAAAACTTAGACTTGATTTTACCGATTAGCTAGGGAATCATAAGATTTTAAGAAAGTAAAGACATTGTGATTGCTACACATGCGTATATTATATACTTTGATTATGAGTATTTTCATGAAATTTTCAACTGTAACTCAAAGTTTTTCTATATCTTCCAGTCGATATGAAAGCTTGAGATCAAGATTGTCGATATAGATACTGCGACGTTTGCATCTACCCTTAATGTAGACTTTGGCCATAAACACTATGCACATAAACAATATTATATAGCTTCCACTCGTGCTGCACAATCTGTCTCCAAGGCGAGAGGTATTTGTAGCTTTATAGACAAATAGCTGAAATTTTTTTCTAGAGTCCTTACCACTTTGAAAAGTGCCAGTTTCAACGATTTTCGCATCTGCGACTCATTTTATGGAACAGTCTAGCCGAGGGATGTGAGTTCTCGAGGGGTGCATAATTCACTTTCAAAATGCAACAACCTTAAGGAGTCTCATTTTTAAATCTACATATTTGAAAAGCTTCGTTAACTTTAGAACATTTAAGTTTAAAATTTCAAATTATGCACCCCACGTGAGTTCTACATTCTAGAATAATTCAGGATCTCCAGCTTCTTTAATACTGATTATTTATCATACTTTAGTTATCTAAAATAAAGAATTCCAAGCTTAAAATCAAAACTAGCGAAATGAATAAATAATTAAAAATGACTGGAGACTCTAATTATTAACAAAAGAAGCGCAATTTTAAAGAATGAAGTTCTATTCTGTACCAAGATTTTGCTCAATTGTCTCAATAACTATACAGATTAGTATTTTACACTTAGCAGACAAATTACAAGTTAAAAATTAAAATTAGTAGAAAAATAACATATCCTAGAGCCTTTGAGTGATTTGAATCGGTTTAAAGACTGTTCCTCTCGATGCAGCACTGAAATTCCTTAAATAATATTTTCTCAATATTCTGGCTCTACACTCGTGCACCTGTATGAAAAAATATTTATTAAATCGGTTCTCTAAACGAGCGAGCTCACTAGGCTGTGAATGCCGATGGCATAGTCAGGACCAAGCGATCAGTGGCTGGTCATCCGGTTCTTCGGACAAAACATTTGTGTAAACTTTTCACCTATCGGGCCATAATCATAGATTAAAGAATCAAATAACTCTCGCTGCAATCAGTGTACTGTTAATAGTGGAAAAAAGTATTGCTGTAATTTCTAAGGAAAACCAATTACCATCAGCCTGTAATGAGTACGATAAATGTTTTATTATAAATCTTTCCTTGGATATACATATGTGTCTAAGCTTAAGATAAACAATAGCAGTAGCGTTTATTAGAAGATGTCTGTGCACACTTCACCTACAATTAATACTGAAACGGGTGCTAAAGTAGCGCTAAAATTGAAGATAAAAAAAAACAATCCAGCAATAATATTGCTTTCTGAGCGAACTACATATCCATTTACAACATTTTCAGGATTCATTCCAATGTGGAAGGGCAAGGATTGTATCTAATGATTATTGCATTTAGTGGCCAATGAGCATTTCATTTTATTGAGACATCAATAATGTAATTACAGACAGACTGCCATTTAGGACCTAAATTCTGTACAAAAATACGATTCTTTATTTTATTTTATCAACCTGTACCGTTGATGATAACAACGTGTTATGTGTTGTCAATAATGAGTAGAAATATTTTTCGCCTTGGAAAATATTGGAAATAGTGAGTAGTTAGTATTAATTTTTGAAAGCTTTATCAACAAACTGTAAATTTTTTTTTATTTGAATTTGTTCAATTATAAAGAATTTCAGATTTAAACGGTTCAATCTTGAACTTGCTTCCTGTAATAATAAGAAAACCACTAAATCCAATATTTTTTCACTTTTTGAGAAAAGCGTTTTAAAATATTTCTACTTGCTTCCATTGTAAATGATTTAAAGTGCACAAGGGAGGAATTTTACAAAAAATCTTTCCTTGTGCACTAGTAAATATTTTTAAAAAGTTGACTAAAATTCCAACGAAAGCTGGGTAAACCAAAAAGTTATTTTTCTACTTAATTTAAAAGTTTTATATTTTATTTTTTAAGATAAACAACAAATTTTTAAACACTCTGCACAAAGTTATTTTAAGAATGTTCAAAATGTGAATAATTTTGAAATTTGTAAAATTGGTAAAAGTTTGAAGAGCCGTTGGACCTTGATCGACCTAGAAATTAATTTTTAAAATCTTTCTAATATTCTTCTCTATAAAATTTTACTACATAAAAACCAAATTAGCTCAGTATAATAACAGGAAGTAAATAAATACACCAGAAATACACAATTCATTAAGCATATCAGTGGTAAGTGAATAAAAACTAATGTTAGACGTCCGAAAATTTTCTTTGACACGATAATAAAACAACAAAAAATATAAGTGGAGAAACCCAGGAGTAAATAGTTTTTAGCGATTACTTATTAATAGCATCGATGGATTGGAATAAAACAAGTTGGCATGAGTTGGTTGTGAATTTTCATGATTTACTATCATGTTTTCGATATTATTTTTTAATTATTTATGCACATACGTATTCATAGAAATATTATAATTATGTATAATTATTAACAATTGCGACAGATCGACCGATTTTGTTGTCGCAACCTTACAAAATAATGTACAATTTCTTGCATATAATTAACAATCTATTTTTCGTTCCTATATCTTGTGGGAATTCGAGATATTTATAATGTCGACGTTTGAACGAGATGTTATTTTTTTCATTTTGTAACGAACGTACGAAGGAAATAAATATTGTGTGACAACTTTCTGCAATTTGCTTATCAATTTTATTTCTTAATTTTGTAGGATTATTTCAAATTTGCCGCTTCATTTATTCAAAGTTGGCGGCCCTGAAATTTGACAGGTGATTACTGACACTGAAGTCGGCGGCCATGCCTGAAATTGTAAACAAAACTGTTTGTTTGGTAACGAGACTGACGAGTCACAAAATTAAAGTGATGTGTAGAAGTTTAGTAATTTAGGGACTGTAATTAGTCCTGTCCGCTTGCAATTTAGTTGCGCAAACCTGTAATGAAACTTATAACTTCACTTTGATAAGCCCCTCGGTGAATCTTTGATATCGGCCTTGGCCCGTTCGATCTCGTTGTGATATTTAAATACTTTCGATCAGATGTCCAAAAGGATGACGACCTTAAAGGGCATTTTTCCCGACCCGAGTAAGTTCGGAAACAGTATTTTCATTAATTACTTTCCTTTAGACTCATTTCAGTGACAAAATTCAATTTTCTATTGACAAAAAATTCAAAGTTGAATTTAGGTTAACTTTCGATCAACGGTTTCTCGTAATTCTTTCACTTCGCACGGGAAACTGTTTATTATTGTTTAAAAAGGACTTTTATATCATAAGAAAGCTTTTATTTTTCGGAAATTTTTTTATTCTAAACGTTTCTTCCAAAATATCATTTGATAGGACAATTTAATTTTTTAGCTTATGATAAAATTGTTTAAAAGTAACTTAGTAAGTTGTTTAGACATTTCAGGATTTTAGAAACTCAAATCTCTTTACGACTAACAAGAAGTAAAAATTAATTAATTGTCTTTAGAACCAATAAGGAGGAAAAACTTCATTCAGGAAAACGTTAAAAGTCTTCGACAAATGGAGCAATATTTTCACAATAAAGACTTGGAAGACCTTCAAAATCTCCATATACACAAGCAACAAAAGTCCGTTAACAAGTACCACAATATCACGTCTAAAGTCAAGTCTAGTGCTCCAAAATTAGAAGATTCTTCCAAAAAAGTACCTTCAAAGACGTTAGCAAACAAAGTAGAAAAAACGTCACATTCGGGCCAGAAACTTAGCATTCCAGCTTTATTTAGCAAAGCAAGCACATCTGCTAAAAAATTGTATAGTGTACCAGACAATAAAAATCATGTGTCTTTGCAAAAGAAATCAGACAAACATGGTGCTACCAGAAAATCTACATTTGGTAAAAATAAGCCAAAAGTGCCTTCTGATTCAAATGTCTTGCAGAATCGAACACAGGATGAAAGTAGTAAAGTTGTGGTTAAATATAGAAATCAGGGAATCCAAACAATGGATGATAAAAATTTGGATGATTTGTATGCTGAAGGTGTAATCAGGTACTCAATATTTTCGTTTCTCTTTAGAATTAACAATTAGGAAATTAAACTATAAAGTGATATTTGGATAATTTCAAATTATACATAACTTAAGATTTTCTCTTTGCAAGTGATTGCAATTGTATTGCTCGTGTTGATGAACATTTTTATTTAAAGATATGCAACAAAGAAAAGTGAGGAAACTAGTAATCCGCGTAAAAATATACCTGAAAACGAACCTGAGAAAATAGTAAAAGTTGAATCGAGTCTACCTTCAGACAGAGGTGATATATGTGTATCTCCCACAAAAAATGATGTCGATGGAATAAATTACATCAAGCTGAATAAACAACGAAATACAATTGCGAGCAAATTGGCTACTCAACTTAATAATGGTGTACCTCCTTCGAGTTATCGAAAAGGAGTTGTTCCCAAGTATGTTCTAAACATTATTTCACCTCGATTTGTTTTCTTTTTAGTCGAATGAAATTTTATATTTAATGTAATGTATTCTTCGAATAGATATCTTAAAGACAGAAAAGAAGCTTTAAAAAAGGAGCAAAAGGCCAAAGCTGAAGTTAGTTACGCAGACTGTCCAGAAGGTCACGTTCCTCTTCCTGATGCAGAGCGCAGAGAAACCTTGCGGATGTTGAAGACACGTAATTTATTAACTCTTAATATTTATACTAATAACTGTTTTTATAGTTTTATAATGATAACTCTTATAAATAGATTACCAAGAATGCGTTAACGAGCTGAATAAGTTGCCGATAAGGACTGATACACTAAGAGCTCAAAAACAGAAAATGGAAATTGAAAAGCAACTAAATAAACTTGAGGAAGGTATCAAAGTATTTTCGAGGCCGAAAGTCTTCGTTAAAATTGATGCGTGATGGTCTGCCATGCAATAGAATATAAAAGGGACCAAAGTCGATTTAAGGACAATTGCACTGAAATTTGTTGTGTGATAGAACAACAAAGACCATGTTTAATTCTTTGTTCCTAAAGTAATTTAAATCTGTCAAATAATCATCGACATTTTGTACATACTTGTTTATTCACTTGTAAGAAAAAATTATCTAGTCTAATTTGTACAGCATTTCCGTGTGTCAATAGTTGGGGTACAAACTAAAAATATAGAATATTATTTTTCTACGTAATGGCTTCTTCATTTCTAGATGCAACAAATTTGTGAAAGGAAATTTATTTGACAATTTGAAATAAGCCAAAAGATCTTTAATTCCTGGTCTATTTATTTCTTTCATAATAATTAATTTATTACAACAATAGCTACTGTGGCACATTTAATTAGTCTAGCATTATTTTTGGCACTCTACCAAATTTTTGTCGATAGTATGCACAAAAGTTAGAGGATCGAAGTGAAGTTTTCCCAAATTAAAAGTGGCTTCTTCGTTTTCAAACCATTTTTGTGGGTCAAAGTCTTTGAAAAATATTGACATTTCTCTTTCAGCTGACTCCTTGGAATCTGGTTAAGAAATATACATGAATTTCGTGTGAACAAAATAAATGTGGAATTTTCTTCTATAACTTATTTAATAATAGCAAAAAAAAAAGCTACCTGATCCATGCGCAGCATTTCGAGTATCAGAAAGTCCAAACATGCCTCTTATTGAGTTGGGATCAGTAAACTGAGCTTGATAAACTTTTGTAGGCCCTAGTAATTGCCTCCACCTTAATATGGCATCGAATCCTGCTAAAATATGCACGTCAGAAGGACCACTGGTCATAAAAGTGACCAGACGATTGTAGAAAAATTTCTTTTTGTGGTCCGCATAAAACTGTTCTGCTTCCTCTGGAGTTAGTGTCAATCTACGAGACCTTACAACTTTGAAACCATTGTTGATTATCAACTCACGGATTTTCTGAAAAACGTTTTTAAAAATAACACGAAGTCAAAGGTAAATTTTTTGTAATTGATTAATTCACCTGCAATGCAAATGGAGACTTGACAATATGAGGTTTCAAAATAGCAAGCGTTAATTCTAACGACCTTTTCGACTGCATATCCACATTTTTTCGATCAAGTCATTATACAAGAAAATTTGATAGAAAATCTCTTGGACGTTCTGTAATTGTCATCAATAGCACGTGCCATTATCGTTATAACCTCTGACTACCAAAAATTCAGTAAAAGTTCCTTTTCTCGATTATCCCCTTTTTGATCTTCACTCAGCAGTAAAACACTCGCAATTTCACCACAAAAATAACGTTGACATCATTGATTTAATAGCAAACTATCGCTAAATTTTTGAGAAATTGATTTTCGTTATTATTTTTTTGTACTACCAAAGACAGACCAAAGAATAAATGTTTTTGGTAGGTACGGTAGATATTTATTTTTCCTAAATGCCATTTCCCCTAAGCTTTTGTCCAAAAAATCACTAGATTTGTCGGAGCGGTTGAAACAATAAATAGATTGGCTTTCGCTTGTTAATTTTGGTTTAAATTGTAAAAAAATCAACTATAGGCTACAGTCAATTTACTTATAATTTGAACCAAAATAGATGGGATTTCGCTTAATAATTTTGGTCCAAATTAGCAAGCGAAAGCTGATCTATTTATTTTTCTACCGCACCGACAAATCTAGTGTTTTTTTAAGACAAAATGACACTTCGGTGAAATGGGATTTCCGACAAATAGAATACCTACCCTTTTCAACTTATTGTAATCCTATTATAGATCTATTTTAACTTTGTGATCCTATTATAAATTGGTACCCCTTTGTATTCTTTGTTCTCGAACCTGATTGGTTTAAGGTTACGTAATTGAATTTTGATTGCATATATGTATTATAGAAACTCGAAGTACAATTTAACCTAGAAATTGTTAGGAATTTTGACATTTCGTTGTTTTGACAGAAGTTTGACATCACTTGATATTTCTATGTGATTCGTAGAATATCAACGTTTTTCTTTTTTGGGAAAAAATAAACATTGAGAGCCTAAGTTCTTTAGTTTATTAACATTTTAGAATTAAAGTTTTCTTCTAAACGAGCCAGCTTGGAAGTAATGCTCCAAAATGATGCAACAGTATATGAAAGAGCTTGAACAAGTGAGTTTTTTCTACATTGTTCCAATTATTCAATTGTTTTTTCACTTGTAACTATTTTTTTACTATTCATTGTATTTATTTAAATCCTTAAAAAATATTAGTCCTTGACCTAATTTAGTTATAACTTATCTTCTCTTTTATAACTAAATAATATTTTGAACGCAAATGAATTAAATAAATGCACTGATAGTTTCAAACTGATTTACTGCAGGAACCTTTTGATCCCGAGGAATTTGTCGAGCGATTAGCTTGGAGAACAGTCAATGACACAATCAGTGAAAGTGGGAAAAGCGTTTTCGATCCCCTTTTGATTCACGAAACTTTTCTTCAAGCGATAAAGGATTTGCAAGTTTTGCAAGAGCGACAACAAAAGAAATGCGAGAAACTCGAAACCTCGTTAAAAGAAGAAGAAGCGAGACATGCCCTTGAAACTTTGGACTTGCAAGAAAGAAATAAAAATGCAATGGACCTTTTTCATCAATTAGATGAAAGAATTAATCTTGTAGCGACAAAAGTCCTTCACTTGGGTGATCAACTCGAAAATGTTAATACTCCCAGGGCGAGAGCTGTGGAAGCTCAAAAATTGATGAGACATTTTTCAGAATTTCTAAGCCCTGGCCCTTTAACTGGTCCGATTTTCACTGACAAATCATCCGTAAGTTTTCTCTTTTTAACATATTTCTATTAGGAATATATTATTATTTCCAGGTTCACTGAGAAAAATACTTATGTAATTTTTTAGCTGGATGAAGCAGCAGATGTGATACTAAAACTTCACTTAATAGCACAAGAGCTTCCAACTGAGAAGTTTGATCACGCAAAGAAAAAAATCAGCACGAAATACCACGAAATCGAGCGAAATTTAATAGAGGAATTTGTCCGAGCTCAAAATAGTGAAGATGCAATTCGAATGAAAAAGCTTGCGTCCATACTTTCTCATTTTAAAGGATATTCTCAGTGTGTGGATGCATTTATAGAACAGAGTCAGATGAGTTCTTTTGGCGGAAAAGACGTTTTTCAAGAAGTCATTCCGATGTGCACAAAGAATTACAAACTAATGCAGCAAGTTTTCTCTAATCCAGAACAAGTGATGGCAAAATTCGTACTCAATATTTATCATTTGCGACTGCAGAAATATGTTGTAGCTAAATTAGCAGATCGTTCTGATTCAGAAAAATATCTCTCAAACTTGTATGACTTGTATTTAAAAACTGCAAAGCTTTCGGCTGATTTAAAGAAGTTTAATATGTGTACTGATGAACAATATTTAATTAAACTCACGAGAAATATTTTTCAAAAGCATGTGGATGCGTACATCACGTGAGTTTTTTTCCTTAAAATTCTTTTTAGGTTTAAACTAAATCAGAAACTGATTGCAGAAGAATCCCTGAATTTATTTAATTTTTCTTCAATTTGCAGTGTGGAAACAAAGTCTCTGAGAGACAAAGCAACAACCCTTCTGTTAGAGTACTACGAGTCCAAGAATCACCAGAAGAAAGCTTTGCAAACAGGCGGATTCCAGGAGTTAAGGAGAGATTTGCAGGCTGTTCTTGGGACCAGAACAAATATAAATATCGCACAAATAGAAGACTACGGTGGAGAAACTTTCCTCTCTGAAGAACTGGCTATCAACTTGTTACAAAGGAGCAAATTGGCCTTTCAGAGATGTTCCCTTTTATCGCAACCTTCGGATTTGCCAGGGAATGCGACACAACTCTTGGAAATTTTATTCAAGTACCTCATAGATGAACACGTTGACTATGCTCTCGAATTAGGTTTACAGAGTGTTCCTATTCCTGAAAGTCGAACACAGCCGGAACTTCACTTTTTTAATATTGTTCGAAGATGTCATGCCATTATTCGACTCTTGGAGGAACAATTCTGCGATAGTTTAGTGCCTCTTGTCATGTAAGTCATCAACATAAGTTAAAAACTTCTTAATTCGCAACAAGCTCTAATTTGCATTTTTATTGTAAATTGCAGGTCAACGCCTAAACATGTGGAATGCATGACGAAAAAGAAAAAAATTTTGGAACAAATAGAGATTAAACTCGACCTGGGCCTGGACAGAAGCATAAACGCGATTGTAGGTTGGGTGAAAGTTTATCTGCAAACAGAGCAACGAAAGACTGATTTTAAACCAGAGACTGATGTCGATACTTTAAATACACCTGCTTGTTTAACAGTAGTTCAATACGTAACAGGCATGATTAAACATATTCACGATAGTCTCGATGGTAAGAGTTTAGAAAACGTGTTGACAGAACTCGGAATTCGATTTCACAGAGTGATTTACGAGCACTTGCAGCAGTTCCAGTTTAATTCTGCTGGAGCAATGTGTGCAATTTGCGATATGAACGAGTATAGAAAATGCGTTAAGGAGTTGAAAATCAGCACCGTAGTCACACTATTTGATACATTACATGCTCTCTGTAATCTTCTTCTGGTCAAACCAGAAAATTTAATGCAAGTCTGCTCCGGGGATCAGTTGGTTAGTTTCTTTTTAGGTTGTCTTATCTCAAATTTAAAAATCCGCAATTCTTAATGCTTATTTTCCGAATTCTTATTAATTTTTAAAAATAATTGTAAGAACTTGGAAACTTTTTTGTTACAGGCTATGCTGGATAGATCTGTTCTGGTTTCATTCATTCAATTGAGAACGGATTATAAAACTCAGAAACTGGCAAATTCTTTGAAGGGGCTCACTGCGTAGTTGTGTATACTCAGAAATATTTATTTTATAAATTGCGTACTTTACGCACAGAAATATGAAAGCGTAATGACGCTGAAAGGTGATATTGATAATAAATCAAGAAATTATTGACGTTAATATAGTAAATTATAATAAACAATAGGTAGACTTTGCTAGATACACGTTCCATTATTCAAATTTAGTTTTTATATTTTTATAAAAACCCATACCCATATTTGCAAAGTAACAGTAAAACTTGAAAAAACTAAATCATTTGTACACTTCCTAAACTAAAAAGATCAAGGGTCATCCAAAAATTACTATAAATTATATTCAATTAGAGGATTCTCGATTTGCAATTCAATACTTTATTTATTATATAAGTAGGAAACGTAAAAAACCATCCATGTGTTGACTTAGAATTCTACACGTAATATCGCATTCGCATAAAATTCCTAAACAGCAATACCAAAAGTTGTTAAAAGGGGGGAATTTTGTCTCACATTTTTTTGCTAGAAGAGTTTTTACGCTTTTAAGACTTTAAAGAAAATTGTACAAAATAGGGTTGTGACTTAAATTTGTACTTTTTGATATATTTTCTTATAAAACTTTTTTTTTTTAATTTGTGAGCCTTCAAATTTCTTTATTTTCGAAGCTTGGAAGAATTTTGAATAAGAGGAATTTCGTAAAGTATTAAAAAGAAAATTCAAATTTGAATCTAGAAATGTATTCTAGTAATTTATTCAACTAGTTATGTGTGAAATTAAAAAAACTATATCATCAGCATTTACTCAATCGATTACAAAAAGATGTCTTGCATTGAAGTCAATGAATTCGTAGACAATACATATACCAGTATATGGTGCTTCTTTTAAATTAAAATAATTATTTATCGTTATCAATGTTACGACTTTAAATACACGACATACTTAATACATCTATCTATTCAACTCTTCTGTCAAGACTTACAAAAAAATATCCTTCTGAAATAAAGAAAGCCCAGTGGCAAACAATCCCCATGCGCATTACAAATTCGATAAAAAGATAAAATTTAAGAAATTGATGAGTGTTACGAATACGTTACACGATCAAGAAACGCTTTGCAAATGGGGTTATATTACAATACTCGCTAAAAACAGAAATCTCCGAAGTACTTTACGTAGGTGTAGTGCGAGTTTGGAAGGCCTTGTACAATCTTCCAATACATACTGACAAATCTTCATTCTTGACTCTACCTCACAATAAAAAAAAATCGGTCGCTGTTTTCTACAATCAACGACTATCACTCGGGAAAGAAAACCGACATCTTGCGTGAAATGCTCGAGACTCGAATGCTACATTAAATGTAACTGTAAAAGCCTTTCGTCTTACAGAAAAAAATTCTAACCCGACATTGAAAGCTAAATCGCAACACGAAGTAGTATGAGAAGTTATTACATTACAAATGATCGCGATTTTCACGATTAATTACTGTTATTCCTTTCGTAAAACGGCAATTGGCACTTGTCGAAATGTATCCAATCCTGTTGTAAGAATAAAAACAGTAATTATTCCGAATTCTCATAAGAAATATCTTCTTATACATCTTGGTGAATTTTAGATAGAACATTCGTTCAACGTTGGTATTTATTTAGCTTGAAACTAACGGTGCGCGTACCGCATTCGGGATAATATTTTCGTCGATTACAGTCCATTCTTAACATTTATATAGTTTTTCTCGTGGCCGCTGTTCGACTTGTTTCAGGAAGTTCTAGGAGTCTGTAGAGAAGGAGTCGATCTCTGATCGGTATCAGCGCATGCGATAAGTATTGGTCTCGTGGACCGTACACAGTTCGCCTTTGAAGTCAAGTTCAATGCTGAAATCTAAATCACGATAATTCCTGGCGTTGGGCTTCATGGAAAAGACGCCGTAGATCTCCTCTCCCTTCTTGACGGTCATATACTCGTCAAAATAGAAGACAGTTTGTTTCCAGTGGGTATACTGAACCTCTGGAGCGGTGCTGAATCCAATCCGCTTGTGGCACTTGGTGAACTCTATGTTGAAGAAGGTCACGAGCGCTTGGACGTAGTCGTTCCTGCGGACCTGGAGGGTGAATGGCGAGGAGAATTCGAGGTCGGCTTTTGTGACAGTGTAGAGATCAACTTCCTTGATGAGACACGAGTTCGTCACGACCTGTTTCGGGTCGACAACATCGACGAGAGGTTCGCTGATAGCGACCTTTCGTATACTGCTCATGTCGAAACCGTAGACGTCATCCCACCAGTTGATCTTCTCGTCCTTGTACTGTCGATCTTCGATACCACAGATGAATAGAGTCGCCTTGTCGGGGAAGAGCATTCCATCTTCGCGAAGCCACTTGTCCCTGGCGAAGAGAACGGTGTCGAGCATTGACTCGTAGAAGAGACAGTAACCCATCCACTCGGAGATTATGATATCCACCTTTTCGATACCATCAGGCAAAACTACCTCCTCGACTTTGCCTTTCAGGATAGTCACGATGTGAGAAAGCTGGTTGGCTTCTACGATCTTTTCAGCGTACTCGACAATGTTGGAGCATTCGATTCCGATGACTCTAGCAGCGCCAGCCTTTGCAGCAAACATTGAGAGAATGCCGGTACCACAGCCGATGTCGAGGACGATTTTACCTTTGAAGAGGTGCTTGTTGTGATACATAGAGTTGCGGTAGGTGACAGTACGTACTTCGTCCTTGAGCATCTCTTCATGGATTCCATAGTGAGCGTAGGAATCAAAGTAGTAGTCGCGGGAGGTCATGTCATCTACAGAGACAGACTCTTTGTTTTTGGTAGCTGCTGCCTCTTTATTTGGCAGTACTACTGACTCGGCAACTTCCATGTTCTCCATTTTTGATTCCTAAAACAGACGAGAGGGATTAATTAGAGTTGGGAAGCATGATGCATTTAGGAGGGTAGAATATTCTTTAAAATTCAAATTCCAAGTCAAACAGCATCAACTTCATTTGTCATTCTATAAGTTTCCTAGCATTCGAAGTATAAAATGTATTAAAATTGTGTTAGAAGATTCATACTGCGATGTTTTCATGACCAATAAATTTAACGTTATACTTTTTAAGTAATTAAAATTAGTAATAATTAAAACACAATTTTCAAAATTTATTCAAAAGCCACGGCACTAACGTCTAAAATTAATGCTTGCAATTTTAGATTGCGTCTAAAAAATTTCACCACAAAACCGAAAACTGATTCCTATACTGTTTTTATTTTGCAAGCGATTGAGACGCTTCGAAATGAGAAAAAGTTCTCCAGAAACACAGACCACGTGCCCGCCAAAAGAACGCGTCTTATGTCTTTTCCACTCTTCAGAACCACATTTTATAAAATTCAATCAATCCTAACCTATGAAAAAAAATCTGCAATGCAAAAACCGCAGTACGCACGAAATTCAGGCAAATTATTCCTGATGAAGTATAAACTATAAGAAAAATCTCGTTAGACAAAGCGTTTGAAAATCCCAAGAGGCAAAGGGACACGATTGCATTCTATTGCAACTATCAGAAATGAAACTACATCACTCGTTAACTTAACAACGAATATAATCTTTCACTGGATAATATCCAGAAGTATAACTTTCGGATTCAGACGTTTCGGATTCGATATAATTCTTTTTGCAAATTCCTTACCGCGTTGTTCTCTGTTACACTGTCGTTGATTTCTACCGGCACTTCATTAGTACTCGCCATTTTAAATACGTCACACGGAGGGGAGCAGGGACGAACTCAAGTGGATTTTCGGGGCACCTCGAACTATATATATATATATATATATATGTGTATAGAAAAATGAAAAAATTCTGGAAATTCAGAAAAATAGAAATAGATCTTTCAATCAGACAAACCCTATTTTTAAAAAACAGCCGAAAACACTTTGGAATTCGACGTGTCTGAAAAAACGTCCCTCTTTTTAATTTTTCTACAAGTGACCAAAATTACACTCCCTGCACCAATATTCTTGATTATAAACAATAATTTCCATTTTACAAACACTTTATCAAAAAATGACACTTTTTCGAAAATCTACACGGACAGAATCTCGATTTTTGGCAAGTCTAGTGTCTTTTTTCCCCGGGAAAAGTTATTGACTAGCTTTAGTTTCGTGATGAAAATCCAGGAAATGAAGGAAATTCTTCGTTCCGGTTTTGTTATTGGGTTCCGGATCTGACGATACGTTCCTGAACCCTTGCGTCCTAACAAAGATAGGTAGGTCCATATGCCAATAGATGCGACACCGGCAAGTTTGTGGTCGGTTAAATCTGATCCGATTCAAAAATGTTAAATTCGGCTATATACGAATAGGACAAATGACGTCAATACGTAAATACAGGTAAAATAAAATAGTATGGCTCTTCCACACCTCGCAAAACAAGCAAACTTTCTTTATTTGCTTCTTTACATCAATTATGATTTCGACGTTACCCACAGAGTGTGACGTAATGTGGATAGAATACTCCAATATATATACAATCCCAATCGATAAAACAGATTAATTCAATAATTCATATGCGGTAAAGATTTGTATGCGGCAGAAATTGGAACCCTTCATATTTTTATTAATATTTCTTTGGAGTTCGATAACTGTGATTCGTAAATTGCGTAAATTCGTACATTTTATTTATTGTGAGCTATATAACTAAAAAATTGGTATGCGAGATGGTTTAACCAAAAAAACTTGCGCTTTCGTTGCTTTCATTTATTGAAGCAATTTTCAAAGGAAAAAGAAGAAAAAAAACTTTCTCAGTTGCAAACTTTTACACCAGAGCTCGATAATATTCAGGAATTTTATATACGCTTGATTTGATTCAATCGAACGCTTGGCAGTCGAATAGCCCGCCGGTTGTTGGGTTGTTGCGTTGTTGGTTATTCATTCGATCGACAAAAGTTTTTTGTTTTGCCATAAAATAATCCGCCCGGCTCCGTTGCCAAAAATGGCTGACTTCTTTCGCTCGTATTCAACGAAAAAGTGAGTGCTATACTATATTGTTGTCCCTGGTAATTCTGTCAAGTGACTGATAAAATGCCGCGCGTCAAAGCCTCTCCGAAAAAGTGCGTCAAGACTTCCAACACTCACCCGGGTGCCAATACCTGGGTCTTCCTCATGAAAGGTAAACACAAAAAAGCATATTTCTGTTATGCATCCTTTTCTCATTATTATTTCGGTCTCGGCAATCGATTTCGTGGTTGGGCAATGTTTCATTTTTTATTTTATGAATGGATTCTGAAATTGTTGGAAACAAATGAATTCTAGGTCTGTATTGTCATTTTGCATCCTTTTTTATGTTGTGTAACAATTCGAGTTATGTTTGAAATAATTACATAGATTTTCATAATATTTCATAATATTTATGAAATAATTCAATTAATTGTTGAAATGCTTTATGAGGCTTTAATTTTTGCAGAATATTCTAATTGCCGAAATTATAAATACAATTTCATTTCTCATTGTTATAGTTTTGAAAAAACATTGAACTTTTAATCTCAGACAATTAAAATCCCCTACATTCACATAGAAATTCGGCATCAATTTGATAATATGCAAAAATGCTGTAAGAAAAATAAATAACGTAAACAATAATTATAGGTAGAAAGCAGAATAATATAAAGTTGAATTTGCAATAATTTTATTATGTAATTTTTAGATGGAATGGAAAACGCGGATGGAAAACAACCAGATATGGTTAAATTAAGACATCCAGCTTCAAATCAACCCGCAATGTTCGTCTTCAGTCCTGGCGATGCTACAGTTCAGGAAGTAATGACTTTCGATGAAAACAAAAGGTCTTGGTTTATAGACGAGCACGTCAAATCCGATGGGAAAATGCATCTATCAACACCCATAGATCCTATCTTTCTCGTCCTCCCATATTTGAGAAAGGTATGTTCTACAAATTGATTTTTTACCTTTAATTTATAAATTTCTTTTTATCTTTTATATTGAAGTAAGATTAAATTTTTTTAGACTCAACAAGTGATGCCTCTTGATCAAATCTTACGAGATGATGATTATCCAGAAACCTCTCGCTTGGCTCGATGTCACAACTTGAAACTGTCTTTAGTAGCAGATCGAAAGGGAGATGAGTCGTTGCAAGCTTACAAATTCAACGAGGAGAAAGCAATGGAATGGTTGCAGAAGAAAGTCGATAGGGTAGCCGAAATTCTAAGACAAAAGGGCATTCATGTATCCCAAGGTGCAGTCAGTGCAAATTTTGTTAAAAGTAGCAAACACGAGAGTGGAACAGCAGCTGGTAATTTTATCATTGAATTATTTAATTAAACATGATTCAAAAAGAGAATAAAGCCATATCTTATTAAAATTTATCTTTTACAGAATATCTTAAATATGCACATGGTATTGTCTCGGAATATCTGGCCGAGGATCTCTCAAAAAAATTGGCCCAACACCTAAATTTGCCAGAAGAGGTAGAACAAAAGAAACGAAAGTTAAACAGTCCAAAAGATTCAGCTGATGAAAAGAGGCATAAGAAAGATCCACAGGAATCCGAATCCGTTCCACGAAACGGAGCACTCGATTTAACGAAGCCCGAAAAGGTTTTACTTTTTTTCTTGACATAAAATTATTGTCTATACATTTGATGTAGTTGCTTGATTTTTGGTAATTTTTTGTTTCAGCCCCTGAAGACTCCGCCGCCTTCAAAGAAGGACTTGGCGAGGCAAAAGGCAGCAGCGGGATCGAAAAGTATTACCAGCTTCTTTAAGAAAAAATGAGCTCAATAAACGAATTGCTGTGAATGCTCAAGATTTCAGTTGGTCACGCTAAATGATGCTGACGATCTTCTGTGTTCCTATGAATGTTGTTATTTTAAACGTGGATTTAAGCACCATTTTAAAGAAAACAATGCATAATCGCTCTACCGCAACATTAAAGTGGATGAAGGGCGGAAAATTGTAATAAGATGTAACGAATCTAAGTATGTAAGTTAGCACATTATCGTCGACAGGTATGTCACTTGTGCGAAGAGTTATGTGTCTCTCTTGCTCAAGCTTTTTATCCACCTTTTATTGAATGACTCGCAATACAAGAACAGATCTATATCTCCAACGATAACTGAAAAATAGGTCATTGAATTTTCTTTTTCACAAGAGAGAAATTTTGTCTGGAATGAGATTTTTATCTTGAGGATTACTGGCTTTTAAAATAAGTAGATTTAAGTTTATTGTTAAAACGTCTTCTCTTAAGGTTCTTTTAAAAAATTGATACAATCATTTCGGATGAAATTGTAGTTATTCAATTTGATTGCAAATTAAATTTTGGTAGAATAAGCTTTTTTTTAAATTATGTTTTAAGAGGTTGCTTTTTAGTTTATTTATTTTAAAATCGTTAGACACTATTCACGAACTTATAAACAAATATTGCTGATACACAGTCTTGCAATTCTAAATATTGTTTTGTTGAGTGCTAAGAATTGTTAAGAAAAATTTATTTTTACAGGGTTAATTTTGTTTTATCTTTAATTTTGCAATTTTTTTTACTTCTATCTTGTACATAGTATAGGTATATAATTCTAGTTATGTATTTATGATTTTTTTTGCTAAAAAAAAACTAATTGTACTGTTCCTGGTTACAAAATAATGTACTCTTAATTTTCAAGCCGAGGTGATTTATTTAATTCTGTATACAGTGTGAGTGTGAAGTAAGAATGTGTTATATTCAGTCCTACTCAATGTACAATGAAATATTATATCAACGTTGTACGTGTAAAGTAATATACTTATCATGAAAAATGGAATCGAGAGTTGAAAATTATTCTTTAAACCCAGATTGAGCTCAAAGTATAATAAATACTTTTATAATCATCAATTAAAATATTGCACCTTTTATTGTGAAAATGTACAAGAGAAAAATATTTTTTTCATTGAGAAATATATTAGAGATTGTATTGGGGGTTTGCACTGAATTAAAAATCATTCTCTCATGGGCTCGGAAAATTCTGAATCCCTGCACTTTGCGTGTTGTAATTCCCTTCTTACCTCAGGTGTAATTGTGTGGTGTGATTGGTGCTTCAGTAATTCTAACAAAGATTCTTTTTGTTCTGTACTGATATCACTTTTGTAACGCTGAACGAAGGCCAAAAATGCCTGGTGCCATAGAACCGGTAATTCACGTCGATCGTTCCTGAACCTGAAATAGAAGAGAAAATTTATTAAAACCAGAGATCATTTTTTATTTTTCAAGAAGAAACGCAGAAATTTTTAAGCTACCTGAGAAAGTGAAAAACGACTCCATCGACAGCACGATACGGAAGAGCGTACTTCTTATCGATAAATATTCTCATAAAGATACTGTTTGCTCCTGTATACTCCATTTCTGCTATTTTTAGAAGAGCCGCCGCTGAATGAAGAAGCGGTATTGAAAATTTTGCGATAACCGAACCAACAATAAGAGCTTCTCTGAGAGTGCAGGTTCCAGATTCCAACAAGGGCAATAGAAATCCTTTCATGAATGCTCCAGGCTTATACAAAGCTTTCATAAGCGCTTGATACAAGAAAGTACTCAGTCTTTTGTATTCAGCCAAATCATCCCTGACACGAGGCAATAAAATTAGATTAAAGAACCTCTGAGCCATTTTTTCCTTAAGATTCGAAGCGAATATTTTTGTGGCTGCGAACATCGCTGCAGCGGACCATTTCGGTGGGTCCAAAATGTACAGTATCTGTTCCCAGTTTCTTTTAGAGGGAACCTGTTTAAAGGCTTTCGGAAGGGGGCCTCTGCGATACCTTGACAAGATATCACGAATTTGTTCATAAAGTGCTTTTTCTCTTGGATCCATATCTTCTAACTGTACGGAACCAACGTCGGATAACATGGTGCCTACTTCAGTCTTATTTTCTGTGATTTTTTCCATTATTATGTCGGCCAGAGTTCTCGTTGGAGCTCGATCCCTCACCATGAACTTTTCAATAGCTCTTTCTTCCTCTATGTTTACTTGAATATCTTCGTAGTATTCGTGTTTTTCGATTTCATCGTCGCTGCATTCATGGTCGGAATCACTGGGACTTTCTCCTAGTGTTGTAACTTGTTTTTTCAGGGTTTTGGATTTTTTATTAGGACTGAGTTCTTCTTCCATTTCCCTTTGTTGTTGTCTCGCTTGCGAGAGAATTTTTTGTGATAAAGACGAATCTACGTACTGAAAATATTGAAAAATACTTTAGAAATCTCAATGGAATTATAAGAGTGCAATTCATCGATTGAATAATTTAATTTTAACCAAGTAAAAAAAGGTAAATGTAACCATGCATATTTATTGTTATTATGTGCATGGGTTATGTATTCGTGCAGAAATTTTGGACTGGCCGAAATCACTAATCCAAAAATGTAAATTAATGAAGGCACTGCAGATTTTGAACACTAATTTAGAATATTAGGTAAGAAAATAATAAATAATCGTCATTTTGTCATTCTAACCTCTTCATCTGCGTCATTGCGAAACCTGATCTTCATTCTGTTTTTCATTTTCACTGTTTTGCCTTCTTCTATTTGATCTGCCAAACCTAATTTCGGCTGGCTTTTTTCTCCTTTCGAAACTTTGATTCTCTTAGCTTTCCCCATTCTGTAAACTATTTTAAAAACTTCAAAACTTCCAAAACATGTGACAAGTGATATTGTACCGGAACAACGCGTGTGAGAAAAACCTAACCTACACAATTTTCACATGCATTTCCCCGATTTCCCTTTCAGGGCCGCCATTTCCGGTTCAAGTGTAGAAAAAAGCAGTACTCCCATTGGCTACCGCCGGAGAAATTCTCTCATTGCCATTGGTCAAAATTTTACGCGCGCGATTCAAAATCGAATTAATTTGTAATTCGATTTTGTTACAATTAAAAATTGTAAATAATTTGCTTTAATTTGCATAACTTCAGGTTTTAATAAAACTTGAAATTATGCAAATTAAGAGAAATTTATGCAATTCATAATGTTGACCAATGGGAGAATTTCTCCAGCGGAAAAGCCAAAACGCTGCGCGCGCAGGCAGCCACTGGATGCACTGGAAAAAAGGCGGGAAATCACAGAGAGTACCGAAAGAAGCATTCATTATCATAACGCATTTTGCTGTGTTTTTTCGTTTTGGTTTAATTTATTCCTATCACATCCCTTGTTTTGATTTATAATCCAGGTTTAGTTGCAACCATGGCTCCTAGTTTAACGAGAGATTATGATAAGGACAAAGGTGAGTGTTTTATTTAGAATTTTTGGTTTACCGAGAACTCGATTAACCTATAAACCTATAATATTTTGATTCTAAATAACAAGTATTTAAATGGCAAATGCTATATTCAATTATTTTCACTATTCAGATCATGTATAATTTGTATGAATTTTATTTTTTAGAGTCCTTCAAGGTCTTTCTTACTGAATTCTCTAAAATGGACGATAAGACCGGTCAGAAAAGGTTCAAGTACAGAGAGCAATTAACTAACGTAGCACATCGAGAGCAAGTTTCTTTTACAATAGATCTCGATGACCTCCATGACTTCGATGATGATCTTGCTGCTGCTGTTGCAGGCAATGCTAGGAAATATGTTAACTTACTTCTCGATGTAGGTTTAATTATTCCACTTTTCTTTTGATCGACTAGAATTAAATGTAAACTTATTAATAATCTTTAAGTAACGTTAGATTACTTATTGACTAGATTAATTAATTTATTTTAATTAAATTAAATTTTAATTAATATTTTCTTATGAAACAGCTTATTCAAGAGATTCTTCCTGACTTTAAAGAAAGGCCTGTTCCTCCAAAAGATGCTTTGGACATTTATATTGAACATCGTTTACTAATGGATGCTCGCAACCAACATCCTGGAGAACAGAGGGATCCCAGGAATAAATACGCTCCAGAACTTATGCGTAGATTGTAAGTTCAGATTACTTTTAATTTAAAAAATCCTCAAATGTTGATTCTTAATTTTTTCTGATATGTATGTTAATATAACATAAACTAAGGGGTGGGCTGCCCAGTGGTTGTAATTAAAAAAATTTGGTATTAATTACTCATTTCAGTGAAGTCTACTTTAAAGATTTCGACAGCAGTAAAGCTTATTCAGTTCGAGAAATAAAAGCTGAGCAGATTGGCAAACTCGTAACAGTAAGAGGAATTGTCACGAGATGTACAGAAGTGAAACCCATGATAGTCGTTGCGACCTACACTTGCGATCAGTGTGGTGCTGAAACTTACCAGCCAGTAAGAATAATTTGACAATGACGAATACCCTTTCAATTCGAATTAAATTTAAATCAATAATTTCTGAAACACCACTTATAAATTACAGGTGCAAGCTATGAGTTTCATGCCTCTTAGTTCTTGCCCGAGTGAAGACTGCCGACTGAACAAGTCTGGAGGAAGGCTCTGTATGCAAACGAAAGGTTCCAAGTTCGTCAAATTCCAGGAAATTAAAATGCAAGAACACGTGAGAATTTTTTTAATTTAATTGCTTTCGCTATCCTTAACTAATTGTATATTTAATTGTATCATTTAACACTTTACAAATTTCAGAGCGATCAAGTACCGGTTGGGCACATTCCTAGGTCGCTGACGATTTACTGTAGAGGCGAAACTACAAGGCAATGTCAACCAGGAGATCACGTTGTAATCACTGGCATATTTCTACCGCTTATGAAAACTGGTTTCGCGGCTAGAAACGCTGCTGGTCTTCTTAGCGAGACTTTTCTTGATGCACATGTAAGATTTTGTAGTTACCTATAGTCAAAGTTAAGAATATTGGACAGGAATATGAATTAAAAGTACTAAAAATAAAAATATCTGTTGTAGAGGGTAGTTTGCCTGAGCAACTCTCAAACAACAGACGAAGGTGATTCGGAATTAACAGAAGAGGAATTAGCTGAACTTAGGGAACCTGAGTTTTACAACCACTTGGCCTGTTCTATCGCCCCTGAAATTTACGGCCTCGAAGATGTGAAAAAAGCTCTACTGCTGCTTCTTGTTGGTGGAACTGACAAAAAGAAAGGAGACATTAAAATCCGAGGTTAATTTGTAAACTGATTATGAGTCTTTTTAATCTTTAGTGAAATATAGAAATTTCTAATTGCATTTTTCTTTTCAGGAAACATAAATATCTGTCTGATGGGAGATCCCGGAGTTGCAAAATCGCAGTTGCTCTCCTTCATAACTAGACTCTCGCCCAGATCTCAGTACACAACAGGTCGAGGTTCCTCGGGAGTTGGTTTGACAGCCGCCGTCATGAAAGATCCCTTAACTGGTCAGATGATGTTGGAAGGTGGTGCTCTCGTCTTGGCAGATCAAGGAGTTTGCTGCATCGACGAGTTTGATAAGATGGCTGACGTCGACAGAACTGCTATCCATGAAGTCATGGAACAACAAACAATTTCAATCGCCAAGGCTGGAATAATGACTCGTCTCAACGCTAGAGTTTCGATTCTTGCAGCTGCTAATCCGGCCTATGGTCGCTACAATCCTAAGAGAACGATTGAGCAAAATATCCAGCTTCCTGCTGCTCTTTTATCGCGTTTCGATCTCCTGTGGCTCATTCAGGACAGAGCTGATCGTAATAACGATCTTAAGTAAGGCTTACATTTGTACAAGCTTGGAGAAAATTGTGCCAACTTAGTTGTAACTGTCTTTAATTTACAAACTGTAACTATTATAATTCTTTTAGATTGGCGGAACACATTACATACGTTCATCGTCATAGCGCTCAACCTCCAACAGAAGTTCGAGCCATGGATATGAACTTGATGAGAAAGTATATCGCAATGTGTAAAAAGAATGAACCCACTATCCCTGAAGATTTGTCAGATTTCATCGTTGGTAAGAATAATTAAATAATTTAAATTTGTTTAAAGCCAATTTCAAGCAATGAAATTTTTTATTAACGCATATTATTATTTACAGAGAGTTACGTGGAAATGCGAATGGAAGCTCGCTCAAAATTTGATAAGACATTTACCTCCGCTCGAAATCTCCTTGCAATTTTGCGTTTGGCAACAGCTTTGGCTCGTCTAAGATTGTCCGACTCTGTTGATAAGGATGATGTCATGGAAGCAAACAGATTAATTTTAATGTCCAAACACTCGATCAACTTTTCAGAGCAATCGGCGAGTGGAGCAGCTGCTAATCAACCTGGCAATAGAATCCTTGCCCTGATCAAGGAACTTGCAGGTGATAGGAAAACCGTCAAGCTCTCTGATATCCTAGAGAGATGTACCAGTAAGGGATTCAAGCCAGATCAAATCAATAATTTCATCGAAAAGTATGAGTCACTTAACGTCTGGCAAGTCAATCAAGCAAGAACGCAAATAACTTTCCTGTAAGAGTGGGTTTAGTTTTCAGTTTAGAGATAACAGTACATTTTTTGTAAGTATTTTTTTACTATTTTAATGTGACGTTTTTTGAAATGCAACGGTAAGACATGTTCAAGTAAAGAGGAGAACAAATTGCTACTTTTTGTATCGGTTGAAAGTCGATTGAGCGTAGTGTTAAGTCCGTATTTTTCAATTTTTGTGGACTTTTGAGTGATTGAATTTTAATTTCTATTTTTTCATTGGATTGGATGAGCATATGAAACGGAATAATTCCAGGTTTATTTTATATATAATAAATATAAGCCACAAGTTGAGGTTTGATTTGATAGTACATACAAAACGTTTATCAACGCATTATGTCCACACAAGTACAATTGTACAATGTCCTCAGGGCTGAATTTCATTTTTGCATATAGGGTTTAAATAAACAATTTTTTACCTTTCTTACTCGTGGAAATGGAATTTACTTCCTATTATTTAAACGCGTTTCTAATTTAAGTTTTATGATATGAACTTCTCGAAATAGTTGTTTTGGAATATTATTTAGTGTTTCTTTAGTAAAACTATGATATTTGTGAATGTGTTGAAGAAAAGTGTTGAATTGTTACTCCAAATATTAAAAATGCCGCAAGGAAGGCACTTTGTACACAGTTTGAACTTTCCCGCCGCCATTTTTAAAACATTGCAATGTTTCCACGAGACCTTGAAAGTTTCATGACTTTCATGAAATTTTTCATTTGTCATTCCAGTGCTTGTTAAAAGTCAGTTAAAAGTTGATCCAGTTGATCTACAAAAATGGTAAGTATATTAATTGCATAAATCATTTTTCAATTAATCTTTCGATTCTTTAGTCTTTATAGAATTAAATTCACGTTTTACAATTTCGTATTTTTTTGTGTTTTCATTGTTTTTATCAATAATCTAAAGCTAACCTCAAATTGTTTGATAAAGATCTTTCTAATATTAATATCTATTAATTTAATTTACAATATAGGAGATTATAATAAAAATACTTAATATTAGCAGAAATTTATTAAATTTATTGGTTTTTATAAAAAGGATATTTTTGCTTATTACCACTTTCAAAACAATGGAGAAAATAAAATGAATAGAATTTATTTATAGTCTTAAAGCGACCCATCTTCCATCAATTTGTTAAATCTTCATAAATTGAGATTATTCAGCAACTTTTGAGTCATAAAATTATATTTTTAACTAAAAATTCGATTTTAATTAAAGGGACAAAACCAGTCAGGAGCCAGTGGAACCGGCGGAGACAAGAAGGATGACAAAGACAAGAAGAAGAAATATGAGCCCCCGATTCCGACGCGAGTCGGAAAGAAGAAGAGACGCACTAAGGGTCCCGATGCTGCTCTTAAATTACCCCAAGTCACTCCTCACACTCGTTGCAGGCTAAAGCTTTTGAAGCTTGAACGCATCAAGGATTACCTGCTTATGGAGGAGGAATTCATTAGGAATCAAGAGCGTCTTAAGCCCCAGGAAGAAAAGAACGAGGAGGAGAGGTCAAAGGTCGATGATCTTCGAGGAAGCCCAATGTCCGTTGGCACTCTTGAAGAAATTATAGATGATAATCACGCTATAGTTTCAACTTCTGTGGGTTCTGAACATTACGTTTCCATCCTCTCTTTCGTAGACAAAGACCAATTGGAACCTGGTTGTTCCGTTCTTCTGAACCACAAAGTTCATGCTGTTGTTGGAGTCTTAGGAGACGATACAGATCCTATCGTAACTGTGATGAAATTAGAAAAGGCACCGCAGGAGACTTATGCTGATATTGGAGGTGAGTTTCAAAAATTTGTAGAATTCGTCTTTCGATTTTCAATGGATTATATTATATTATACGAAAAATTAATTTTTAGGTCTCGAGACCCAAATTCAGGAAATTAAAGAGTCAGTGGAGCTTCCCTTGACTCACCCAGAGTACTACGAAGAAATGGGAATAAAACCACCGAAAGGGGTTATTCTCTACGGTTCACCTGGAACCGGGAAAACCCTTTTAGCGAAGGCGGTAGCGAATCAAACCTCGGCAACTTTCCTGAGAGTTGTCGGATCTGAATTGATTCAAAAATACCTAGGAGATGGTCCAAAACTCGTTCGAGAGTTGTTCAGGGTTGCTGAAGAACACGCACCGTCAATTGTTTTTATAGATGAAATTGACGCTGTCGGTACGAAACGTTACGACAGCAACAGTGGGGGCGAGAGAGAAATACAGAGAACAATGTTAGAACTACTGAATCAACTTGATGGTTTTGATAGTAGAGGCGACGTGAAAGTTGTCATGGCCACAAATAGAATCGAAACCTTGGATCCAGCTTTAATTCGGCCTGGCCGAATTGACAGAAAAATTGAATTTCCACTTCCGGATGAAAAGACCAAGAAAAGAATCTTTAATATACATACCAGCAAAATGACTTTAGCTCCAGATGTAAATCTGAATGAACTCATTATGGCGAAAGATGATTTGTCAGGCGCCGATATTAAGGTAAAATTCAAATCTGAATTTACATTTAGGTCGTTATCTATTTCGGATTGAAAAAATTTTTACTGAAATTTGAAAAAAAATTTAATTCTAATTCTTTTTTTTCAGGCGATTTGTACCGAGGCTGGATTGATGGCGTTACGTGAACGTCGGATGAAAGTAACTAGCGAAGATTTCAAAAAATCGAAGGAAAGTGTCCTTTATCGAAAGAAGGAGGGTTCTCCCGAAGGATTATATTTATAGACTCAATTATCTTGTACCTCCGCGTTTTTTTGTTTAATAATGTCGAAACTTTGCAAGAGAATCGTTCAAAAATTAAGAATATAACATTTCTTTCTATTATATGCGTATCATTCGCTCAAATTTTATTATATGTTAAAGATTTATACTACTGTCCTCATTTTATACCAAATTAATTATTTTTAATGAATTTCCATTTCATACAACGGAGCCCTGTACTCTACTGCGCATGCGTCGCGCTCGGCATAGGATTGGTCGGATTGGTTGCTATTGGCGCGCAGTTTAAAATGATAAAAAATATTATTTTTATTGTTTATCATAAATAATATCATTTTAACTTATAGAAATGTTTATTAGACTAATATTAATTAATTTTGGTAAAAAAGAAATTAATTAAGTGCATATTCTGTAAATAAAAAATATTTAAATAAGATATTTTTTATTTACAGAATATGTACTTAATTTACTTAATTTTTATTTTTATCAAGATTCAAAAATATCAGTCTAATAAACATTTCTATAAGTTAAAATGACATTATTTATAATGAACAATAAAAATAATATTTTTTAGCATTTTAAACTGCGCGCCAATAGCAACCAATCATATGCCGAGCGCGACGCATGCGCAGTAGAACATGGGGCTCCATTTTGGAACACTGGATCAATTTGAATTTCCTGCCATTCTGTACAACAGTTTCCTTAATTTCCGGTCAGTTTTATACAAATTTGTGATATTATCTAAATAGAGTAGCAACAGAGTTGTGAAGTGATGCGAAATTCGATGTTTTATAAGTATACACTGTAAAAAATGTTTCTTGTAACTTTACCACTGCGTTTTGTAATTGTACCATAACCTGTAAAATAACTACGTTTAAAGCTTTATAGTAGTGAACTTCTCAATGGAAATGTAAAAACATTTGAACGTAGGTAATAATTGACCCAATTATGACCTACTTTCAGAGAGGTAAATTCACAAAATCTTGTAATACTACTACGTTGGAAGTGATGTTTTTAAATTTCCATTTGGAAGTTCACTACTTTAAACGTAGTTATTTTACAGGTTGTGGTACAATTACAAAACGCAGTGGTAAAGTTACAAGAAAAAATTTTTACATATTTTTTTAATATTTTATAAAATATCTGAGTGAAGTATTTTTATCTAGGAAACCAGTAAAAATCAAAAATCAAATATGGATGTTCATACAGAATATTTAAATTTCGCGCTATTTTGCGATCGCTACGCCTCATATGCAGTGGTTCCTTTATGAACTACACAAGGTTTCATTACATCCCCTCCACTAGAGTTTCGGACCTGTATATTATATGACTGTGGTGAACGTGGTGTGGTTACCTACCAGAAGCAGAATCTGCAGAATTACCAGTTGCCAGTTATCCGCGAGACGTCGTGCATGGCGTGCACGACGTGTGCGTTTTTTCGTGTCGCGAGTTCGGGTTCGCCGGTATCAATCGTTTGTTGATGAATTTCGACGGCGGTGCCGGTGGAGGAACTTACACCTCTATTCCAAAAGTGAATTTTTTAAACCTCCAAAAATGAAATTGTCAAAGCAATTTGCGGCCTCGGCCCCGCTTGTGCTTGTGCTTGTGTGCTTGTGCAAACCCAGCGGAGGATTTTCGCGATTTAGGAGAACTAGTCAAATCGAAAATGTTGACAACTGCCAGGCTGTCAAGACATTTTTTGATAGTCAGAACATCACGATAACGACGTCCGATGAACCGTCGGGGAACCCAGACAGTGAGTATCGTAATTGTTATTTTACCCTTTTTTGTCGGCATTGTTAGAGTTTCTCTCACGTTTCGCGCCTCTTCTTTCTTTCTCGGCTCTTCAGGGTCGAATTCTTTCGGCTTCTCGGTAAGGTGCCCTTGAAAATTTATTAAAAGTTCGATCAGCTTTTTAGCTGTCGAAATGCAACTTTGAAATCTTGTATGGATTTTCCAGTGAAAATTGCTGAATTTTAAAACTATCATTTTGAAACTTATTATTCCAAAAATAAAAGTGAACAATTGTTCTTTGGCTGGTCAGAATTTGATCTTTTCTAACCGTTAAAGTAATGAGTAATTATCATTTTTCATGCTGTAATTTACTGATTATAAAAGTAACCACCATTCCTTCCCTTTGCCTTGAAAATCGAAACTGTAAATTTTCTTTCTCTTTTGGATGATTCTTCACCAAGAGATTACTTCGAATTTTTAAACTCAGGGCCCAAATTTAGAAAAATTGATTTTTATCAAGAAGTAGCTTTAATTTTAATATTACATGTCAAGTGATTTGTGAAAACTAGACTAACAGGTTTGCCAAAGAAGTGGTAAAAAATATGTCAGATATATCAGGGTACTTAGGTTAGTATAAGTAGGTACATTAAGCTGACTTTTGCTCAAAGTGAGTGACAGGGTAATTTAGTCAGCTCAGCTAAAAGATGGTCGAATGTCATGAGCCAATATCGTAGAAGTCACGATAAAAAAACAACTTTTTTCATGAAATTTTTCTCGAAGTAGGTTCTTCAAGATGAACATTTTATTGTTGGCCCAGTTTTTTCGGAATTGCACGTTTCAAGGATCTTTTTAGTAAACTCAATTGTATTCTATCGTAATTTACGTATAATTCAATTACTCTAGAGCAAACCTGAGAGTAAATCTTATTATGAAAAGAAAAAAACAAAAAAATTATGGTTCAAATAAGTAATTGGGATTAGCAAATTGGTGAGATTGAACTTGTCGAGTTTATTCCACTTCGTGAGGCGGGGAAAATTACGCCTCTTTTATCTCCTTAATTCCGTCTCGGTCTTTATTTAATTAGATCATTTAATTTTTTTTCGTGTGCCAGACGCGTGGGACATTGTATCTGAGAAAAATTCAGAATGATTGTGTAATTCGTAATTGCCTATTTTATACGATTCTTTTAAACGTTTTATCCACGAAAGCTTTCACTTTTTATTGTATGGAATTAAATAATTTCAATTTAATTGCAATTTAAATGGAATTTTTGCATATATCTTTGATAGGATCGCCTATTTAAAATATTTTTCTATTAAATTGTATGAATAAAAAAATTCGTGTTCTACTTCTTTAATTATTGTAGGGTCAGAATTATTCTGTGAGGGATCATTTAAGCAGGAGCCTGCGAGGCACTCACTGAATCGAGGACGTCCGGCTATTGCTTTTGCGATCAATTTCATTCGGTCACATTGAAAGCAGACATCAACGCGTCATTACGACGAGAATTCGACGATATATTCAATTCTAGTACATCACTTTTCTTAAAAATTTCTGCTGAATATTTTTAGTAGAATTAATGGGATTAATCAGTTACAGTCTAATTTCATGTTAAGAACATGGAGGGACAATATCTTTTTGCCGAAAAACCAAAATACCAAAAAAATAATTCCCGAAAGAACTAAATTCCCAGATAAAAATAATATTAACGAAATTTAAATATACCGAAAATATTTATGAAATTTCAATTCCCCGAAAATATAAAATACCCGTATTTTGAAATTCCTGTAAATTTAAATTCTCGAAAACAAACAAAAAATGTTTAAAATTTTCATGCAAAACTTATATTCAAAATTCCTCTAGAATTTTTGTTTAAATTTTCTCTTCATAGCGTTTGTTTAAAATTACTTCAGAATTTTTGTCAAAAATTTTAGAGAAATTTTGAAAAAAAAAAATTTAAACCTTTTTTAAAATTTTATTTTGTTTTCGGGAATTTGAAAATTCGGGTATTTTACATTTTTGGGAAATTGAGATTTCGCGAATTTGAAATGTCGGTAATTTTCTACTTTCGTTATTAAAATAATATGATTTTTATTCGGAAATTTGCATCTTTCGGGAATTTGAATTTTCGGAAATTATTTTTCCGGTATTTTTTCACATTCGTGAGTTTGGTTTTTCTGCAAAAATATAATGTGTCCCAGCTTGAAGGAATTACCATAAAAGCTAATTTAATTTCACCAATCCGAATTAATCCGAGGCCCATTAAAAATCAATCCGAATGAATTCGGTCAATCGGAATTAATCAGAATTAATCCAAACTTTAAATTCGAATGATTCCGGTCAATCCGAACTTTCAATCCAAATGAATCCAGTCAATCAGAACTTTCAATCCAACTGCATCTGAATTAATCCGGTCTATCCGAATCAATCCGAGTGATTCCGAAAAATTTGGATTCGTTCGGATTGATTTTGAATGGGCCTCGGATTAATTCTGATTGAAAACTTCCTTCGCATTTGATCGAAATGAAACTGTTTTGTTCGGATAAAAATTCCGAAATGATTCGGAAAATTTTGGATTGGTTCAGAATGAATTTCACAAATTCAGGATTGTACACGGAATAATGAAAAGCGAAGAAAAGTCTTTTCTAGTAGAAAATGCCGATTTGGGAAAGTGATTTCTGGAAACTTTTAAACGTAAAGAAGATTTTGTAGAACAAGTAAGAATTTTTCTGTATAGTATATAATTGGGGGATAATAAGGGACAGTTTTTTGCAGCGGTGTCATTTTCGAATTTATTTAATCCGAATTAATCCGAGGCCGATTCAAAATTAATCCGAATGAATCCGGTCAATCCGTATTAATCAGAATTAATGTAACTGCCGTTTGCAACATTTATAAATGAAAAGGTCTAATTTATTTTCAATTATGATTGTTTCTTTTGAAATTATTGACTGATTAGTGCTTTTATTATCATTTTGAACATTTATAAACATAAATATACACTTTTGGTAAATTATTTTTATTTATTATAGATGATGGAATTTACTATTGTATTTTCGTTTATAAATGTTGTAAACGGCAGTTACATCATAATTAATCCGAACTTTCACTCCACATTAATTCGGTCAATCCGAATGATGCCGAAAAATTCGAATGAATTCGGATTGACTGGAATCATTCGGATTTAAAGTTCGGATTAATTCTGATTAATTCGGATTAACCATATTCATTCGGATTAATATTGAATGAGCCTCGGATTAATTCTGATTGAAAACTTCCTTCGGATTAGATCGGAATGAAACTGTTTGGTTCAGCTACAAATTTCTGAATGATTCAGAAAATTTCGGATTGATTCAGAATGAATTTCAATCCTTTCGCTAGGGAAGTATACATTTTTGTCTTGAAATCGAAGTTCGAAATGCGAAAAGGTTCTGAAAAATTCGTGGAAGACATAAAGGAAGGAGGAAATAAAAACGGACTCCAATCTCAAAAATGTGTTTTCTAAGGGTTAAAAATTGAGGGGCGGGGTGTTTGCTTGCGTCTTCGGTTTCGCCTTTATTGCCATCGAGTTGGGATCGACTCAAAGGATTCCCATAAAGCCGGTGAGGTTCACC
Organism: Synergus magnus; assembly: GCA_032275165.1. NCBI lineage: Eukaryota > Metazoa > Arthropoda > Insecta > Hymenoptera > Cynipidae > Synergus > Synergus magnus. The sequence continues at coordinate 11,722,179 of JAUESH010000044.1, forward strand.
GTGAGAAAGGGGCAACGTTGGGCGACTTATACACATATGAGATCCTTCGCCACACCCGCAGTCCTGACGCATCGTAAAGTGTTTGACCGACTCGTTTCCTTTCGTTCTTTCCTTTTGTTCTTTTTTACATTCCCCCCCCTTTTTTTTTTTTTTGCAAGAGGAGCCTCCATTCGACTTGAATAAGCAGAGGTAAAAGTTTGGGTATCGGCATGCTGACTTGCTGCGGTACCGATTCGGGCGAAGCGCCAATTTGCATGATTCACAGTTTTCAAACAGGCCCGAAGGCGCCTTTGGAGACACCGTGGAGACACGATTATGTCACCGGAGAACATATAATGACCCGAACCCAATGAAACAAAGGATCACCTTTTCGATTTACCGAAAAGTCTTTCAAAATCGTTAAATCTCGATTAACAGTATATTTCTGATATACAATGAGACGGTTCTATTTTGTAGAAACTGGTTATTATTCACAGACCTTTTTAAGAATTTATGATGATTGCTTATTAATGAATTGATTTATGCATCAGGTTATGACCTGCAGACGGAATTAGATTCTTTTTTATATATATATGTTAGGTATTATCTGTAAGATTAGCGAAGCGGGAGATAGCAAATGGAACCAGATCGATGAATCAGTATCAAGGGAAGTAGCATTAGAGATGAGAAGGAAGTAACATTACCCAACGATGCAGAAGTTAACTGCACAATTGCCAGTTTTAATTCGAAGCATTTGACGACCACACTCGGCCTTTCAGGCACTGAGTTTTGAAAGCAAATTGGTAATTCAAATAAATAAAGCGCTCTAACTAAAAATGACGTGATTTTGCCAGCCGATTAAATTATAAACGAGGCTGAAGTTTGCAACGTTTACGTTAAATGAAAATAAACAGAAATACAAGATCCAACATTTTCTGATTGAAAGTAGTTCTATACAACTCAATAAATGACCCACCGAAGTTTCAACCCCCTCGCGGATTTGGAACTCACCCCATATCATCCCATAGACCTAAAAAATTCACCAAAAATTCTCTAATTCATGAGGTCCAAATTTTATTATTGATAATGAGTCAATGCTAAAAGACATCCCAAAAAGTTTCATCCCTCCAGCTCATTTGGACTCACCCCCATGTCATCCCTTAAACCAAAAATTTTTTGGTGAATATGGGGTGATTTCCAAATGAGTTGGAGGGATGAAACTTGTTTGGGTGCCTTTTAATATTCAGAAGTCTTATTCTCAGCAATAAAATTTTGACCCCACGAATTAGAGAATTTTTGGTGAATTTTTTCGGACTAAGGGATGATATGGGGTGATTTCCAAATGAGCTAGGGGGATAAAACTTTTTGGGGTGTTTTGTAGCATTGTAAAGAATTATTATCAGCCATAAAATTTTGATTCCACGAATTAGGGTAAATTTGAATTTTTTATGCCTAAGGAATGATATGGGGCGATTTCCAAATGAATTAGGGGGATGAAAGTTTTTAGGATATATCTTTTAGCATTGAGAAGACCTATTATCAGCAAAAAAAATGCTGACCCCACGAATTAGGGAATTTTTGGTGAATTTTTTAATTTTAAGGGATGAAGTAGGGTGAGTTCCAAATTCGCGGGGGGGTTGAAACTTTGGTGGGTGATTTTTTGGGTTGTATACAACTATTTTGCACCAGAAAATTTTGGATCTTGTAAGTTTTAGATAAAAGAAAAAATTCTTTTTTTCGTTTATCGTAAACGTTGTAAACTTCAGTCTCATAATTATAATACTATTTTGTCCGCTTTAAATTTATTGAGTGGAATTGTCTGCAGACTGAAAGATTTGAATAATTATCACAGGGAGGAAAAAATCAAGTCTTGAGGGGCGCTTAAAGTCGAGTCGGAAGAGAGCTTTGTTTACGTGATCCGTGAAAGTGAAGTTGAAATTAAAAGAGACGTCCGGAGCATTGGCTTGTGAAGGGCGATGTGACAAGGAAAAATCAACGCTTTTTCTGAGTTTTGGCTTGGTGTAGAATGTAGATGAAAGTATGAAGGGTGCAAGGGTTGAAATAGGTCGGCATGTAAGAGTAGATTGTAGATGTGGAGGAGTCTGCGGAGATGCTTGAGGTTCTCTCGAGGGTCGCATTAGCCCGATTCCATAGAACCGTCCATGACCCGAGCTACATACATATATAGACGTGACAATGTTGGTTTTACGTAAATTGCCACAATCAGAAAGTCAAAATTTGCTGGCTTTTTCCGACCACAAGAGTTACGAGCAGTGTCTACTGTGCGGGAATTTAAGGAAATTCGGGAATTGAAAAAAATCCGGAAAAATATGGGAATTGTCTTTGATTTTATTTTTCATGTGGGAAATGGATTTTGGGTTTGAAAAAACTTTTCCTAATAATCAATCTAAATATTTTTATTTGACAATTGCAACTATTGTTAAATCTCTTGAATTCTTTTGAATTATTTTCAAATCCTTTAAAAAGGAACTTGAAAATCCTGTCGAATATCTAATAATTAAAAAAAAAAAAACTTAAATTCTTAGAAATTCTATAAAATTTTTGGAAAATTCTTAAACTCTTCTGAATTTCTAGGGCCAAATTTAGTAGACATCAACCTGACGATTGAAATTTTCTTTCGAGTTTAAATGAAAAATTGTAAAAATTGAGCTTGCATATGATTAAATTACTCCATTGTGTAATTATTAATGATTTTAAAGAATTTGAAGGAATTTTAAAAGAATGTAGAAGAATTTAATGATTTTCAAGAAATTTTACAGGATTTCAAGAAATTTTTAAGGGGTTTTAAGGGACTTTTAGAGATTTTAAAAAAATCTAAACGATTTTAAGAGATTGTAAATGATTTTAAAAAACTTCAAAGAATTTCAAGAGATTTTACGTGATTTAAAAAAATTTCAAGGGAATTAAAGCAATTCAAAACGATTTATAGGATTTTAAGGAATTTTAAAAGATTTCGAAGATATTTCAAGATGATTGAAAAGTTCTGAACGTTCAAATGAACGAATTTTTGTATTTATTGTATTTTAAACTGGAAACAGTTTTAAAATATTGATTCATTTTCATTGAAAATAATTCTGTATGAAAGAAATGTTTAATGCCTATTGTTATTTTCAGTTGGAACAATATTTCTGGATAAAATAGAATTGAGGAAGAAATATTTCGTTCATTTGAACGTTCAAAACTTCTGGTACATAATTATTCAGCAATTTCGTTTCGCGTAGAAACGGATGCCAATCGGATTAGTCATAAACAACTTTAGGTGCGATTCTCTCTTAGTTATTATTATCAAGGGATAATACCAGAGCCTCGTTGAGCATGAGTTCTGCATCCTGAATAATTATCGACGTTGCGTGATATGCTTTTGTAGATTCCAGGAAGGATTAATTTCTCGCGTGACATGCCTCTTGGCCAATTGGCAGATCGTCGAAATTACACAGAGAGTCACGCACAGTATATAAAGTGAACATTGAAATCATCGCGTGTATTGCACGCGTTAAATGAAAAATGGTTTTCGATTCACTGACTTCAGTTTCAGAAAAGGATTATCATATTTCTTTTAAATTTTACATTCGATCCATTATTCGTTTCATTTAATTCGATTAAGGATAAGAAGCTTCATTTTCTTTTCATTCTAAAGAGACATTCACCTATGACAGGCTTGATTCTTTTCTTCAACGTAAGCTTAAAAGCTTCCAAGTCCACAATGCAGTCGGATCGTGACATCTTTTCTATTAGATTACTTCCTCCTTGGAAGGAAGATTCCTCTCAAATAGATCGACACACGTACGCGAGTTAGAATAAATCAACGTTTTCTTTGTAGAAGGAAAACAAGTTATATTTTTTTGTATCACCTAGAAAAAATTTTTCTTGAATCAAAGAAA
>JAUESH010000044.1:11748409-11758675 GCA_032275165.1 Synergus magnus
AGCGTACAATTTTCACTTCATCATCTTATCAGCAATTTGTTTTTAAAGAGGGAACACTCTTCATAATCTCGAGTGACTTGATTAGTGAATTGTCTCTCAACTCTCGATTCATTTTTCGTCTGAGGTTTCTTTATCAAGTGCCACTTGCTGAAAGCACTCGAGACCACTCGAAACTAGTTGCGAATTAAAACCCAGTGAGATTATTCAATTTCGCGAGACTTATCACTGATTGAACACATTTTTCAATGCGTTCAACACGACAGGTGTCAGCGCCAGCACCAGAGATGTGGCTCACCAGATGTATCACAAACCAGTCGAAATGGATCATTAATTTTTTTTTTTTCAGGATGGAATTCATTTTGATTCAGATGTTAAAGTATGTCCAATCCATCACGAACGTTGTCATTTCAGGAAAATGTTCAATTTAGTTTTTTTAGAATCTGTAGTGTCAAATTAAATTTATTCACGTTGGTGAAATAAATTTGAATCACAGGATCCTTTTAATTAGCTCTAGTCCCCTCCCAGGGCCGAATACAGCATCATTTCTCGCCCCTTATTCTGTTTCTCTCCTTATTCTCTCCCGTCGGCATTCCACGTTGGTCATTTTATTTTCTCTCATGTGGGAGAGGGCCGTGCGAGTTCGAGTAGTGTACAATGCAGACCGAGAGGGTAGTGCCGCAGGTTTCGCGTTTCTTCTTTTAGTTGAGAGTGAGAGAAAAAAATTATTCGTCTTCCCTTCACGTACTTTGTTCAAGAAGTTTGAGATTTGACCACATTTTTACGACAGAAATGTACTTCTTCAGAGTGTCTACTGTGCGGGAATTTAAGGAAATCTGGGATTTGAAAAAAATTCGGAAAAATTCGGGAATTGTCCTTGATTTTATTTTTGATGCGGGAAGTGGATTTCCGGTTTGAAAAAACTTTCCCGAATAATCAATCTAAATATTTTTATTTGACACTTGCAACTTTTGTTAAATCTCTTGAAATCTTTTGAATTACTTTCAAATCCTTTTTAAAAAGAAATTTTAAAATCCCGTTAAATCCCTAGTAATTCATTAAAATCACTTGAAATCTTATGATATCTCTTGCAAATCCTAAAACATTTTTGAATTCTTTAAAAATTCCTTGAAATCCCTTAAAATTTTAAATTCTTCTAATTCTTGTGAAATCCCGTCAAAACTTTCGTAATTCTTTAATATCATTTGAAATATCTTCGAAATCTCTTAAAATAAATTCCTTATAATTCCTTAAAATCAGGTAAAATCTCTTGAAATCCTTTGAAATTTTTTTTAATCATTTACAATCTCTTAAAATCCTTAGGATTTTTTTAAATCCCTTCAAATATCTTAAAAATTTCTCAACATCTTGTGAAAATCCTGAAACAATTTTGAATTCTTTAAAAATCCCTTGAAATTCCTTAAAATCACTTGAAATCTCTTGAAATCTTGTGAAATTTCTAAAAATCATTAAATTCTTTTGCATTCCTTTAAAATCCGTTCAAATTCTTTAAAATCCTTCAAATTTTTTTAAATCGGTTTAAATCGCTTGCAATTCTTTAAAATCATTAAAATATCTTGAAATTTTATGAAATCTCTTGAAAATGTTCAAACTTCTTAGAGTTCTTAAAAAATTTCTTGAAATTACTTTAAATCACTTAAAGTATTTTGAAATCCTTTAAATCTCTTTAAATTCCTAATTAAAAATGTCTTTAAATCTTACGAAAATCCTGACTCTTTTGAATTCTATTTTTCACCTATTTTTATTTAAAAAATTACCTTTTTTAATGAAAATAGGTACTGTGATGACTAATATTAATTTATTTCTTACACATTCTTTTCCACTCAACGGCACTACTTTTTTCTTCCTTAAAATTGAAATTCTTACAAATTATTACAAAATTAAAAAATACAGCTTTTAAATAAATTTTAATATTGCAGTGGAGTAAATTACACATGTCGTATCAGGAACCTTACATTTATAAGTGGAAAAAATGCGAGAATTGTCCGGGAATTCCGTGGACAAAATTTAGTAGACACCCTGTTCTTCCAATGACAATATTTCAAAGCGAATTTTAATTTATTACAGTTCCACATAATGTAATTAGATTCCCAATGCTCTATGAGAATGGAACTGAATGAAATATCTCAGCTTTGTCCTAATTCTCACAACTTGAAAGCTACAAAATAATATCATGTTAGATAAATTCCAGGAGATTTTCTAGAAGCCAGGAGAATGAGTCGGAGCTTTTGCTATCCGCATTCTCGTGGTCAAATACAGGTCGTTTGACGTTGGGGTTTTCTCTATATGCTATTCAGAATACAAAACCCATATTTCTTCTTTTTACGACGGTATACTCTTTTGTCTTTAGGTGTGCGTATTGGCATTGCTGGAGGGGGGGGGGGGTCTTGGTTTGTTTTCTGAGGTGGCTCAAGCGGATTATCGACATCCACCCACTCGAGTGACTCGAAAGCTTGCGAATAAAGTACGAGAAGGCAAGGCAGCATTCTCGAGTGCGCAATTCTGAATAGCCCATTGTTGTCAATTTTGAGCCATACAATTTGAAGTTGCTATATTCACAATCCGAAGTTTATAGGTCTCAGTTAAGAGTTTTGATTTGTATAGCATTTTCATATTGGAGACTTATTTTTCAATTTTAAATTCTAAAATCTTTACTTCGTGAGCTTCAATCTCTAGAATTCGAGATCGCGATTCATCGTTGGAATCTCTCCTCCTGGTGTGGACAAGTCGAACTTTTGAAGAGAGAGAGCATCGCAGGGGCGAAAAAGTGGGCAAGAAAGGGAAAGGTCGAGAGCAAGATTCTTTCGCGGGATTTTTATTGCTTCATTTGTCGTCACTGATCGCATAAAACTAAACCAGAAGATGGCCTTTTAGTGGTGGGGACACTCGCATTCCTCGCTGGGAGCTCGGGCTTAAACGTGGAAACATTTAAGAAAAAGGAATTTTGCTGAGCGATATTACTTGATGATTATTTACCGCGATAATTCTTGATTTAAATACATCAATAACTCATATAATTTTATTATAGATGAATGCAAATAAAAGTGAATATTTTTTGTTGCAGAAACCGTAACGGCGCTGGCTCGTCAATCAGAGAACAAAACGTTGATCCTCTTCGATCAGGTGTATCGATCAATGGCCGTGCTGAGCAGGCCATCAATCGAGGCCCTCTATCAAGCCATGGTGGAGTACGTCTCGCCCAGGAATACACCTGACATCCTCCAGCAGCCACTCTCCCGGGACATGCTGCAGGAGCGATTCGCCGAGTTCTTCATGCGACTCTTCCCGATCGCTTATCACCGAACCGTAAATCCGAGTGAGCAAGATTTCACGGATAAGTTCAAAGATTGCCTCTATAAAACGATGGACGAGATCCAACCATTTGGCGACATCCCGAAGCAAATCTCACACTCAGTGGGAAAGAGCCTTGAAGCCACCAGAGTCTTAGTTCAAGCCCTGACTATCGGGAAAACTGTCCTCGATAAAACGGACAGCGTGCTTTTTTCTGGAACTAGTCTTCAGCAAGAAAGTTGCTATAAAGCTTTACTTCGAATGACACACTGTCCTAAGTGCAAGGGCATTGCATCTTCAGTCAAACCTTGCAAGGGTTTTTGCACCAATGTTGTCAGGTGAGAATAAGCTTTGAATTACAATCTGTTCAACAAGAGCGTGTCCGCGGTTTTTTGAAAACTATTAAAGATATTTAAACGTTCTTTTTTTTGAATGAAACTACATTCGAAGAACTAATGCGCACCTACCTAGTATAAAGTCCAGTCGCCGTCGTTATCCAGAATGGCCTGGCACCTTTTTGGAATGCTTATCACCAATTTTTCAGAAAATTGTTTTGAGCAAAACAGCAAACGTGTTTTTCTTGCGGGAAACACGTTTTCCCACAAGGAAAACACATTTTCTCGCAAGGAGAACGTGTTTTCACCCTGAAACAGCTCTCACAAAAAAATAAGGAAGATATGACAAAAATTAGTAGCGGACTACGCTGAAAAATTGGTAGAAAGCATGCCGAAAAGGTGCCAGGCCATTTTGGATAACGACGGGGACTGGATTTTATACTAGGTAGGTGCACATTAGTCCTTTAAATGTACTTTCATTCAAAAAAAAGAACGTTCAAATATCTTTAATAGTTTTCGAAAAACCGCGGACACGCTCTTGTTGAACAGACTGTACCAGGGTGGCCACATGTCAGGGAAGTCAGGGAAGTAAAACATTGTTAGGGAAATCTGGGAAATGTCAGGGAAAATAGATATTGAGATTTATTAATTCTAACTATCTTATTTTTGTTGTATTACATTTATAGCTTTTATAGTTTATTTAACAGGTTTTAGAAGCTTTCCAAGGATTTCGAAGGATTATAAAGAATTTCCAGGCATTCTTTGAGATTCTCTGGGTTTTTAATGATTTCAAGATATTTTCAATAACTTTAAGGGAGTTTAAAAGGTTTCTAGGAATTTAAAGAGATTACAGAGGATTTTTTTTATTTTTAAAAGATTTCATGGAATTTTAAGAGATTTTTAAAAAAGTTTAGGGAATTCAAAGGATTTTAAGAGATTTTAAAATGTTTCTAGGAATTTAAAGGAATTACAAGAGATTTTTATGATTTTTAAAATGATTTTAAGGGATTTTAATATTCCTCGTGGAATTTAAAAAAATTTTTAAAGTTATTTTTGATTTTTAGAAGATTATGTGAAATTTTAAAGGATTTAGTGGAGTTTTAAGAGATTTTAAGGGATTTTAAATATTCTCGTGGAATTTTAAAGGCATGTGGTAATTACCATATAAAGAACTTATGAGATTTTAAGTGATTTTAAGGGATTTTAAAGTTCCTACTGGAATTTAAAGGAATTCAGATGATTTTGAGGAATTTTATCATAAAAGAATTAGTTAAACTTTAAGGGATTTCATGGAATATTAACAAATTTTTTGAAGGGATTTCGTGGAATTTTAAAACGTTTCCAGGAATTTTAAGAAATTTAAAGGAGTTTTAAGAGATTTCCAAGGTTGTCCAGAAATTTTTTATAAATTTCAATAGCGTTATTATTGAGAATTTATTCGCATTTTTAATACTTTTCTGTCACGGAAATTCGTCTGAAGGTCAGGGAAATGTCAGGGAAATTGAAAAATTGAATCTTGTGGCCACCTTGCACTCGGATTCCACGTTATTGCGCCCCAAGTTTATTGTGTTCTTAGAAATTGCATCGGTCGCATATTTAGATGAGGGGAACTGAGGAGTCGAGTGATCTATTGACAGTGGCAGAGCTTGTTTGGGTTTCGAAGGGCTTTTCCCATTAATGCTAATCGGATTAGAAGGATAACCGAGACACGCAGTAACGTGAGGTCCGAGCTTACCAATCTTACAAATTGGCTTGCCGTAAACATTTTAACAATTGAACCTCTTAATTATCATTACAATTTCCAGGGGTTGCCTGACGGAACCGGCATCGGAGCTCGACCTTGCATGGTCAGGCTACGTGGAAACGGTCGAAAGACTGGTCGTTGCTGTCGACGGAGTTAGCGATACTCTTGGCTTGAACGCCGAAAGGGCGGTCAAACAGCTGGACACCCGCATTTCGGACGCCATTATGCACGCGATGCAGAACGGGCCCGCTCTTGAGGAAAAGGTCAGTCCAAAAAGAGCAAATCTGAATCATCTGAATCAGTTGAATCAGTTGAATCCTCAACCTCCTATCTCACAACTCACAACTTCCCTCTCATATTCAACTTCCAAGCTTGCCTATCCAATCTCTAAATCTTAAATTCTATTTAGATTAAGCATCTATTCCGAGATAAATCTCCGATCCTTTGCTAATCAGTTTTGGGAAGTTTTAATTATTCAGGAAGAGCTTACTGAATATTAAATCGAATCTCCTCTCATACAGATTTCTCCATCTGAAAAAGGTCAAGCCTGCTTCCAGGGAAGTTAGTAATTGGAGGGTAAAATGAGTTTCCAGAAGGCGAGTGATATCGAATAATTTTCTCATGATGGATATTATCGTAGATTGGTTCGTGCTAGTGAAGCTGATGGGTTATTGGTTTGGAACGTTGGAAACGTACTTTCCGTTATCCCACTTTGTTCCCGATGAGTAGCTAAAGAACATTTCATCTCGCATTCCGTTTGAACACCGTTGCCTGGTCGTTGAGTTATTAACATTACCAGCAATCGTCCGTAAAAGCACTCTTCATCCCTTTTACTTTAGCTTTAACACTGCCATCGATTTGCAGCTGACAATATTTCCTACCATTACATGCGTCTTTGCGCTCTACGTTCGAGGCTGGAATGCCAGTGTTCAGTGACGCAGCGAAAACACAGTGGGCGAGGAGGCCCTCGTCTCATCGCTCAAAGCGATATATGCCTGTATAAAACTGTCATACATTATGATTTGAGGTTTGGGTCCATTCTACTCGTCAAATTAACGTTGACGAGGGCACCACAAATAATATCTCCGACTTATTTGGAGACTTGATTAACTTGCAATTACCAAAAGAACTTTTCCATTAAAAGGCCCTTTTAGAATAAATGTAAAAAAGTATGTTTCTGAAATTGGGGTTTCCTTGGAAATGTACTCTAAACTACATACCAAATAAAAGTTAATAGAATCTTCAAGCAGGTGCTGCTCTACCGCAAGATAGCCATCTGGAATGAGATAAGCTCAAAGTTGAAAACTCGAACTAAGTGGGAACCTTTTGTTTCAGAGTGACAAAACGATTCTAATTAGATGATGTTGCAGCTGCATTTTCCGGGTTACAGGTAACGAGGATCTTCTGATTAAGTTTTGGGACTTTGAGTGAGGATGAACATGGAACTAAGGACGCATAGCAGCACTAAACTTGAGAGTTGAAATCGAATTGAGATGGAGTAGTCGTAAGACCGGATGGGGGTGGAGTCGTTCGGAAAGTTCAGAAGACTCGCGCCGCGGCGAAATAGTTTTTTGCAGGCGCCTCCCTCCTCCAGATTCTTAATTCCTTACCTGTTAGGACCTGGTCGGACCTGTCGGAACCTGCGAGAGCATTGGCGGTGGGTCCACTAGGGGGTCTTGGGACCCACAATTCTTCTAATAATTCCTCGCGGTCGGACAACATTCTGTGTGCATTACGTGTCTGCATTCTGCATTCCACCTGGCCTTTGCCCCGTGGGTCCAGCGACTGAGTCAGAACACCGTCACGGCTGTATCTGACTGGGCCAGCCTCGAGACTCGAGAGTTCGGGCCAGATCGTAGGTGTGCGGAATCCAGCGGACGATGAAGCCACTTAAGGGAGCTGAGAGCCGACCCGGTTCAAGGTCGACGATATGTTGTTGCCGGCATAATTGGCGAGTTTCTTGGTGTGTGGTCCAGGACAATACCTGTCTACCTGTGGAATAACGGGTCCAGGGTCATACATACCGTGAAATTCCCCTGAAGAAATGTCAATGGGCGCCTGCTGCCCATTGATGCTCGAGGATGTTTCCTGAAAGTTTCGAGAGCCTGCGGCTTGTAGTGATGTGGTCGGCCAAGTTGTTATAGAAGTAGATGTGGTCAATGTAGTTCGGAATCTGAAGCGGTGACAGGGTCCTCGTTTATTTTCGAGTAATAACACCGACAGGAGTGGTTTAGCAGATTAAGCTCAAGGCCTTTAAGTCTGATACTTGATAGAGTCTGTCTGATTATTCGCTGGAATTCACACCAACAGATTAATTAAAGCTGAGATTTCTTTTTTCAAAGCCATCTTTGCATTCCAATATTTTCAATATTCCAATAAGTCAAAGTAGCTTTCGAGTGTATGAAGCCAGGGTGTTATTCTAGAGTTCATATTCCATACGGTAATATTCGAGGAAAATTGTTGTTTTTGGAGGGTGTTAAACGTTCTAAAGACACCCGGAATAGGACGAAACTTCCGTGCATTTGCTCGAATAACGAGATGACAAAAGTTTATCCAGTGGGAAGCCTGCGGCGTATTCCCCTGTAACGAAACATTGTACGTGTAACCAGAGACATAAGTTTCACTTCCTGTATCCTCCAGTCGTACTTCCGTGAGCCCGAGCAGGGCGCATCTCGCGTTCTCGCCGCGAAAATTATTATCTCCTCTTCTTCTCTTTATCTCTCCCTTTCCACCTCTCTAATCACTCTTTTATCTCTTTTCTTTCTCTCCAGCCAACGAGGTTCTCCCTCTCCCTGTTTCTCTCTCCGTGAGAAAATTATTATTCGCCGTGCCAGTTCTCGTCCCTCTCATCTCCACTGCATTCATCGTTGATCGCCATACAAAGGCCTCTATTCGCACTCTCTCTCTTTATCTTCTTGTAACTCGATTGCTGTCTTATTGCTTCTTTAATACTCTATTCTCTTTCGCTTTATACCCCCTAGGCGCCAAGAACTCTTTAAACTTATTTCTTTAGTATTTCATTTAATTTCCTTTGTCCTAATGTCTGTTTACTACTCTTGGCAACATTAAACCACATTATTAATCTCGTTATTAATCTTTGCTCTCATTAGTTTTTTGGAGACTTTGTCGAAGTTTGATGGGAATAACAACTCTTGGAATGAATATCTTGCACATTAAGAATCCGAAACTGCCGAAACTGGATTTTTATCAAGATTTCGTCCCGATACGGAGAGCACGATACGAGAAATTGATAGGAATTTCTCTGGGTGCAACGAGTTTTACGTTTTTTGTCTTACACGGCCTCCGACGCCCTGAGAATGGTAAATGCCGAACATCCAATTTACAGAGATTCAGTCGATCGAGAGATTACGGCGAGACGAGGTGGAAGCAGTGGAGTATAGATAGACACTGGAGTAGGTAGACTGCAGATGTAGAGGAACAAGAAGAAGATGAAGAATAAAAATAAGGAGAAATTGAAGGTAGAAGGAGGCCGAGGACGCAACGTTCGGTCGAATTCCTAAACATAACTTGATCGAATCCCAGTCTTCTTCGTGACGCTAGCCAGTCTCGTAGATTTTTCTGCTGGACCTTCTTATTTCATCTCAGCTTTTTTTCCCTTTATTTTACATATTGCCAATCCGTTTTCGTCACGCTCGTTCTGGAACAAATGGCCACGATACTTAAAATTTTAAACGTATCCTCCATTCACATTCCTCGCCCATCAAAATGTTGATTTTAGCTTCTATACATTTAAATGAATTCCTAATCTGATTTAGAGTCACGCCTCGTTAAGGCTTACTGAAATTTTGGCGAAGTATATTTCGAGCGACCTAGTTCAGTCAAAAGTGTAATTGAGACTTTACGAATTTCATTCAACAGTTGAATTCTCAGACGTTTCTCGCGTGTCGACGTCAACTCAATGCAAAGACCTTATTACGGAATAACGTTCTGTTTCTATCTGTCCTGTTATTCTGATTTGATTATGGTAAATAGTTAAATTCCGTGAACAATTTCAACGCACTGAAATCTCGTGTGTCTTTGAAAGCGCGGAGAACAAACGATATTCCATTTTCTAGAACTGATGCAGCACCAGCTTTTCCGTTGATTCTCTTGTTTCTCGTTTTCTCTGCTCTTGTTTCTCAGTTTTCTCTCACAGCGAGTTACACGCAGAAGGTGTTCCAAATTGAATTTGACGAGCACCTTCGTTGTGTAGGATATCCTCTAAGAGGGGTCGAACGGTCGCGAGTCGAGTGGAAGTCATTGCATATGGCAACAGGGGGAACAACGAGAATAACGATGAGAGGAGGTCGTTCTCTCTGAAAGTTAATGAGGGACAATAATACTTTGTACGAGTAGAAACCAGTTAAGTCCTGATCAGGAGTGTAAAACTGCCAAGGCGTCAATTTGCAAATCTCTATCTTGGACTCTTGTTTGAAAATGAAAAATTAGGGATGAGTTGTCTAGCTTTATCATCTTGATGAGATGATGAGATATCAAAGCTCTCGAAAATACTAACTCGATCTTTTGCCGCAGACCAAATGGCGCCTTCCCGACCTCTTCGCCTTTTACTCAGTATTTCTCCATCACATTCAATTTGCAATCATGCGGTACCAGTGTTCGAAGTAGGTACCAAAATACCGAAGGCTCGGGTCATTGATTCTAGCCGGCATCATGCCAATGTGGGTGGTATGCTCGCTTCGTCGAGATTCACCACCCTCGGTACCATCTTCGTCTCAGTCTCACGTGGTGCAGTCGTCGGCGATGCCTTGCGTAGGAGGCTGGAGCTAAGCCAGCTAAGCTACGTAACCACGATCTATGTACTGACAGAATACGCTTTATACCGAGAAGTATCCATCGAATATGTTCGCACCAGCAACT
>JAUESH010000045.1:0-20872 GCA_032275165.1 Synergus magnus
CCTGGAAATTCTTTAGTCATTCAAAATCTCTTGCAATCTTTTGAAATTTCTTAAAATCTATTGAAATTCTTTAAAATGACTTTAAATATCCTGAAATTTCTTCATACTCCTTGAAATTCATTAAAATCAGTTACAATGTCTTTTAAAATCCCTTGAAATTCTTCAAAATCTTTTAAAGTGTTTTTAAACTTCTAAAGATTCAGCTAATATAGCCAGCTTAAAATTAAAGTTATCGAAATTTTAAATTTCCGAAATTATAAAATTCGAGAAATTAAAAATTCCTGAAGTTAAATATTCCCGAAATTTAAATGTCTCGACATTTTTGTTTAAAGTTTTTTTCAAAATTTTGAAGAGAAATTTTGAATAAAAATTTTGAAGAGAAATTTTAAATAAAAATTTTTAAGAGAAATTTTGAATAAAAATTTTTAAGAGAAACTTTGGACAAAAATTCCTGAAATTTTTAATGTCGGGAAATTTCAATTTTGGGAATATTTAACTTCGGGAATTTTATAATTTCGATAACTTTCAATTTCGGGTTACAATGTCTTTTGAAATCCCTTGAAATTCTTCAAAATCTTTTAAATTATTTTTAAACTTCTAAAGATTCAGCCAATATAGCCAATATAGGTGAAACGGAAATCTGACTTCATCTGGTGAGACTGACGCATTTCGAGACATTTCGAGTTTATAAAAGCAGTTTCGTTATGATCGCAACTTTCTTTTTATGATGATAGGACTTGAAGATCCTTAAGTTTATGAGCTTTAAAATTGGAAGGCCTCCGATTTGACAATTTTGAGAACTGAAGTATTCTCACGTTTCGAAGAAAGGAGAATAAGCCTCTCAAACATAAAGAATGTTGTTCACTGCCCTTGGTTGAAGTTTCTCAAAAGACTTGATTTGAATTTGAATGCGTTTTAAATCTAAAAGCATTCCCTTTTTAGAAATACCTTAAATTGCAAAACGATTTGAATATCTACCGTGTCAAATTTCCAACTAAACAATATATCTGATATTTATAGAAATATTTTGCTTACTTACTAAAATAAACTTTCTCTTTTTTGTTGCAGGTGAGTTCATCTTTTTTATACTTTAACTCAAGATCTCTGTGAGTATAAAAGAGCCTCAATCTCCGTCGGGATCTGAATATTTATTTAAAATTTAGTATCACAATCAAAGTGCAACATCTCTTTTTAACTGACCAGTCGAATATTTTTCAAGCGATAAATCTTCAAGAAAATTTAAATCTCACTGAGTTACAAACTCTTCGGTCGTCGTAAGCCATTACCGATAGATTTATTACAGCGACTTAATTTTTTCTCGCCGCGAAAAAAAGTACTCGGAGATTTTTATAATTTGCAGCTGTGAAAACAAGCAGTGACAAATCTATCGAGATAATCCCGAATTCCATGAGCTCCGAACATTTTTTTTTTTGTCAAACCTGCGTCATCTTTCACGTCTCTTGCGAATACTTTTGAATTTTCATTAAATGAACATAAAGCTTCCAATTATGAAAAAAGAGCAAATTAAATAATTCGGAGCGAAACAGCACACGTCTGCAGTCGAAAATTATGTCAATAAATTAAGTCGTAAAGAAACACGTACTCGACGGGAATGCTGACCTTGGCGCTTTTCTTTACGAACTAGCTTCCATCCTCCTTATCGGCGATAGAACGTAAACTTGAACAAAATTCTTGACGCTTCTCTGATTTAGTGTAATTGAAGGGCTCCGGGCAACCGGTTATATCTCTTTTTCGAATTTTTTTAAACGGTAGGAAGGAAAGTGAGCGAACCGTAAAAGGTTAAACCGTTCACTTTCAATTTTCTTACGAAATTCTCCTGTTCTCCATATTTTGCTGCTTTTTACAAGAAAGCATTGTTCATTGAAAAATATTCATCCAGAGTAAATATTATAATTTATGACATAATGGACCCGCAATTCAATTCGTGAGATTTTATATCGTGAGATAGCAACTGAATATTAGGGATATTTTTTCACAAAAATGTTAACCTTTCTGAAAGTAAAAATGTTGCTTTGGTGCCAAATTGTTAAGTATACGATATTTAATTTGTCCGGCATAGATACGCAGCTGTTCTGATATTTCGGTATTTCTACGTTTCTTGGCACGAATAAGAATGGGCGCCCGCTAGTCTGCTGCGACTCACAGATCGCATTCACCCTTTTTCCATCTTTTGTAGTCTCAAACTTCGCAACAGTTTTTTTTTTTTTAGAAAAGATGATGGCATCAAAGGTTCAAAGGCATCAAATAAACCCATAAAAAGTGGGAAAAAAATCCGAATAAAGTAATTGGAGAAAAGTGCCATACACCTTTTAATTAAAGTTGGTTCAGCTGCAGCCTGAAATGTGAAGAACCTAGTGAAACCTAATGAAATTATTCGAGGCCTTTTATGTCTGCGGAAACCAAATCAAGTTATTATTCTCAATTTATATCAAACCTGCACCAACAGGTTTTCCTTTCATCTCTAAAGGAGACCAAAACGAAAACTGAAAAGTAGCTGTCGTTTTGTAAGGCGTTTGGAGAAGACGGAAAGTCGATGGCGATGAGGAAAAAAAAGGAAGAAATGTAGTGATGAGAGGAGACATATACGGCGCGGAAGAGAATAAGAGAAAAGAAAGAACTTAGAAACTTAAGAGAAGGGAAGAGAGTGAACGAGATAGTATAGGTGTATGACTATTTCATTACATATATGTCTGTAGCAGAAGGTTCGAGGTAGGCGATAGTTCGCGCTTTAGGCGGCTCTATTTTCTCCCTGTGGTCTAATCCTTTACTTCCTTTTTCTCCCTAGTATTCTCGTGCATTCTCGACTTGCTCGTCTCACAGCGCGTTCAATGCCCATCGGCTTCACCGAGATATAAATCGGCCCTCCACATAAAGGATATGCTTTTTTTTGGATAATGAACGTTTCTTTTATCTTGCTTCTCCACACCGAGAGGCGTCATAATAGAAACTACGATCCACCACCGGAAATTGCTCTTCATAATTTTCTTCCTCAGATTAATATATTATTCTAAAAATTCAGTCCATTCGATTGATTGGATTGAAATTGGATGGAAGGCGAAATTTAAAAAAAGTTCCCTTTTTATCCTTCTTTTTGTTTTAGTTTTGTCATCTTTTTTCATCCATTTAGAACGTTCACTTTTTTTTTTTTTTTTACCTGTTTTGGATATTTGTCACATTTTCACCTTTTTCTAATTGATACAGTTAAATCTTATGAAAAAATATTAATATTGGAATTATGATAAATTTCGGATCATTTGGGAATTGAAAAAACTATTCCGGATAGTCGGTCAGAATATTTTTATTTGACTTATCTTGAAATTCCTTAAAATCAATTAAAAGGTCTTAAAATCTTTGAGATCCTGTGAAATTTCTTGAAAATCGTTAAACTCTTCTGAATTTTTTTAAATCGCTTCTTTAAAAACATTTAAAATCTCTTTAAAATCCTTAAAACCACCTAAAATCTATTGAAATCCCTTGAAATTTCTTCAAATTATTTTCACAATGTCTAAAAATCCTTTTTAATATTTTGGCACCAGTATTAAAATCCCTTCAAATTCCTTAAAATCAATTAAAATACCTTGAATTCTTTTCAAATGGTTGAAATATTGTAGAATTCTTTGAAAATCCTTAAAATCTTTGAAATTCATCTAAAATCCTTTAAACTTCCTTAAAATCACTTAAAGTATGTTGAAATCTCTTGAATTGAACAATTTTTTTTAAAGTCTTAAAAGCCTTTGAAATATTTTAAAATCTGTTCGAATTCTTTTAGATCTTTTTAAATAACTTTAAATCGCTTGAAATTCTTTAAAATTATTCAAACTGTCTTGAAAACTTATGAAATCCTTTGAAATGAGTTTAAATCTCTTAGAATCCTTTGAAATATTGTGAAATCCCTTCAAATCCTTTGAAACTTTTTAGATGACTTTAAATCGCTTGACATTCTTTAAAATTATTAAAGATGTCTGGAAACCTTACGAAATTTAAATTTAAATTAAAAATCTCTTTAAATCCGGTGAAGTTCTTTAAAATCATTAAAAGCATCTTGAAATCTTATGAAAAACTGGAAAATCTTTTGATTTCTTCAAAAATTTCTTGAAATTCTTTAAGGGCATGTGATATTTTACCGAAGTTAGGGAAACAAAATTATTCTTATGGTAATTACCATATGCTCTTAAAGACATTCAGAATATCTCGAAATCTTGTTAATCGCAAAAGAAATCTGTAAAAATCATTTGAAATTCTGCGAATTTATCTTTTGATATCGAATTGATTTGAATTCTTTTCAATTCACCCTGAATTCTTTTTGAATTCTCCTGAAATTGCCCAAAATTTTCTTAAATTCCTCTTCAATTCTCTTCAAATCGCCTTAAATTATTTTCAATGAGATAATTTTAATTTCTTGATAATTTATCTCGAACTCTTTTGGAATTTTTTCCATTCTTTTGAATTCTGTTAAATTCCTTTGAAATTCATATTTCAAGTATTTACTTTTTGAGAAGAATTTGTTTAATTTTTTAATGGTTTTCTAAGAAATTTCAAAATAAAGTTTATATTTTTGACGTTAAGGAAAATTTTAAACTTCAATTTGAATTCTTAATTTAAATTTTATTGACTGAGATTGGAGGCCAAACTTTTTTTCTTTCTA
Organism: Synergus magnus; assembly: GCA_032275165.1. Lineage (NCBI taxonomy): Eukaryota > Metazoa > Arthropoda > Insecta > Hymenoptera > Cynipidae > Synergus > Synergus magnus. The sequence goes on from JAUESH010000045.1 coordinate 4,667, forward strand.
CCAAAATTTTCTATTATAATATTTCCGAGAGCCATATAAATTTATAAAAAATAATAATCAATTTTGATTGGCGAATTGGCAAAATTCCCAAAAGCATGGTGAATTGTGTCGAGGGCACGCGAGGGCGGAAGGGAGGGATGCTTTCTTAAAAGGGAGGCCAGGCGAACCTGTTATTCCTGAGCATCGAGATCGAGTTCTCTTTCCTTCTCTATCTTTGTCTCTCTCCTTTCTTTGCAACTTCCCTGATCTTCCCTCCTCGTTTGCAACCTCCTTTTCCGTCTTTCCCTTTCTCTCAAATTCACTCCTTCTCTCTTTCACTACTTCAGAGAGGCTGGGCACTCGAGATGCAGTCGATATATGTTGGCGCTGGACCGCGATGGAATATAAAATAGCTGAATGGGAAGGGACGAGGGAGTTGAAGAGATTGCTGTTGCCATGTGATTTCATTTGGAATTATTGCTCACTTGCAATCATTTGTAATCACACAATGCACGTTTTTAAAATATTTATTTCTGCATGTCATCAATTCCTCTTAGCTTATTGAAATTTAAAAATTTAAAGCAAAAAAGGCCGAATCTGACCTTGAATATTCATTCATTGCAATAATTGCAATAGATTTTGCAATTATTTCAATTAAAATTTTAATTGCAAGCATGAGAGTCTTCGCTATTCCTCCATCCGTGTTCCCCTTTCGAGGTTCTGAAAATAGATTTACCATCAAATAACTGGATTTTTTATAGTATATATTTATATCTCGATTTCATTTCTATTTTACCGTAATTTATTTTTCTTATCATTTTATATGATATATATTTCTGACAGAAGTGAGTAACGTCTCGCCTCTCGACATGCAATTTCTCCACGTCGACCTAGAATAAATGTATAAATGCAACACGAAAGAAAACAAAAAGAAAAACTATTTTTCTTTCCTTATTTCGTCTCGCTGTCAGATTGTCGACATAGTAAAACTTTCGATTTGATTAATAACCGACATATAAAGATACACAAGTGGATGAGGAAATTTCACGCCATTTCGTAATCCCCAGAATTTCCTCTCTGCCGATGTGACGAAACTTGGCTAAATCTCGAGGGCGGGATAGGGTGATAAAAGGGGATCTGAGAATTGTCGAGTTCTAGGCTCTGAACCATCGTATATTTTTTCGATACGACAATTGCTAAACTTTCCTCAACAAGGAAAAACTGCTCATCTTTAAGATCCTTTTTCTTGTAATAAATGCTCTTCCCCTTTAGAAACAATCTTTCAGGTCTGAATAAGAATATAATTCTGAAGATTGCCCTTTCTCGAAGTTGAATCAGGCGAGAGGGAAAATGTAGACTAATTGATGAAAATTGTTCAATCCTTTTTACTGACTTTTGTTTTTTTTTTTTCAGAGTGAGTCAGAGTCAAGATCATAAAGAAAACTAAATTGTGGGATAGCCTCTGGCGAGGACGACTCTGGTTGAGTCTCAAGAGTGCGAGAACGGCTTTATAATTAAAAGCTCTCCTTTTAATAGAAGTCAGATCCGAGAGTGTCGATAGCTGATGCATCGAGAATCGGCGATTTCGATTAGAGAACTATTCGGAGACCTTCGAGTGACTGTAATTGGCACGCGGCTTTGTCGGACAGTCCCGGTTCTGGTAGACTCCCTCCTTGGGAGCATCAGCACAGCTTCCTACGATCTAAAGCGAGCAGGTTTGATTCTTGACTCGGTTGGAGCGGCACGGCGAGTCAAAGCAGTGGAATGCGATGGGCGCGCCGCGGGGTGGTGCGTTCTCTGGGTTCTCTGGGTACTCTGGTCCCTTGGACCCATGGACCAACTTCCCACACTCAGATTCCGTCTCTCTTTCTCTCTCGCTCTCTTGTCTCAAACAACCTCCCATGCTCTTTCTTTCTTGCAGACTTCTGCACTTTCTTCGTTCCTCTTCCTCCTCATTGTCTTTCCCAACTCCTTCGCCATCTATGGAAACAATAATTCGCCTTTTTTGCGACCTCTCCTCTTCAACCTCGAGAGCTTTTTACAGAAGATCTCCCTTATCATCTCTTCATTTTTCTTTGGAACAAAGACTTCTGAGTTCAGGAAAAGCAATTAAGGATACTTTATTAATTGCTGCTCTATTTATTCAAACTTGAAAACAGTGACTCTGTTGAAAATTTACATCTCGGGAGGCGCCGTTTTGTGTAGCTTGAAAATATTAGTCAAATCTTAGAGAGCTAAGTAAGCAGATGACCCTGAGACTTAGAATCTTAGAGGGTCCTTAACCCTTATCATACTTTTCAATTTAAAATATACCTCGTCTAGTCTAGACATTAAAAGTAATAAAGGCGAATTTTTAGGCTAATTTCTCAGTCCTAAAATAATTGCACTTCGTTATTGGATGACCGTGTGATCGAGTGACAACTGACCAGCCACAGCTGATGATTATTGACGTCATCGTTGCTAAATTGAATGAACTCTGTACCCCGTGAGTAATCGGCGTGTCGCTCTCCGCACTCTATTGTCAGATAGGGTATTAAACGGAGAACTAGATGTACAGATGTACAGTTTAATATAAATATATATAATGTATATATCCAGTTAGCTACATATCTGCTTTACAAGAAATACGAGAACAGATGGCAAATAAGTCGATAGGAAGATGCCAAAATGAAATTGTCTGTGTTAAGAAACGCCCGAAACCATAATTTGAAGGATTCAATCGACCCTTCTTTATTACTGCCGAAGAAAGTGAAACGTTCAAATTATATTAGATGATACGTGTTACACTTCAGAAATTGGCCTTTATGATATTACATTTTTTCATTGATTTATTGACATGATTGATAATTGGATTGATTACGATAGACTTCCTAATTTGGAATCATCTAATTTTGGAAAAAGCATTAAGATATGGAAGAACTATTTGAGGTGACTCCAAATGATAACGTTTAGTATATTTTATACATTTTTTACATTTTATACATTTAATTAATCAAAGCTAAGTGGTTCGGCAAGAATCAGATTTGCATCTTCAATTTCCGTTCAAATCCATTTCATTTTATTGAGACTCAGCTGGAGAAGAGAGATTATAGTCACCCATTCACCTTTCTTCATTCGCCTATTTTGAATTTGTTCACCTTTTTTCGGTATTTGTCACCTTTTTTCAATTAATTCAGTTAAATCTTATGAAAAAATATTAACATTGGAATTATATGATAATTTCGGGTGATTTGCGGGTTGAAAAAACTTTTCCGGATAGTCAGTCAAAATATTTTTATTTGACTCTTACAATTTGAAATATCTTGAAATTCCTTAAAATCAATTAAAAGGTCTTAAAATCTTGAAATCCTCTGAAATTTCTTTAAATCATTTACAACCTCTAAAAATCCTTTTTAATATTTTGAAACCTCTATTAAAATCCTTAAAATTAACTAAAATATCTTGAATTATTTTAAGATGGTTCAAATCTTCATAAATCCTTTGAAAATCCTTAAAATTTTGAAAACCCTTACAATCTTTTAAATTCATCTAAAATCCTTTAAACTTCCTTAAAATCACTTATAGTCTGTTGAAATCCCTTAAATTAAAAAAAAAGTTTTTTACATCTTAAAACCCTTTAAAATATTTTGAAATCTTTTTAAATAACTTTAAATCGCTTGACATTCTTTAAGATTATTCAAACTGCCTTGAAAACTTATGAAATCTCTTGAAATCCCTTGAAATCATTTTAAATCTCTTAGAATCCTTTGAAATATTTTGAAATTCCTTCAAATCTTTTGAAAGTCTTAAAGATAATTAAAAATGTTTGGAAATCATACGAAATCTTTTGAAAATCCCAAAGCATGTTTGAATTCGTTAAAAATTCCTTGAAACTCCTTAAAATATCTTGAAAACCTCTAAAGTCTCTTCAAATTCCCTAATTCTTTAAAATCATTAAAAACGTCTTTAAATCTTATGAAAATCCGAAAAATCTTTTGAATTCTTTAAAGATCCTTTGAAATTCTTTAAAAAGATTCAAAATATCTCGAAATCTTGTTAATCACAAAAGAAATCTATATAAAAACCATTTGAAATCCTGCAAATTTATCTTTACATCGAATTGGTTTGAATTATTTTCAATTCACCTTGAATTCTTTTTGAATTCCCCTGAAATCGCCCAAAATTTTATTAAATTCCTCTTCAATTCTCTTCAAATCACCTTAAATTATTTTCAATGAAATAATTTTAATTTCTTGATAATTTATCTCGAACTCTTTTGGAATTTTTTTTCATTCTTTTGAATTCTGTTAAATTCCTTTGAAATTCATATTTGAAATATTTACTTTTTGAGAGGAATTTGTTAAATTTTTAAATTGTTTTCTAAGAAATTTCAAAATAAAATTTATATTTTTGACGTTAAAGAAAATTTTAAACTTCAATTTGAATTCTTAATTTAAATTTTATTGACTGAGATTGGAGGTCAAATTTTTTTTTCTTCCTAGACAAATTTTCTAATATTTCTTGTTGGTTTAAGTTTGTTTCATTTTTTTGTCATCTATTTCTCATCTATTTTAAAAAAAGTCACTTTTTTTAATGACAATAGGTACTGTGATGACTGAGATTAAGAAAATAAGGTAGATTGCAGTTCTCTCAGATCGAGCTAAAAATTTACCCCCTCCATTTTCACTATTTTATCGAAAAAAAGCAATTTGTCAAATATAATTTGGCAAACTTTTGAAATTATTACTCTTTTTAAGTATTTTCTTGAATTATATAAGAAAATTTTCCCACATTATATTTAATAAATTACTTTTTTTTCGATAAAATAGTATATGTGGAGGGGGTAAATTTCTAGCTCGATCTGAGAGCACTGGTAGATTGGTGGATTAGTGGAGATTTCCTTTATCCATGTATTTCTTCGTATATCTTGATAATCAGTGAAAATTTCTTTACATTAAAAAAAGTTTTTTTAATTCAAAGAAATTTTCTTTAATATGAAGAAATATTTTTGTTTTAATTAAAGAAAAGTTCTTTGAATCAAAAAAACTTTTTTTAATTAAAAGGAATTTTTTCTTTGACCCTATATCAAAGAAATGTTTCTTTGATTTAAAGAAACTGTTTTCTGGGTGTATACCACCGCATTTGTACCAGATTCTCCTTGCTGATCATTACCCGATTTTTAAAAGGATTAGCTCTGGGTTTTCAGGGATGTGATTTGGAATGGAGATTGGAAATTTCTTCTCTTTATCTTAGATAATATTCGTTCTATTAGTTTCGGACTTGTAAGACTTTCGCGCAGTTAATTTCTTAATCCCACTTTGCGGACAGCAGTAAATAAGCCTAGAAAATATTGCTGAACCAATAAACCGATGACTGACTTATTTGATCAACAAATGGGTCAGTATGCATTCGGGGTCGATGACTTGTATGAATGAGAAATAGGCTGAACAGAACGGAAATTTACTGCCTCGAAACAAAGTTTCCTTGTAAAGTTGTTATGTTACGATTTAACTCACGTCCGCGACAGTAGCAAGCCAGTACAGAAAGAAACTAATAAAAAAAAAGCCGTAAAAATTGTGATTGCTTGACTTTAAAACGGAAACAATAAAGAAAGAAATGTCACTCATGTTATGTTTCTCTTAAGACGAAACTCTATTTAAAAAATCGAATCATTAAATTTTATGATCTGCTGAGCTGCAAACATTGATAAAGACTATTCGCCCAGAAATTCCAGAATAGTAGCAGAGACGATATACAATTTTTAATATTTCGTGATCTCCCGAAAGTCCTTGATTCGCATGTGTTACGAGGACATGTTTTATATGTATGTCGTGGGGAGGGTGGAGATTTGTGCGAAAAGGGGGAAGAAGGAATGAGAAACGAGGAACAAGAACGAAAAAAAGACATTAGATTCTCCCTTGAACACATTGCCAAATCCCATTTGCCGTAAAGGAATCAGTCCTGATTTACTTCTTTGAATTCAATTTAGGGGAAAATGAAGTTTGTGGAGAATTCCATATTTGAAGGATATTACAGTCTTCGCAGAGGGTTACTGAATTTGAGGAAATTATGTGCTAGAAAATCAAATTGTCTCCGGTGACTAGTGATTTGATTTCAATTTCTTTTTAGTCAAAAATAACAAATATATCTAGGAAAATAACAAAAATGTGAATTAGGATGTGTGTGTAAAATAGACGTCCGGAAACTTTTCTCTGTTTTAGGATAAAGTTTCAAACGTGTAACAATTACCTTTTCCACAAAGCAGACTTATCAGAGCTCTCGAAAAATTACCCGGAGGGTCTTTGAGCCTTCCAAAAACAAGGAATCTCACGAATACTTTTAAGTATTTTTAGTACCCTCTAAGTGCTTTCGAATTTCCCTCAACTCGACGTTTCAAGCAACCACTTTTCTTTCAATAGTCCCTAATGAGTTCTTGATGATGCATGAAGTACTTTTCATCAAAGCTCCCTGCAATATCGGAATTCATTAAAAAAATCTCTACTCTCTGACTTTATACAATTTTATAATCATATCTTACTAAAAAAATATTCTTTTACATTAAACGATTTTACATTCAAGATAATATGCAAATTCTGCAATTTTATAGAGACTATGTAATGAAATATGCAGTTCTACTCATTAAATAAATACTACCGCAGATTTAAGATACGAGATATGTATAAAATTGATAAATTCTTTTTATAAAAACGTGAAATCCTTTGAAATGAGGAAATAAATGAGTTGTTGGTTTCTTTGTGAGTTTATGCGAAACGAGTTTCTATCTGGATATATTTTATGTTCATATTCCTTCATTTTGTGAATTGATAACACTATTTTATGTTTATTATGCTGCAAAGGCAAATTTATTTAGTAACCGTATGAAATTTCAGGGTGTCTACTACCGGGAAAAACCTAGAAAACGAGAATACGCGTGGAATTTTTTATTTGTGAAAAAAAACCGGGAATACACCTGAAATTTTTTTTAAATCCTGGAATTTTTTAAGTACCTACTTTTATAATTTATCCGATCAGCCAGCACCTCCACAACGGAATATCAATATTTCTTTTACGTCACAATTTCGGGCTAATTTTGGGCGGTAATGCCGATTTTTAGGCTATTTTATTTTTCTCAAAAAACAAAAATTTGGGTATATTTAAATTTAATTAATTGAAATATTAAATTAAATATATAAAGAAATTACAGTATATAAAGACATTAAAATTTTAAAATCCAATCATACCAGAATTTCGGGCTCTTGAAATACCAAAAAACCAAATTCGAAAAAACAACCCCTATTATTGATAACCAACCCTCAATTTTAAAAACTAATTTTTTGACAAAACAAGAATTTCTTGCTTCTGAAATACACAAAAATCAATTTCTCAAAATCAACCCCTATCACTGACAACTACCACGTAAAAATCGTTTTCCCAAAATCAACCCCTATCACTGAAAACCAACCCTCAATTTTTAAAAATAATTTTTGGACAAAACAATTCCAGAATTTCGGGCTCTTAAAGTACCTTATTTAAAGTCCTTATTTTGTAATAAAAAAATTTTTTATGACAAAAATTTTTAGAGTATCATTTCTCTATCTTAAGGAACAGCGAAGATCATTTTGCCGCCCCAAATAGTTGCGCCCGGGGCGACCGCCCCCCCTGAAATACAAATACATTATTATTTATAAAATAATAATGTGTTTTTTAAATATTTGTATTTTTACTAACACACTTAGTAAGTGGGTTTTTACTTTCCTGCACGGAAAAAATTAGTCATCGAAATTTTCCTTTACTGTCATCGATTTTAGGATATGTCAAAAGTTTTCAAATATTTTATAAATTTTTTCTAAAATCTGAAGTAATCTTCGTGAAGAATTATAAAAGAGTTTTAGAAACTTTACTTGACTTAGTCGAGATGTGGAGAGTCAATGAAAATTTCGAAAACTGTTTTATAATTCTTCATGAAGATTACTTCAGATTTTAGAAAAAGTTTATAAAACATTTGAAAACTTTTGACATATCCTAAAGCCGATGACAGTCAAGGAAAATTTCGATGACTAATTTTTTCCGTGTGGAAAATCAGGGAATTACCCTTGAAAAACCGGGAAAACGCCTGGAATTTGAATCGGTCCAGTGGATAGACACCCTGGAAATACATAAAGTGGTCGTTCTTTTGAATCAGATTATTTTAAATCCTAATATCATCTAATTATTGGGAAGAAAATGAGAATATGATCCAGAACCAATCCAATTTATCGTGAGAGTGGATTCCACACTTGTGCATGCCCACACAATATCTCCTTTCTGACTCTCTGCTTTTTCTTTATCCTCCTCTGCAGTCCGGCTCTCTTGCAGAGTTGGCTCATTTCTTTCTTCTTTTTCTTTCGTCAGTTTCGTCGAAAAAGTCAAAAACAAAATCTACGACCAGGACGACCCACGTCACTGGTTGCACGCCCACGCTCGTTGTCTTAATTAGACATCGAGGGTCCAACCGGCAGTTTACAGTTAAGCTCAGCGAGGTAAATGAGCTTATTATCTACTTCTATACGCTCTTGCTCACTCTTATTCATCTCCCTCATATTTTCTATCGCTATCGTTCCTACTAGCAATCGATCAACGATAGCTCACTGATTATGCCCACATTTATTAATATGTCTACTTATGTGTAAAAAAAAGTAGTCGTGATAACGGACAATTTGCTAAACCGTCAAGAGCAGCGAGTCGTAAATAAGCATGAAATTGCACTACATACTTAGGTTCACCTCGCTTTTAAGAAAGGTGTTATTTCAGACGTAGTTAAAACATGATTATTCTGGATGCGAAATCGAGCATAAATGATTTATAAGCGTGCAAGTTTCAAACTTGGGTGAATGTTGGAAAGTTAATATGGAAATATTGATTGGAATTACAGGGTGTCTATACCCACCCTGGAAACCCTGGAAAACTTGGAATTGTCAGGGAATTTTTTTATACCTGGAAAAACCTGGAAATGTCAGGGAATTTTTTCAAAGTCAAGGGAATTGTTTCGAGCGTACTTAATTTTGTTTAACAAATTAAATAACCAGGGTGGTGAATTGATCGGGAAACCGGGAAGGATCGGGAAATGACCGAGAATATAATTTAAAAAAACAGGGAGTTTAATTCAGAACGCAGTAAAATTCAAGTTTTCACTCTTTTAATAATTATCTATACTATATGAATTGGGTTGAAGTTTCTGACGTCTAGACTGACGATTTTTTTTACATTTATTGAATAAAAATATAAAATAAACAGTTTCTAATGTTCCCAAAACCCAAAATTTTTATTTATTGACTAGTAGAGAAATTATCCGGCGTTGCCCAGGATTTTAAGAGATTTTATAAAATAAAAAGGAATTTTAAAGAGATTTTAAATGGATTGCAAAAGATTTTAAGGGATTTTAAGAGATTTCATAAGATTTCAAAAATTATAAATGATTGCTGGAAATTTATAGTGGTTTTAAGGAAGTTCAAGAGATGAAAAGGCATTAAAGGATTTAACAAAATTTTAAAGGATGCTAAGAGATTTTTATTGATTTTAGGGATTTAAGTGATTTTTATAAAAGTTGAAAAGTTATCAAAGGTTATCAAAAGGTTTTTTCAGAGATTTCAAGAAATTTTAATGAACTCCATATTTTAAACGATTCTAAGACATTTATAGATGATTTAAAATATTTAAAATAATTTCAAGTAATTTTGAGGGATTTTAGGCGATTTCATTTGATGTCCTCCACGCTAGAATCAATTCCTTGAAATATCTTAAAATCACTTAAAATATCTTGAAATCTTTTTAAAATCCTTAAACTCTTCGGAATTCTTTAGAACTCTATTGAAATTCCTTACAATCACTTGATATCACTTAAAATCTCTTAAAATCCCTTGAAATTTCTTAAAGTAATTTAAAATCTAATGAAATCTATTAGGATGTCTTGAAACATTGTGAAATCTATAGATATCTTTGTAACATCCTTTTCATAACTCTTTCAAACTCTTTCAAAAATCCCTTGAAAACCTGTGAAAACTCTTGAAAATCTTTAAACTGTCTTGAACTCTTCTAAAAATCTTTTGAAGTTCCTTAAAATATCTTGAAATCCCTTTGATTCTTAGAATTTAAAGAATTTCAAAAGAATTGCTTTAAAATTACTTTAAAAAATCAATACTTTTAATGTCCACAAAATCCTTTGTAATTTCTAAAAAGCTTTTAAAATCCGTTTAATTCCACAACGTACAATTTTTTTAAAGAAAATGTTCAAATCTCTCAAAACTCATTTAAAAAATCTTTTGGTATCTAATAATTCTGCAAACTTTCTTAAAATTTCTAAAAAAAAAACTTTTAAAATTTATTTAAATCCTATGAGATCCATTAAAATCTTTTGAATTCCTTCTTAAAATTCCTTGAAGTTCTTTAAAATCAAGGGAAATTCCTTAAAATAACTTGAAATTCCCTAAAATCATTTAACGTCGGGTGAATTTCTACAAGGAAATAAATAAAAATAAAATGTGAACAAAAAATGGGTTTTCACAATTATTAGATAATGTTGTAATGAGGGGGCGGGGGCGTTATAAAATTCCGTATTGCATACTTGGATGGCCAAAAATAATACCTGAAAAAATTTAGAAATACCTGGAAAAGTCAGGGAATTTTTTTTCAGGAATAGAGTAGACACCCTGAGTTAAATTAAAAATCTTAATAAAAGAGATTTTAACTCAGACCACCCTGATGACCAACATAAACTTGAAAGATTACACTCTAATACTGAAGACATCGAATATCCTGTCGCTTCTGAAACGCAGAGTGTTCATCAGTTTTATTACAAATTTATGCAGCATTAAAGTCATAAAATTTTGGACATTAACATTGGTTTCTGGAAAGGACAACTTAGTAGCAGCGACTAGTGTATAATCTGTGTATAAAACTAGTCTGGCGTCGAAGAAATTTAGGTGACGGTATAAAACGGACGTTTCTCACTTTCTTTATCAGTCATGAGTATGTAAGGTGGCACGTGCCATCGATAAAATCGCGTTACTATTTCTTTATGCAGTGTGATTGAGGCTCTTGCGATCTTTTAATTCTTCCGAAAAATTTAATAAAATCAATCCCATCTTGAGGAATCAGTATTTTAATTTTTCTTTAATTTGCAGGTTCGAAAGGTATGCGGTCGACCAGAATTGCAACCCTGGAAAACCATGGAAAATTTGAAAACGAGCGTCGCAACCACGACAGCAAAAACTGGAAGATCATCTTCAATTTTAGAGCAGCACATAAATATCGCATCCAGTCATCTGCAATCGTTTTCAGCACCTCACAGGACATCATGGTCCACTCAATTGCACGCACAACTTGGCAACTTTTTGGCCAGTGTCGTCAGGTCACGCTCCTTTTATGGCACACTAGCCGATAACATTTGCGAAGACTATCCTGAGGAGAGATGCTGGAATGGAGAACGAGTTGGAGAGTGAGTGTCACTTCTTTTTTATTTACTGAACTTAATTTATTCCATCCTCTCCGCCTCCACAGAGGCGGATACCGCTACGGTGATCTGCGATATGTCTGCATTTAGTTTATATCTGATCGTGATCAATTGGTTTTATACGTTGAAAACTTCAAATACTTCCAAAATCAAAATTATTCAGTCTAGTATTAAAAATTAATTTTAACTCAATAGACGCAGTCACCACAGGTTACCTTTTCACATATTTTCAATTAATACAGTTAAATCTTATGAAAAATTATTAACATTGGAATTATATGATAGTTCTGGGTCATTTGCGGATTGAAAAAACATTTTTGGATAGTCAGTCAAAATATTTTTATTTGAAATCTACAATTTTATAATTGAATTGAAATTCATATCTTTTGAATTATTTTTAAGGGCATGTGATACTTTACCATAAGAGAAAATTTAGTTTCTCCAATTTTACGCTCTCAATAATAAATATTTTCTGTTAAAACTAGGCCATTTACCTCCGTTTCGTACAGATGGAGGTAAATGGCCTAGTTTTAGCAGAAAATATTTATTATTGCGAGAGTAAAATTGGGGAAACAATATTTTCTCTTATGGTAATTACCACATGCCCTTAAATACTTTTAAAAATTCATATCCCGTGAAATCCCTATTAATTCCTCAAAATTACTTGAAGTCTTTTCAAATTCCTTGAAATTCGTCAAAATGAATTAGAAAGTCTTAAAATCTTTGAAATTCTCTGAAATTTCTTGAAAAATCGTTAAACTCTTTTGAATTTTTTTGAAATACCTTCAAACTCTTTAAAAATATTTAAAATCTCTTAAAAGTCCTTAAAATAACTTAAAATCTCTTGAAATCTCTTAAAATCCCTTGAAATTTCTTTAAATCATTTACAATCTCTAAAAATCCTTTTTAATATTTTAAAACCACTATTAAAATCCCTTCAAATCCTTAAAATCAACTAAAATATCGAATTCTTTTCAAATGGTTGAAATCTTGTTAAATGTTTTTAAAATCCTTAAAGTCTTTGAAATTCATCTAAACCCTTTAAAATATTTTGAAATCCGTTAAAATCCTTCGAAATCTTTTTAAATAACTTCATATTCCTTGAAATTCATTAATATTATTCAAACTGTCTTGAAATCTTACGAAATCCCTTGAAATTCCTTAAAATCACTTAATATATCTTGTGAATTTACCTCAAACTCTTTTGAAATATTTTTCATTCTTTTGAATTCTGTTAAATTCCTTTAAAATTCATATTTGAAATATTTTCTTTTTAAGAAGAACTTGTTTAATTTTTTTTATGGTTTTCCAAGAAATTTTAAGATAAATTTTAAACTTCAGTTTGAATTCTTAATTTAAAATTTATTGACTTGGATTGGAGGTCAATTTTTTTTTCCTTCTAGCCAAATTTTCTAATACTTTCGTTTTGTTGGTTTAAGTTTGTTTCAATTTTTTGTCACCTATTTCTTATCTATTTTTATAAAAAAAAAAAATCACCTTTTTTAATGACAATAGGTGCTGTGATGACTGCAGAAGTGAATCTTAACACTGTGCTTGGTCACTACTGATTCAATCAATTGAAATGTGAACTCAACTGCACCAGAGAAGAAATTTTCTATTCTTATTTCTCCATCAGAGGCTCGAGCAACTGATAATTGATTGAAAACAGTTTTATTATCACTAGTGTCAACATTCTACGGTATTAAATAAGTTAAATAGCACTGGATTAGAATTCTTGCTGAAAGATTGCAAGTATTAGTAATACACTAAGAATAACTTATGTCTCCTTATACTGCTCTGTGGAAAAGACTATAAAAGCAAATAGCGATGATTATAAGGCAGTTGCCAGTGGGGGTGGTTAGGGGGAAATATGGAGGCGAGAGGTCGATGGATGAGGAGTCTGAAGGGCGCCTAGCCGCCAAAGAGTCTGGTGCAGCGGTCACAGACGACGCTGCTGATCCAAGTATTGAGTTTATAAGTTAACCAAGTTCGAAAATTATACCAAAGTTATTTGTAAAAATTTCTGATTTTTTAAATTGCATTTGGCTGTCTTGACAATTTCAGATTTTCTGATTGCATCGATTTTAAATTACCTTCAACCTATGGTGTTTTTATATTCAGACGCAATCGACTTTTGAGGATTCAAATTCAAAGACATTTTGCAATTTAGAAACTAAGATTGAATAAACTTTTACTCGAATAGTAAAAGATTTCCAATCGCAGAAATGTTGTTTTCAGAAAACTAAGAAGATAAATATGGGAGTTTACAAGGAATGCATACAATCATTTCTACACCCACACATCTTCTTATAAACTTGAAAACACGGTTCAACTCTAAAAGTTAATACTGTGTAGCATTTTATATAGATAAAATAATACTCAGTTGGCTAGAATTTTATTTATATTTAATCAATGAATTACAGTCTGACTGTGGTTATCTTTATGACATTTGAAGTAGTCATAAAGTGTAATTGTACTAGATCATAAATCTCGAGCCAGGCTATTTAAAATAGCAAAGAGTTAACATTTAACTAGCGTTTTTTAATGTGGCCATGTAATTTCTCTGGAATTTAACATGACGGTCGTAACGGAAATCGTCAAAGTTGATCATTTCCGCGCTATTGTGATCGGGATCGAAATTTTATTATGTTCACTCCACTGTTTGTACGTGCGCTCTTAAATCCCTGTTTTTCGAACACCACAGTGTATTTTTGAATAATATTCGGTAGTTAAAATCACGCTCCCAGTTTGCAATATATATTTTGTTGTTACCGAGTTTATTACTTTATTAATTTGACCTCTTTTTTTCGAGTGTTGATTAGAAAAATCTTCCACTTCGCTTTTTATATGAAGCTTCTTTGAGATGAATAATTATGGATTATTTTTGCAGACTCACGACGCTGCCCTAATTTTCCGAGGTTGTAGGAGCTTCTCTCATCGAAAACAGAGTGACGTAACAGGTCAAGGAAATCCGAGGAAATCTATAAAATTCGACCTATTTATACGGAATGAAATCTTGAGACAAAACAGGAAACGTATTTTTTTTAAAGAAAATTCAATCAAACCCTTATTCTAATAATTAGTCACGTCCGGACTAATGATAACGTACATTTTTTAACTCTCATTCTCGTTGAGTTAATGGCCCACGGTTGTATTTAGTTCCGTCATCATTATCTCTTCATTTCTGATCTTGTTTCTTCCTCTTTTGTAATTTAAGGAGGAAGAACAGAGAGTAGTTGATTACGCGCGGATGAAACGAATGCGTGAGACTCAGAACTGCAGTAGTGCACATTTTTTCTTAGGAATGTTCAAGTTTCTTTGTTTTTTGAAAGAATTTCAAAACTTGATGATTCCAGTTTTAATTGCTTGGAAATATTTCTTTATATTCTTTGTCATTGGTCTTTCAACTTTATGTGTTTTCAAATGAGGAGTTCTTCAATTTTGGAAGTTTCAAATTTTAAATGCAATTGTTTTGTTCAGATCTCTTTATAATATTTAAGTAGAGTCATCTTTGATCAATCAAAAGAGGGAGGAGTGCGCCCGTGTAACTTTCCAAACAAGATGCAATCGATTATTCGTAATTATCAACGGCGCCGATGCGAATATAACATCTAAGGGGCGTGATTTATATATACGATGAAAATTTATTGGTGTCAGCGCATTTTATTCGCATTACTGCACTGGCAGTTATTTAAACTCGTAGATATTAGATATAGAGTGCGTTTATCATAAACAATGGTAATGATAATTGATGGGGTCAGTTTCTCAGTTTGGAAGCACTACTTATAATATAAAGGTTTGGAAGTTTACAGAGTTCCGTTGTTTTCAAACTTTAAATCCTGTGCTTTAAATCGAGAGTAGATTTTAACTTTTGAAGTTTCTCGAATTTCAAAGATTGGAATTTCTTAACATTTAAAATCTTTTAAAATCCTTAGAAATCTTACCAAATTCCATGAAATCTTTAAAAATTAGAAAAATCTCATGAAATCCCTTAAAATTTTACGACAACCTTCAATATCCTTTTAAATTCTACAAAATCTTTTAAAAATCATATATATATAGAAATTTTTTTGAAATCCCTCAATAAAATTACCTGACAAACTTTAAATCCCTTAAAATTCTTCGAAATTCCACGACATTATTTAAAATATTTTAAAATCCCTTAAAATTCCTTGAAATTCTACGAAATTAAAAATCCCTTAAACCTCCTAGAAACCTTTTGAAACCTCTTAAAATATCTCGAAATTTCACGACAAGATTTAAAATCGCTTAAAATCTCTTAGAATTCTTAAAAATCTGTCAAACTTTAAATGTCATAAAATATTTTAAAAGGTATAAAAAACTCTTGAAATCCGTTCAAATTTGTGAAAATCTCTTAAAATTCCTACAAACTTCTTGAAATTCTTTAAAATTCTACGATAATATTTAAAATCCCTTTACGTCTCTTAAAAATCCATTAAAATTATTAGAAATCTCATAAAATTTCACAAAATTCTTAAAAATGCCATAAATTATTAAATCTCTTGAATTCTTTCAAAATTTCTGGAAATTTTATGACAACATTTGAAATTCCTTAAAGTTCCTTTAAAATTCGTTAAAACCTCTTGAAATTCTCAAAAAAAAATTTTTTATTCTTTAAATTCTACGATAATATTTAAAGTCTTTTTATAACACTAGAAATTTCTTAAAATTCGTTGGAATCTCTTAAAGTTCTTAGAAACCTCTTAATATTCCTCAAAATTTCAAAACATTTAAAATCC
>JAUESH010000045.1:40126-51684 GCA_032275165.1 Synergus magnus
ATATATTAATCATAAATGTGTACCTTCAACGACTGATTTCTCGTTCAACTGTTTACCGTACTCCTTCCCAAACTTTTTCAACTGCCCGTCAGACAATTGATATACTTGAAATCCTGGTATGCAAAATCCAAACGCACGTTTTGACCCAGAATATTTGCTCTCTTCTGCAGCTCTCTTTTTTGGTCCAGCTACAGGATCCCAAGTTCTTTTTCCAATTTTAATATCAATGACGCAAGGTTCAGCCATACCGTGTGTGATGTCACTCAGTTCAAGGAACGTCACAGCTAAGAGCAGAAAAAGCAAAGTTATTAGTATTTTTTATTCTTATATATGAATATTAATGAATAGTGTTTCTTAATGATTATTTATAAAAAAGTATATATATTTAACATAATTTAAAATCAGTAAACTACTAACTTCTATCAGAAAATTGCATTTCTTTAGTTCCATAATAGGTAGGTGTGAATCGCAATAATTCCAAGGATGTTGAGTCTGAGGCTGTCTGTAAATTTTCGTAAAAGGAAATTTCTCTCTCTCCTAATACAGGTTTTGATACTGGCTTTAATACTCGACCATTTTGACTTTTCAGCATACCTGAAAACATTTATGCTAAATATACATTTAAAAATTTTAATGAGTTTAATTTACAATCTACAAACCTTACAAAACAGTTTACAAGTTTCAAGGTATGTAAAACAAAATTTCTATTTGTTTAAATGACATTTCGCTAAACAATCAAATCGAAAGTATGTAATTAATTTAAGTAAATATTTTCACTTACCAATTGTTTTTTTCTGGGAATCATAAAGGTGGCCCGCTACTTGAGATTCCAAAAAAGACATTCCATCCGGCAATTTGTCTTTGAAAGACACACATTCTTTGATACTAACACTTGTCATCTTTTCCCGATTATGAATTTAAGTTTTCGTTCTTAAAATTCTGTAACAAATAAAACAAAGAAACCTAAATTTGGTAAGAACGCAAATCAGAGGATCAGATTGCTGTGAATTATATGAGCCTACATTGTTTGGTTGTTGGTTAATTTGACAAGAATATCCATTTAATAGAACACGATTTTTATTCTAACTACAAAATTGCTTGAATATTTATCAACTCGTACTAAAAAATTAGCATTAATCTCAAAGACAACTACAATCAACAACAATATGATGTTTATTTAGGCGCATGTGACAACATGTGACATGTGATATCTACAAAGTGAATTTATCAACAATTGTGTCGTCTGCTCAATGATCTCAAAGTAGCTACCTGCGCGCGCAGCGCAAGCTGGAGAAATTTTGCTATTGGTTGTAATCTGGCGCGCGATTCAAAATCGAATTAAATTAACTCGATTTTGAATCGCGCGCCAAATTTTGACCAATGGCAACATTTCTCCAGATGGTAGTCAACGTGCTGCGCGCGCAGGCAGCCGTCTGCTAGGGCGATGCGATACTTTCTGCTAGCTTCAGAGCAGCTTCAGATTTGTATAATTAATTTCACTGAAAATTTTAATTTATAATAGTGATTTTTCACGATTATTCGTTATTAATTATAATTAGCAATCATATTAAGATCAATAGTCAACATAATTTGTGACATTTCATATATTTAAAACATTATCCACAAAGCAATAAAAAGATGAATGAAAAATATTTGGATAAGCGGGAGAATTTTTATTTTTAGGATGGTACACCTGTCAATGAGAGCATAATTCAAAAGTCACGTAATCACATGATTCATCTTTCAATAATAACGATCTGACAGCATCTTAGAAAAACCTTACTACGCGTCTAGATTAGATTAAATATTGAATAAACTCTTATCTACTATAAATCATTATAAAAACATTTAAAAAATATGATTGTATATTGTTCTAAAACCTTAGGAACAATAACAGTCAATTCTGTTTGTTGACACACTTTTATCATTTTTTCACCTGAATTTAACATTACATAACCTATATATATATTAGCTTTTTTTAAAGTTATGAATACATTCAAAATTTTCTAGTAAATTCCTTCACTTACTTTTCATAAATTGAACATAAATCAGGTTGCAGAAATAAAGGGACATCACCAGTTTTTTGTTAAAAAAAGATTTTTGTTCTAAGATTTCAAGGCGTGATTTCGTTTTTAAAACACTCGAACTCGACTATTTACGTCTGATTTACGTTTCCTTTTAGGATTTGAGTTAATAATTCTTATCTGCATTTCTAATTCGCTCCTGGGTGTCGGTATCGTAGTTTTTAATTTTTTATTGAGTTATCCGTCTTTGCTTTTTACCCCGTAGAGTGCGCTGATAAATAATCGAAAATATCGAAAATTCAAACAGAACGTTTCAGCCATTCGCGCCATAAACGTCAATGGTGTCAGTGGTGTCAGTTGAACAAAAGGAACTTTGTTGTGATCACGATTGTTGAGTGTAAAACCTTTAAATACACGAGATTTTTAAGTGACACTATAGTCTACCGGTCCTTATTTTGTGTAGAGATTCCTAACAAGTCAAGAGAAACTTCAACTTTGATGTAAGTTTATAAATTTTATTGTTATATTGAAATGCACGTGTTCGTTCTTCGTTTTGCTCGACATGAATCTTATAATTTTTGTGTTGCGTAGTATATTTAATTTCAATAAAAGAAAATGCTGTGAACCGAATTATAGTTCAGTGAATTTGCTATATCAATTTAATAACTGTTACTTAATAACAAATGTGGTCTTTTGTGAACACTTTTAGGATCATTGTTATTTTAAAACAAACAACAATAATGCATTGATGTATAAATAGATCTTTTATTTTTAAAACATTCCAGTTTTTATGATACGAATTTTTGTTAGAATACTCGATTTTTACTAGATAAAAAATAATTTTATTTTTCGTGGACTTTAAAATGTAGAAAGTGATTTTAACCTAAAAAAAAAGAATACATATGTCACTTCCATCACTTCCTTTGAAAATATCCCAACATTTAAAAAAAATATTTATATGTACTGTTTCTTTAGATATGCTATATTTTTCGGATAATTTCTTAAAACATAGTATAAATTAAATTTTCAAGCTGATGGATACTGGAGAAATATAGAGAACTCCTAATATTAATTTTCAGCGATTTTATTTTTCATTTAAAAATTAGTAACTTCCAGTAGGTTTACAAAAAGGAAGCAGATATTTACATTATGAAATAGTTTTTTACATTTCGAATAGTGCTTATCATAAATCAACTTAAAATAAAATACAATACATTTCCTCAGTCCGGGTACAATACTTTAAGCCGTCCATTTCAAACATCGTGTGTCAAGATGTGTACCTAAACATTTTGTGCTACAATATCTCGCTCCACATGGAATGCAGGTATAACTACTAGGAAATCCACAAACAGCACAAAAATGTCTCTCAGGAAACTGAGACGGTTTAGCTTGAGCAGAAGAATAATTCGGTGGTGTCGGGTTGTAGTTTAAATCTTCTTCTACTAACTGAGTAAACGTTTTGCGAAATCTTTGTTTATAATAGTCAGCGGATCGAGTTTTCTTCTTCCGACTTGAATTTCTGCTCTCCAGAGTTTCTTGAAATTTGGGTGCCTTTTTGCTCATCACTGAAAAAAAATTTACAATCTTGTTATATATTACGATATTTAGAATTACTATTAATTAATGGTGAATTATAAATGATTTACCGAGATCAGCATGAGGGTCTTCGTGGAAATTGTCCTGCTCCAAAGCCTCGAGAGCTTTTTTCTGTCTTCTTTTTCGGGAGGCATCATCAAGAACTCTTTTCTGATTCGCATCTTTGATCCTGCCCGATTCTCGTGATGTCATTTTCATAGTTTCTTTAATATTTAAAAATGCAAATTTAATTAGCCTTCTCTCCCGCTGGAACTGAAATTTCGCCACCGAGGTCTTCAATTTTTCCTCTCAAAGTATCCAGAATATCGACAGAAATGAATAAGTGTCTGTCATCCAATTCCTGAATGATAAATTTTCGGCCTAAAGTCAGCTTTTCGTCCAGGTCCAAGAGCAATTGTTTCATAGCTTCATCACTAAAAATATAAAAAGAAATACAATAAGAATACTATTTCTCGAGATTGAAGAATTTTTTGTATTTCAGATAAAAATGTCGAAGCGCAAGGGAGTATCTTTAGATGAAAAGCGAGCGAGATTGCTTCAATTATTCTACGAAAAAAGAGAATTTTTCACTTTAAAAGAACTCGAAAAAATTGCTCCTAAAGAGAAAGGGATTGTTGCTCAATCCGTTAAGGACGTTTTGCAAAATTTAGTCGACGATGGACTCGTTCGTACTGATAAAATTGGAACCTCGATTTATTTTTGGGCCTTTCCCGGGTAAGCAGTTTAATTTTCCATCAATTATATATTTGAATTTCTGATAAATCTTTCTGAATTGTCTATTTTTGTTTGTAATATAGAGAAAAGATCACCTCCTTGGAAAATCGGATTTCAGAAGCAAATAAAAGGATTGTTGAAGCCGAATTTAGGATAAAAAAGCTGAAAGAAGAATGTGAAAAAGAAAAGGCAAGCTTTTTATTAGCTAGGATTTTTCTCAGTTAGTATCAATAAATCTACATTTACAATATTGTCATTTACACTGAATATTATCACTACTTCTCAATCAAACTGCACTATTTTGAATCAACAACTCATTAATTGAATTTTAGGCGGGGAAAGAGGACAGCGAGGAGAAACAGGCTCTGCTAAAGGAAATAGAAGAATTGAAAAGAAGAGAGACTGAACTTCATACGCAGATTGCAAAATTTAGTGACATAAATCCTGACGAGATAGCTAAATTAGCTGACTTGTCAGAGGTAAATATGATTAGTTGAAGTGAATAGTTGAAGCAAATTTTGTAAATCTTAAAATCTATAATATGTATAATTCTTTTAGGTGTACAAGGACGCTGCAAACATTTGGACAGATAATATCTTTGCTATTCAGAGTTGGTGCAAATCGAAATTTGACATCTCAGAAGAGTTCCTCAACAAACATTTTAACATTCCCGATGAATTGGAATACGTGGAATAAAACTAAAAAAGAAAACTATTATTAATTACAAAGTATTTAGGTTTTCGTTCAATTTCTTTTGTAAATCAAACTTATGTTAAGCCTTTTTATAATTTTCGAATAATTATAGTGTTTTATAATTATTTTGTCTATATATAATTACATTACAAGACTTACCATTGAACTAAAATCCCTTTTGTGATATTAACCATGACGTTTCCAAAAAATTTTGTATCACTTTATATGCTTCGTCGTGAGAGAAAATCTTTGAGAACAAAATCGAGTATCCAGAATTTTCTTGAGATTTTATTACGCGGCGTTCGAGTTTTGTTGCTCTGAAACCACAAGCAAGATAATTCTGAAAATCTGAAACTAAATACATTGAAGATAATAAGAGACCAGGAGAATTGGGCCGGAAATTAGAAAAAGCTGACCTCTGGTGATCATTTTACTAAACCAGATTTTCACTAGAATTTGATTCTTATATATATCAAAGATATATATTTGTAACGAATAACGTGAAAATGTTCAAATAATTTATATAAATATACAGATGTATATATTTATCATTTACATATCTAAATCTCTCGGAAATTACAATTTTCACATATATTTAAAAAATTTTATTTGAATTTTCGCGCCCGGAACTGACATCGGTATTTTTTCACTAAACAGTTGGCAGCTCTGATTCAAATTTTATAAACAAATGAGAGTGTTTTTAACCCCAAAAGAATTAATCTAACAAAAAAAAAAGTTGTCTCGTCGAAAAAGTGTAGATGAAAATGGTAAAATACTTATCAGGGTATAATAGAAAAATAAAATGAATGCATGAAAAAAGGCGGAACAGGATGACCAGGTAGAAGTCCGCTTGTTCGTTAAAATTCCCTACGATTTAATGTTGCGTCAGCCATGACATCAATGATATCCTTGTCCTTGGCGTGTTCTGGCAGCTACTCGAAGCAGCTCATCGATCGAAGCATCTATTCTTTGCTGGGACAGTCAGTCCACGATCTTCACAAATTTCATCTGCCATTTAGCAACGTAAGTTTTTACCTCAAAAGCGTTTTTCTTATAAAAAAATTGCTTAACACTTGCACTGAGGGAATACACATTAAAGAAATACCCCACGCGTCATAAAATGCCCTCTTTTTATATTTCTAACATACTCGAGAAGTGGAATTCGAGCACGTGCTATTTTTTTTTTGAATAAAATTGTATTTATATTTAAATATAAGGGGAATTGAAAATATTGTCCCTTGACGTTCTATTAAAGTTTCGGATGACCCATAATAATCATTATATAACATCTTCTCGTTGTAAGCCTGTATCCCACTGATTTAATCGTTATTATACTTATTGTGTGGTAAGGGATGTTAATAATGAAATTGTTTAACCTTGTGATTATAACTTTAAGGTTACAAATATATTTCCTTGACCGCTAATTGTTTAACTGACCAGAGAGCATAGGTTAATTCTGCTCTGGCATTCGGCCAAAGGTTCTTACTCGTGACTTCCACGCGCCTTTAAAAGTTTGAATCCTCTAAATTGTACTTCCGTGAAAGCTTAAAAATGGTTAAATTTAAGTACCTATATGCTAAAGAAAAATTCTTAGATTTTACAGTTGGACTTTTGCTTTTATGTTGGTCTAAGTTATTAATTTCAATTTCAGTCTCTGAATTGCATAATGTTTCATTTTTTTATGTAAGAGACAGAGTATTTTATTTCTGTGAATCCTTGTTAAGACGTATTGCAACTGCAAATGTAAGGGAACGTGTGAAATTCCTCGATTAGATGAATTAGATTAAACATCTGCCAAACGTGTGACATAAATTTCCGTTTCATGACGCATTATTTCTCATTATCCACATGCACTTTTATATTGATACCTGTTAGTGAAAATTTCAGCATCAGACCTTTGAACAGACGAGATTGTGATTTCCCTAGTAGAATTTATTGATCGGTTGCTAAAAGTAACAGATTAGAATAAATGTCGATTTCCTTCTTTTTTATTTCTACATTTCCGCCTTCAGATTTTCGGGGGATTCTAATTTTAATAAGTCGGTGTTCAATCCCTTCGTTCTTTTCACTTCTAGAACATTTTTAAATTCCTTATTACATAATAGAGTTTTGATGTGCAGAAGAAAGATTCACTTTTCACAGAACAATTTCCTTCACAGAACAGAAATGATTTTTGAAATAAAAGCTTATATAGTAATATACACCCGATAGAAGTGTAAAAAGATCTTTATATGTAGTAATAAAAATATCTTATTTCTTTATTTTAGAACACACTACCAAAATGGGAGTCCCCGCTGGAGATGCCGAAAAAGGAAAGAAGGTGAGGAATTTAAAATCATAAAAAGGAGTTGTAAAACTCTGATTTAAGACTTAAAAATATTTATTTTCCTATAACTTAAACTGATTTGTATTGAAGGGAATAAAGCCCTTTTAATTGAAACTATAATTTCTTATTGGACTATTATTATCTTCAGGCGATTACAAAATAAAAAGAGTATAGTATTATATGTAGAAATTAGCGTGTAAGTATGAAACACGTGTTGTCATTGCATTCAAGTACTGCTTGTGACGTTCTAAGATTTATTATTAAAATTACAGAAATAGAATTCGTCAATGTCAGTTTTTCATTTAATAAATTCGACATTTTCTGATTCAGAAATATCTTAATTTGTTAGCAGGCAAAATCTTAATTCTGTACAAGATTATAAATTTGATTTTATTATCTTTAAAATTGATTTCAGATTTTCGTCCAAAAGTGCTCGCAATGTCACACCATCGAAGCTGGTGGCAAGCACAAAGTGGGTCCCAATTTACACGGGTTGGTTGGTAGAAAAACAGGACAGGCTCCTGGATATGCCTACACAGATGCAAACAAAGCAAAAGGTCCGTTTCCTTTCTCAAACATTTATTTAAGAAAGAATCGATCATTAATATAAAACATGTTTTAACAAATCTGATAATCAACTTTTTTACAGGCATCACTTGGAATAAGGACACGTTATTCGAGTACCTGGAAAATCCAAAGAAATACATTCCCGGCACGAAAATGGTGTTCGCTGGACTTAAGAAACCTCAAGAGAGGGGAGACCTTATTGCTTACCTAGAACAAGCTTCTAAGTAAATTTTCGAGTTGAAATTTTGCGTTCGAAATGCCACTGTCGGACGAGGACAAAAATAGGAAAATTATCATCTCTACGTTATCCTCAACCGGAATCACTCCCAATTATTGACACTCGTAATGTTTCAACGAGAGCATCTAGTAATGAATTGTTATTGTTAATAAGTAGGTAAAAAAAATCATTGTAACTATGTACATTGACTTAAGTGCTGGACAAGAATCAGCACTAGTCCTACCTCATTGTAGGTGTCTCAGTATCGGTGCTCAGTTTACCAGGCAGCGCCTGGAAACACTAGCATCATTTTAATTTATTCTCACAATTTAAACAAATCACTCGATATTCGTCGACTCGTCGGCAGTATTAATGGAAAAACAGATTCGATCATAAAATCATTGAAAACAATATGAAGTCGTTTTTATTGCATAGGTGGATGCACCGGAATAACAGAAGGACGAATAAAAATAACTTTTGAGAATTGTGCCAAATTTTTCGTTTGATGCGGCACGTTGAGATGAAAAAAAAAAATATAATAGAAAATATCTTGGAAGATATTTCAATTAAGGGTTCTTCTTTTATTTTTGTGCATTTTCCGAAACGTGTAATTGGAAGAGTTTACTTGCATATTCCTATTTCCTGTAGATTAATAGTGGATCCAATAAGAGTTTCCAGGCAAATTACCGACCGACTGTGACTTCCGGTATTACATACTAAATCTTGGGAATAAATTCTTAATCTTAAAATAATTTGAATCAAGTTTGATTTTCATTTATGTTTTCAGCACTAATTCTCTTGATTTCAGAATGATCTCAGCTATTTTTAAGCTATGAAAATAAATCAGCAAACGGGAAAAAAGTTTGGAAATGCAGTGAGGTTTGTGGGTCGATGCAGCGTTTGCGCTAAGCTGTACCAGGGGCGGTTTTACGTTTTCGAAATTCCAATTTCTCAAAATTTGGGTCAGATTAAAATCTCAGAGAAAAATATTTATGTTGAAATTTTCATGATTCACATAAATCGTTTTTTATATTTTCCAGGTTTTGCTTTAAAACATATTTTTCTAATAATAATATTATTAGCAAGTTAAAGTTTTCATTAGAAAAATCATTTTGAGTTCCAGTAGATAGAACGTTACATTTTTTTTTCAGGAATACAAAATTAAAAATAAATCATTTTTCATTATTTTTATCGATATAATTTATTTTATTTAACATTCTTAAAAGATTTAGCCGTCAGTTACTTCTGCGCACTAGATTTTCATTATTTAGGCCACCGCATTGACCCACAACGAGTTTTAGTGATTCTTTTGCTCTGTGAACTGGGACGGTCCAAAATTTTCAATTTTGAACTTTGCTAATAGTTCTGTTTTTAATAAAGCAGACTCTTAAAGCAGGATAATTTTAATAATCCACATTTCTGGATTTTCTAATTAGATTGATATTAATTATGAAAGTATTATTCCAAATTTAAAAATTGAACAACTTCCAATTTAGAGAATTTCAAATTTGAATGTTTTTTAACTGGTGTTTCCAAATTCTGTATAATCAAATTCTAAAAACGTGAAAATTGGACAGCAACCAACTTTGAAAGCATTTGTATTTGGCTTTTTTGAAATTTAAGCACCTCAAAAATCTAGAAAAGTACTTTCATGATTATAAATTAAAAATAAACATAGAACTAATTTTTTTTCTCTGATTTTTTGCCTTTTTAAGTGTTTGAATAGCTCGTCCCATTAAAAATGCGGAAATCGCATTTTTAATGGGTTTTCCGCATTTATTTTCCGACCATACCAGTTTTATTCGGTATGGTCGGGAATAATCTCAACCCGCCGCCCCCATTCACCCACTGAACCAGGACTACGTTATCCAGGCAGTCTGTTCCCTCTGACCCGAGAGCACACACGTACAAAGCTGGGATCTTCGAGGTGAGCAAAGAATTTGAAATTTTGAAATTTCGCCTTTCAAAATTCACTCATTATTTCAAGCTTCTCTCTATTTTAATTCAGAAAAGTGATTGTCGTCCTATTTTTTATAAGTTGCATTTGATTTAACAAGTATTTCTTTTCAGTTATTGTTGCATTCAAATTTGTTTTGATAACAACTTGACCCATTTCACCTATACAATGTTGGATGCTTCCAAATTCGAGTGTTTTGGATTAGATTTTAGTAGAAATTTCTTTTTTCACTTCCATTCCTTGTCTTATTGTCGAGTTTACTATTTTTTCAGTTACATTCGTTATTATCATTATTAATTATTATTATTTATTTTTATTATTTTATTATTTTATTTATTATTATTTCACTCGACATTTTTATTTTAATTTTCTACTTTCCTTTCAAAAACAGCTCAAGTACCTGGAAAAAAATTATTCTTTAAAAATAGGTGAGCATTTAAACCAAAGTAAATTCTAAGAACGTGAGCATGTTTTATTACCAACGAGTAAAGGTAGAAGCTTTTTATGTTACATAAAATTTTACTACTGAAACACGTTGACCGGAAGTTCCTTTTACCACTTTTACATAATAAGAATACAAAAGCAAAAGCTGTTAAAAGACAAATCTATTTTTAAATTAACATTTAATTAATTTTCCAACGATTTTCTGATGTCTAATATGTGATACATTTGTTCTTTTTATTTTTAGAACTAGATTATAGAGGGAAGGAAATAAGCTAGCTGGAAAAAGAGACGTTTGATTAGAAGCTGATTCGATGGATATTTAATTAAAAATCGATTACTGTATAAGCACTCATCACGTCGACATGGGAACAATTCCATACTTGAAATTAATTTTCCACCTGATTAACAACCATCTCCATTAATATTGAATGAAATCGAAAAAAATTCTAGCTTTATAAATTAAGTTCTTGAAATGTTTAAGTTGGTAGCCCTGCAATTTTTAAATTATGAACCAACCAAATTCGATAGCGGGTAATTGGTATCATAATTTTGAATATGTAAAAGTTGTAAAAGATTATTAAAATTATTCTTAATTAAATTTCTGCTCAATGAATAAAAGAATAATAAAATTCAAAATTTTTAAATTTAAATCTATACTGAGTCTTACTTCAGTGCATAAAGAATAAGATGTGTGAATTTAATATCGTTTGTACTTTAAAGGGTTGACCTCCAGTAGATTTAGGGCACACACACTTATCTGTTCAATGTATATATACATATAGTAATAGTATTTATATAGTTAACATAGAATCAGCTGACTAAACAAAGCGCTTGCGCTCTTAGCTAGGAGACAATTTGAAACGCCCACGACTGCCACGCATGATCATGGAAACTGGGTGAATTTTCTTGACTTTGACACACTTTTACGTTGACAGTGAATCTCCCGAACCAATCCGAAATTTTCCGAATCATTCCGGAATTTGTATCCGAACCAAACAGTTTCATTCCGATCTAATCCGA
>JAUESH010000045.1:58462-75185 GCA_032275165.1 Synergus magnus
AAATTTCAATAGCATTATTATTGAAAATTTATTCGCATTTTAATACTTTTCTGTCAGGGAAATTCGTCTGAAAGTCAGGAAAATGTCAGGGAAATTGAAAAATTGAATCTTGTGGCCACCCTATTGTTGATTGAATGATAAGGAAAGTAATGAAAAATGATTGAATTAAAAAAATACCTTCAGGTCCTTTCCAAAATCGAATCGAAAGAGTCCAGGTACTGTGAATTCCATTCACGTTGATATGGAAAGGCTGACTATCAATGCAACTGCTTTTGGATATTGTTTTTTTGTAACGAGAAATTGGCCAAGTGTATTTAAAAATTATATCCGAAACAGTTGGCACTAGCAGCTCCATTCTTCAGGAGAGTTTTGCAAGAAATCTGTCTCTGAATAATGAAAAATTCTTTTTAAAAAAATTAATTTGAGATTGTTTAATTTAAAAAATATTTATTTTTCTTCAGCATTTATGATTTAAGAAACTAATTGTAAGAATAATTTTAATCGATTAACTCTTTATATTTTGAGATTGTTTGGAGAAATTCAAACGATCGTGATTTTGAATGATTCAAATCTCTGTAGGGTGCTGATTATCTTGCGTTCCCAATCTAATTGTATTTCTAGTTTATTATTAGGCGCATCGGAGAAGCAATCCATGCTCTTTGGCTTGAGGCTGCCTTTGCCTAAAGCACGACATCAATTTACTTTTCACAATATCGAAACTTTGTCTAATAATTGCTTATGATTTCTCATCTCACTTGCTATAGTTTTTCTTTTTATTTAGTTAAAAATTGGGAACCGTGGGAATATTCTGATTACTTTTCGAATATAGTAATTTTTGTTTTAAAGATTTCAAACTCGAATGTTTTCTTTTTGCCTTTATTCGACTGAAATATTGAATAAAATAACGATTTCTCATTTGAAGAAGAAGAATATTCGAACTGATTTGCAAATTCCTCAAATATTTGGTGATTCCTTGAATTTCTAATCAAACTGAAATTAGAAATTAGAAAATATAGGCGAAAAATAGTAACTTTTTTGATAAAAGACAAGTTTTTATTTGCAGTGCATCAGACAGGATGCGGAAATGTAAACACTCGATAAATTGAGAGAATTTTTCGACTACAGAATGATAGTAGAACGGATTCTGTTGGAATTGAGCCAATTAAACCTCGAAATTGTCCGTTCCTGTTTAGTAGATTCTTCGAATTCTGAAGGTAGACATATGTGGAAGTTTATTGCGAGAGGTGATCGAAAGAGTTTGAATTTGCATAAATCTTAATTTGTTCTAGAAGAAGGATTTGAATTTTGATATTTTTTAATTTTAATTTTTAATTCTGATATTAATATTCCAGGAATGACAAGTCATCGAAGTTTTGCACCTCCAAATGTCACATCTAGATTACCTCCAATTGGAAGTTCCTAATTATATATATTCAAGCGACAGTCACGAGTCGGCTTGGATTAATTAGGGTTTGAATCAAATTGTCATGAAGAAGAGTGAATGTTGAAAATAGAAAAGGTGGGAAAGTGCACCTAATCAATCGAATATCTATTCATCGCGTATTCGAAAAGCTAATCACTCGTATCGAGGAAGTTCTGGAAAATTAGATTTTGATATAGTGTGTATTTCTTCAATTGTACACGTGGAGATGATTAGAATTAGATTTCCAGATACAAATCGATGTTTAGTTTACCTTGACATTTGTAGAAACTTACAAAATTGACGAAATTCCGTTTTTATTTCAGAAAAAATTTTTTTTTATTTTTTAATTCAAGTCGAAATTGCTTATTCTTTTTAAAAATCGTCAGGCTAAAAGATTTGAATCGAGAGAAATCTAATTGTAACTGGTATTCCCCCATTCTCGTTTCTCGTAATCACTCGGTCGATGATCTGAGTGGTTGATTTTTATGTTAATTGTTAGGGTCACACGTACTAAAATCACATGTCTTATATTGTGATTCAACTCAAACTTCAATTCACTTAAGCAAATGTTTTCTACATCCATCCTCAGAACAAATACTCTCCAATTAAAAGTACAGAATTATCTGCCACATTCTTCGTGATTTATTTTCGACGTTCAACTCGTTTATTTTTAAATCTCTCAATGAAACAAATTATTCTTATTTAAAAAAAGATAATTTAAAAATAACAGGGGTTCATTACCCTCGAAAATAATCGTTGGTTTTTGACTGGTGTAAATTTACATATATTACAAAAAAGCTATTCTTGTATTAATTTTATTTTTATCGAGAGCCTACTAGTATGTACAAATATTTTAATAAGTTGATAGAGTTGATGGACAAACAGTCCAATTACACTAAATGCTTTATAGTTAAAGATGCCTATCATGAAGATTGTCTGAATACTCTTTTAATTGTTTGATGACGAATTGTGGTTCATTGATACCTGTTAGTTAAATTGAAACGGCACTTGAAGTTATACCACCTGTTTCTTTTTGAGGATATTATTTAAATAATTTAAATTTGAAATCTAAATACTTACATTCTGCATATCACTCGAGATTTGATTAAATAATTCAAATTATCATTTTTTAATTTTCAGTTTCTTTGAATCGTTTACCTTTGGCCTATTTATATTTTTCCAAGTTACTTCACATTATAGAATTCCTTACTCAAATTTCAAACTCAATTTGAACAGAATGACAGCGCCCTTGCTTCAGAAATAACAACTGACAGCACTTAAATTTAAATTCTGCACGGTGAACATGTGTTTTTACTCTAATAGAAAACTATCTCAAAACAAGATGGTTGATTGCAATACAGATAATTATATTTATTTTATGTGTTTAAATAATGGGTTCTAATTTTTTAAACCAAAAACGCTCAATTATTTAGATATAATTAAGTATAATTTCAAAACTTTAATGTTATTTATTATACTTTTTCCGTTAAAGAGGAAATAACTCTGATCCCAAAGAAGGACAAATCGACCTTGGCAACAGTGATCCAATAGGAAATTCTACCTTGAAGTTAGACACTTCTTGACTTTCAAGTTCTACTTATCCTAAATAAAAAAACATATGCATTCCACTATTACACTATTAGCGCAATAATTTTAGTTGTTTTAATAATGAAATATATCTGATGAATTGAATATTTTCAACAACAAAAAGTACAGAAAACGATTGTAGGAATTTGCATAGGTAATAAGATATAATTATCTTTTTTGAATCTTAAACAAATTATCTTTGTAGAATACATTTCCTGAGTTACGCATTCCATTTTATGACAAACCTTCACTTTCGAATATTGAACAAAAAGCCTGTACGGAATCTTTCTTGATGTAGAAATAACAGTCTTAGAGTGTCATAATATATTTTTAAAATAAAAAGTTGAGGGAAAGTGCGTGTGGTTGTGGAGTTTGAACGATTTTGTTCTCAATATTTTTATTCTATAAGATTCAGAGACTCTTAGCTTTTCCGGTACAGCGTAAAATAGATTCAACCAGAGACGATAAATTACTTCAAGGGAATAACCATTTCACGAATATAAATAGTACATCTATTCATAATAATTTTTTAAAAATAAAATCCATTTGCTGTATAATATTCCCTTTGAAATTGAAGGCTTAAATTGAATATTGTAATTTAGTTTTTGAAATTGAGCAGCAGAATTTAAACATTGTTAATTCAAAATTATAAACCTCTGCGAAAATACTTACAATTACATTAAAGTTCGAATAATTTTTAGAGAAGCCCGAGTCTTGATCTGATCACAGGAAACTTTCACGTTGAATATAATTGATACGGAATATAGACTATTGTCGATAAAATGCTTCAAAAATTGTACAAAAAAAAACTTGTAATGCAAAGAGTGTTTTACTAAATAGACACTTATTTATCAATGATCGATTAGAAAAGTCTTTTGTGTTGCACAATTTGTATTCGCGTCTGCCAAATCGCGTATCACTTTAAAATTGGCATCTATAAAAATCCAAAGTGTTCGCTGAGAGGCTGTTACGGTTGAGGATCAGGCAACGACTGAGACATTCGACCATGTGTAATTTATAAATGGAGTTAACAGTCGAAGCCGGATCGCACAAGGGAGGAAAGAGAGCGATGATTATTATTTTTAAAATATTAAAAATCTGGATAATGGACTTTTCACATTTTCGAATTTTATTTTTAAGAGATAGTATAATGTATTCACGAGGGGATGTAGTTTTAATTAATTTCGAAACATTTCCATCTAAAATCAACGTGTATAAGTTTTATCGTCATGTTTGATTGCAATATAGCTATCTATTTTTGTGGATTTTATTATTTTGGCACTTTATGAATTTCTTTTGCCAAATTTCTCATTTCTCTGAATTTACTTTTAGACTGGATCCTGGATCGTAAAACTGATGTTAAATATATTAATTTATCAATATTTAGAATATAATTAAACATTTTTTATATGAATGATTGAATTTTTTAACTTTCGAATAATCTCTTTTATCATTTTAATCAATTAATTTAATTAAATTCGAGTTTCTTATAATTGGGATTTTTATTGAAAAATTCTAAAATTACCAACGGAATATTTAGTGCAAGAAGTTTAGTTCAAAGAGCATAAATTATAATCTTCACACGTCACTGTTTTGAAATGCGCAAGCGTACTCGATAATATTGTTATTTTCATTCCTGGTGCACTATTAGAAAATTCTCAAACCTATTTGCTCGATAGACATACATAATTGTTTCAGAATTTCATAAATCAAGAGTTAATTTCAATATTCCACCCACTCGTTCTGATACTCTAACAACTTAATAGAAACGTTTGTAAAGAAATTATAATAAGATAAAAAAATAGATATACAAGTTTTTTATTTTAGAAAAACAAATTTGAATGCTTTAAGTAATTTCCCATTTTATTTTAATTGGAAATTTACTGATAAAAGTTAAAAACTTTTCTCATCATCTCGTAACTAGGAATATTCCAAACTGGCGCTTGCCTGAAATTAGCTTTAAACTTAGCACGTGCCAACTTTCAGTAAACAAGAACGTTTATAAACTATAAAGTTTTGGAAGCACTGACGCGTGTCATTATAAATCGCGTAACGTTAATCACATTCAAGGGCCTCCACATGGTGGAAATATTTTGTTAGACTAGGAAAGATTTTTTTAGTAAAATAAACTTTCCAAGAAAAAATGTCGGATAATTAATAAATATTGTTTCAGGGGTGGAGAGTGGAGTGAAAAAGCTTGCGACAGATTTGCAGATCTTAGTAACCTAGCTCAGTGGAAGCCACTCTTCGCCAAGGTCAAAGGATACAAGGAACGAGTCACAGGATGTGGAAGAACCCGTCGAGAGGGATCGCCGATACCTAGTATTATAATCTACGATATTATTGATAGTAAAGTAAGTTCAGAATTAGGCTTTAAGATTTTCCTATCTTTAATGTTATTTATATATTCCTCATTCTTATTTTAAATTTGTTCAGGAAATTGATGTGGGAAAAGAATTGGTAAATGAAGATCTGGCCGAGTCGGAAGAAGAAGTTTTGTCAGCAGCTAGCTCAACAATATCCATATCGAGACGTAATCCCGATTTTAGAAAGAGTCCTACTCCCACTTTTTCCTCGAGAAAAAGTCCAGATCCTCCAGTTCAAACAGGAAATAGAAGCAAAGTTATTCAAGAAATCGATCTTACCACGCCTAAAGTAAGTATTTAAAAAATAGATGAAATATTAAATTTGCTTGTTGGATTTTCTTTTTTAATAAATAATATAAATATCTTCTTTTTCGTCATGTTGCAGAGAGGTGATAAAGTTAATAAGCACATTGAGAAAATTGATTTAGTGACTCCGCCAAAAAGTCAAACTTCGCAATTCATTCAAAACGAGAGATGGTCAAATGAAAACGGAAGTGGAGATCACTCAAGAAGAGTCGATAGGAAATCTAAATCGAGATCGCCTCCTCGTCGCGTTCCGGCTGGTTTCGAAAACGATGAATCAGGAGAATCGGACTTTGAAATGGAATAGAAATCATCTCGTCAAAACTAGGCGAATTCATTCTATTTTTTTTAATCATTAACGTTCGCTTCATTTTACGCCTCATCTTCTCGTAGGAAGAATTCTTATTCGTCCAATATTCAATCTGCATATAAAAGTAAACAATAAAAAACATCAGCTCAATTTTTCTACCACTCGGATGTGTAAATAAGTAAAAGAAAGTTTATGACGATTTGCCAAGTTACAGTTTTGCAATTAAATTAATCCATAGATAGATTTTCAAGTATTGCATCTAACCGTTTGAAGGTGATTTCATCATTTGTGGATGAATAACCATACCTCAAGCCTAGATTCAACCCCAATCTTTATTTTTAAAAATCAACAGACAATAAATTCATTTGATTTTATCTTCTTGTAAATAGAATCGTGATATTGCGTAGAAATCCATAAAAGGTATTCCTTATAGTCATTTCCTTATACAATGGAGAGTTAACCGTGTGTTTTTACTTTAAAACTGACAAGAAATCTAGAATAAGAAAGAATATATCTGGCGCTTGTAAAAGTGTCCAATAAAATATCAATTTGAAAGTCATTATGAATCTTCGAGGGTTTTTGTCCCACAGTTACGTTCATTTCTGTTTTTTCGATTACATCTCAGTAACGTCTTTTCATCCGAGTGCCTTCTATACTTCCCAGTAAAAGACGCTTTCGTCTTTATTTTCTTATCGACTTTTGCAGATATGCTACACAAACGGTATTAATATGTGAGAAAATGTCTTTATATTATGAAAATGTACTATTGCTTAAAAGCTTCTTTTACTTCGATGTACATAAACGTAGTAGCTTTAAGAAAGATAAATAAAATAAATAAATAAACTTTTTGAACTAGATTAATTCCCAAAAATTAATAAAACTGTTTGTTTAGAGCAATCATTGTCCAAAGCAAACAGTTTAGAGTATTTAGCAGTATTTTAGTCAAAAAACTTTTTTTTTCATTTGAATAGTTTAGTCTATTGGAAATGTGATACTTTTAGAGTGCGGTTTTGTATTTTATTTAATTTGACGAAACTTGTTATTTACGATTGGTATTATATTATTAGTCTTGCAGGTGGTTACTTGACTTAAGAGAAAAACTGAATGATTTACATTCAGGAAGATAAATTGAAGCGGTATTCATCTATTTGCTTTAGCGAAGAAAATAAATAAATAATTGGCGTGCTTCCTCAGCGACTGGATTACAATAGAACAAATTGATACGTGACAAGAAGTCCCAGAAGTAATTGACCGGCTTGTCAATTCGAGAAAGTTGCGGCGAAGCGAAACCGTATATAATTCGTATAAATCCAGCTTCTCTCTTCAGTTTGAATACAACCGTGACACCGAAACCATGGATTTCTTGGTAAATAAACTTATTGGTGACTTGTATAAAAAATATGAATCCGCTATCATCATTTAGTGAAATTAAATTTTAAAATTATAGAGGCAGTGTCTAATGTTGAGAATCATTTTGATTTTTGCATCTGCACTCATTTTTGAATAAAAAATAACTTTCAAATAAAATAATCCCAGGAAAAAGTGGATTTGGAAATATTTATTTGAATGAATGAATTAATTCGTTTTTCTGTTTCCAGAAGCTGGGATCTCTGCTATTATGTGGAATTAGTATGGCAATGGGAGGACCTCGTTACATAGCTATTCCCATTGACGGAATTGACGTTATTGAGTTGAATCCAATCTCTCCACCCTCGCCCAGACTCCCACGTCAGACGGATGCTTACATACCTATGGCAGTTTCCAATATTCATCCTGACAGCATTGAAAATCCGGTCCAGAGACCTGAAAGGTCTACAGCGCATATTCTAGACTATGTTGACTTCGGTGCTCATACCGGAGTTAATGGAGCTTATAATTGGTATGCAGATTATCCATCGCGTCATTGAATCCTATATCAAATTGTCTCAAACTTTTTTTAAATATTCTGTGAAAACTCCTTTCCAAGCGAGCATCAATTTTTCATTAATATACTTCAATTTGAGACACTAGTTACTCCATAAGATATATTTAGACTTTATTCTTGTGTTTTAAGAAATTTTTATTTAATCTAGTATTTTAAAACTACCTTCTTTAAATTTTAAGTCCAATACTTGATTTGGATAAATCTACAATTGTACAGGAATCAAAATTAAGGGTATAATTACAGAGGGTAAAATTACAGGGGGTAAGAAGAAGTAAAGCAAGTTTTATACGGTAATAATAGTTTATTTTCCGGCGTATCATTATACCCATTATTACAATACAATAAATAGTGGCGGAATTGTAGTACTTCCTCTTTATGTTAACATTTATACTTTAGGTACAACGATAACAAATTTTTATTGACACGCAGTTCTCACTTCCAACTATTTTCGTAAAATGCGACAATAAAAATGAAAATTACAAGAAAACTGATATCTAATTCCTGTATTCTCAGCCTTTTCCAGCAAATTGATTTTCTACGAGTCAGTGACATTGTACAAGAAATTATAATTTAGAAATAGTCATTCGTCTTAACAATCATTCAAAATAATTTTCTTTTTCACAGAGATCAACTCTTTTTTTTCCAAATACTTGATAAACCTTTCCAATAAACATTATTTATAATCAATGAACAAAGATATCTCCAAAGGATCTATTTCTTAATTTTTATCTCGAGTCTGTAATTCTTGATTCTCAATCTCTCAGTTTAAATATTTGGATAAAGAGAGAACATCATACACTTTTTGTTTCAATATTTTTTGTGACTTTTGATTCTATTGATTTTTACATCAAACACTTTGCAGGTTTTGGAAGAATTGCTTTTGCTTTAAAAGTTTTGCTGGCTAAATATTGGTTCTAATATTTTTTAAATTTATAATTTACGTATTTTCATTTTTTCTAATTCGATATTTAACTCGGTCTGTCCAAGCGAGGCGAAGCTTTTTTCACAGGTCGCAATTCGATTTTGATTCAATTAAGTACATGATACTACTTTTATTTTATATTTTTAATCATTGAAACGGAGATAATCTTGGGTTTGACTATTTCAAAATCGAATTCGAGTAGGCGAGAGTAGATTTTTGATTATCTACAAATCGTCGAAACGCTTACAATTAATATAATTGATATATCATTACAGAGATCAACACACCTATCCACCTAAATCTATGGTTTCGTTTTTTTACGCCTATAAACTGTAAAGTACACCTTTGATATTGAATAATTTTATACAGAATAGTTTATTAATTTTATCAATAATATTTTTGCTCATTAAATAGAATCAAAATGAAATAAACCAATACTTTCTCATTGATGATAAGAATGTAATAAATAAGATAAAATTGAATTGAATGGAAAGGTAGGAAAATTTAAATAAAGTATCTTCTCGACAGGTATTTCTGATCAATGAAAACAAATTATAAATTTGTAAATTGTAGAAAAGAGAACGTTACAATATATGCACGTCACGTTCGCTGTACCATTTTTCATGAAACTTGATAAGGAATCGATCAAACGGCAGATTCGCATAAAAATTTACCGCTATTTACTTTGACCATTCAAATACGCTGGAATGCCTAAGTACGTACAAATATTTGCATAGATAAGAAACCATTTGAAATAGACTTCCAAAATTTTTGAGAAATTTCAATCAGCAAATATTGCTAAAAATACATTTGGTCGAAAATTTCGAATGCAGAATGTAGAACAAACTGTTTTTTTATTCATAAAAATAATGGATTCTCTTTTAAAATATTTCTATAAAGAATCTAATAAAAATGTACTGCTTTTTCGCAATTACATCTAGTTTCACTTATTATCGCATAAATAAATACTTTTTGGTGAATTAATCTCTATCTTGAAGCATATATTTTTTTAAATGTTGAATATAATTTATTAAGTTTTCTGTTAATCTTATTTTGTATGGTACTTGACGATTTATGTAATATTGCATCAATATATAATATAAATAAAAAATCGTATACAAGTCAAGAGATTCGAGAGTAGAAATTTTAATTAGTCTTTGTTAATTAAAAAGGAATACTGGGATCGCATTACCGGTAAAACGTCCTTGACTTAATGTCAATATATAACGTACTTATGTAATTTGTAAAATATTTTAAGCACAATCACATACATAATATTGTACTGAACGAAGCAGCGTTCTAGCGACATAAAATAAAATATATATAATAATTATTATAATATTGTTGTACTAAAATGGTATTTAAAATACGATTAAGTAACAAAACTTTTGTAATGTTTGGAAACTGGGAAACTTGAAAGTAAATCTGACATTTTAAAGATAATGAATGAAAATTAAAAATTAAAAATATATTAAGAATTAAGTATATAATTTGAATCCAAAATTATGGATATAGAATAAAATAAAAATTTAATATTGCATCAAGTTTTCATAAAATAAGTAATTAAATTAAAATATCATATGAGAAAGTAAAAAATAATATATAAATTATGAGAGACGATAATTGAAGAACAAATTTCAAAACGGGGACGAGAAAAGAGAAAAAGAGGATTTAATTCAATTTGTAGCGCTAGTTAACATCGTTATTTTAAAGTTCCGGTGCTCTTCCTTCTTTCTATGACTGAAATTTTATTCATTTATATTTCATCCAATCACAATACATAACTAAAGTTTTTAATGGAAAATTCCAGTCTTTTTTATAATACTGATTTTAAAATCGGAACGTGCAATAAAATAATACTGAATATCGGAATTCATTCCTAATTGTATATGTCTCATCAATATAATTGATTCTTAACTTTAATAATTATAAAATGTCAGTTTTACTTTATCAGAAACCCAGTACGACAGAAGGTACAATAAAAGCTTGTATGCAAAGCTTTGTGAGATTCAAAATAATCTATAATGCAGGTACAGCCTTCGCGAAGATCATTCGAAAATGTTATTTCTTAAAATTAGGAATTAAAATAATGATAAAAATAAAACAAAAAAATCAAATACGTCGAAAATAATAAAATACTGATCTAATACCGAAGTCGAGTGACATTTACAGAACCCACTGCGGAATTCTTGCCACCTGGACGAATTTAAATAAAAAGTTAAAACAACATAAACTAACATTTTTTAAGTCGGTTCTGGATGTCCAGTTTCCTACCCTAACTAATAAAGCCATGGTTTCAAGTATTTCATTTTTGTACAGAAGTAGCACGACTTAAAGTCGTCACGAATTGTAAATTATATTTTAATAATATTATATAATTATAATAATTGTCATCAATGCAGGTACCCGATATTATTCACATTAATAACAGGTCTTTCCGTGGAAGAGATCCCAAAGTATGGCGCAGTAAGTAAAAAAATCCTTATCTACTATTGCCACAGCAAAAACGTCGAAACTCGATATTTCTCGACAACTTCATTCCTTTCTTAAGAGTTACGACGTTTTCAATTAAGGCACGTGTACGAAATCGTACCGAAAATATAAGTAAATCAAAACTCTCAAAGAAATAATATTGCTGTTCAAATTCAAATACGTCGATACTTGTTACGATTTATGCTTTCCACTAAAACACCTTGGTTCCTAGTTCGTTATGTACATTCATATTCAAACACATTATATACATGCGAGAATTTTCCTTGCAAGAAAAAGAAAAGCACATGCACAAAAAAATAACATTGCTCAAACAAAATTATTGTTATTAAAAAAATCAATTCAAAAGAGCTGACCAGGGTTGCAAAAATGGTTAATTTATCCATTTTCAATTACTAATTATATAAAATAAATTGTAATTATCCTCAAAGTAATTAATAATTACAAAAGAAAAATGGAAATTACATTCAAAATAATTAATAGTTACAAAATAAAATTGTAATTATACTCGAAATACAATTAATATAATTAATTATAATTATAATAAATAATATAATTACAATTTTTCTATGTGATTATTAATTACTCTAGTAATTTAATTACAAACCCTCATCAGTCCCTCATTTCGCCACCTTAATCAGTCCCTTGAGTGTCAAATTGACACTCTGAGGTAAATTAAAGATAGTTTAAATTTCTTTCATATGGAATGAAGGAAATATTAATTCAAGATTGAAGAACTTTTTTATGTTGATCCGAGTATTTTTTTGGTAACAAAATATTCGCCTTTCTTCAAGTATTCAAATAAAAAAATTGTGCGGTAAAGTTGAAAATAGTGTCAATTTGACACTGAGGACTGATGAGGGTTAATTAGTTGCAAGCCTGGAGCTGACCAGTTTCAAATTTTTGGTCTTTTTATTAT
The DNA here is from genome assembly GCA_032275165.1 of Synergus magnus. Taxonomy (NCBI): domain Eukaryota; kingdom Metazoa; phylum Arthropoda; class Insecta; order Hymenoptera; family Cynipidae; genus Synergus; species Synergus magnus. The sequence continues at coordinate 70,707 of JAUESH010000045.1, forward strand.
GTGGAATTGGTGTCAAAAATTTGAGCAATGAACTTTAAACTAAGTTTTAAAGCCTCTTAAATTTTTAACGTGATCGCCTCGTTAAACAGCCTCTCGATATGATTTTTCTTTCTTTTTTAAACAGAAAAGTAAATTGCGTCAGAGTGCGCTCTCCTAAAAAATTATGTAATTACATAAATACAGATTATTCTTCATGGATATACACATATATAGATACGTACATTAAATCACATCTTTAGCCCAAATAATTCAAACTCGGTGTATCTGTAAGCAGGACTTAAATTTTTCGCCTGACGAATCCAGACACGCCTTCCTCCGTCGTGACTAGATCCCGGATTTTACTCGACTTTACATCCACTTTCACAAATTAAAGTTTCAAATTAAATCAGATTTTAAGATTAAATGAAACCTTGGAACTGATTTAATAAAATAAATTTTCAACCTTGAGTAACTGACACGGTTTTCATTTCAAAGGATGATGCCTGCATCATTATAAAATAGTAATACGATAAAATAATTCAAGTTTTACGTTTACATTGAAAAGAATAATATTGTAATCCAAATTTGAAAGATAATTTGAAAGTAAAATGTAATAAAAATTGATAATGTCGAGCCCGGATTCGAATCGTGACGCATTTCTCGACTATAGCCTCTCTTGCATAACATCTATAAACGATAAAGAACCTAATCGATAGATTTGATTATCATAGCTAAAACGAAATCGCAATTGGTTTATTTACGAGCAAAAAATTGTCGTCGGGTCTGTTTCTGTTTGCTGAACATCACCTCGCAAATCGATGTGACTTCTGTTCCCGTTTTTCCCAACATTGATCGAGTTCTGTTATCCAATTAACGAGATGCTAAAATGATGGGGACGGTTAATCGAACAGGGTCCCAAAAAAATTCCATATTTCTTCATAAAGTCAGTTTCGGTGACTTTCGGTCTCATTCATTGATCAGCTATCAACTTATCAAAGTCTTATCATCGCCTCATCAGCGATTTGCATTTTTATTGGGCCATAAACGCTATCCTAACGTGGCTCGTAAATTACAAAACGTATATTTCGTCTTCGTCCCTTTTTTTCCTTTTAATCTAAGTATGAGATTTTAAAGTCTTTTGGAATAGTTGAATCTTTGGATTAGAGCATTGAAAATATAGATTCAGCATTTATGGTAGTTAGAGATTTATCGATTTGTTCTTCTTGCAACGAATCACGCGAAATAGAAACTCCAGTCGATACAGTACCTCTATCGAGCTTTACATCGCAAACTGAGACAACAGGATACGAGGCGGAGTAGTTGTTGTGACAGACGTTACTTCGGGTCAGGTGCACCAGGCTAAGACGACCTTCTAAAAATGATAAAATTGATTGATAGTATTAATTCATTTTTATAAAAAGCAATTTTGATTAGGATAACAAATTTATTACCTTAAATGGAACGAAGACTGCACGATCTGGATCGCTTTAATCAGAAATTTATCATTTTCAATACATTTTTTATTATTGAGTTTTCAAAAAATGGTAAAAATTATAGAATTTAAAAATGTTTTCCATTAAACCAATTTGAATTAAAAACTGTTAAAAACCTTCACATAAAAAAAATTTAAGTGTACTGTATACACTTTCAAATTCAAATATTGATTCTTAATTTCCTATATATAATCCTATCTTAAAAAAGTTATGTTACCAATATATCGAACACATTGTTGTCGAAAACCTGGTAGGTGTTTTGGAAATTGCGCGAATTTGAGTGAATTATGGAATTTGAAAACTATCTTCAGACTATTTTCGTTGTCAAAACAATTTTTGTCAAAAAGATGATATTAAGACAGTATTTTAAGCAATTTTATGAAATTTATTGTGATTTTCAGAAATTTTAAGGAATTTTACCAGTTATTGGGGTTTTATAGAATCTAAAGAAATTTCATTGGATTTTCAGATATTTTAAGGGATTTAATGAGATTTCCTGGGATTTTGAATAATATTAGGAAATTTCAAAGGATTTCACCAAGTTTATTGGGGATTTTTAGCAATTTTAAGGGATTTTGAGATATTTTATGAGATATTAAGTAATTTTAAGGAATTTAAAGAAATTTCATTAGATTTTCAACAATTTTAAGAGATTTCATGGGATTTTGAGTAATTTGAAAAGATTTAACGATATTTTAAGGAATTTCAAGTAATTTTAAGGGACTACATGTGATTTTACGAAATTTAAAGGAATTTCATGGGATTTTAAGTAATTTTAAAGGATTTAACGATATTTTGTGGAATCATATGAAACTTATTGAGATGCCTGAAATTAGACCAGGAATTACAAGTTTTTATGCTTCAAAAATTAAAAATTCTGAATTATTTCGCATAATTTTGAAATACCATAAAACATTTAAAATAATCCTTTGATTTAAAATTGCAAAAAACGAGAAATTAGTCGCGCGCGGATTATATAGTTGTTAGTTATTATTTAAATAATAATAATATTCATATTTAATTTATAATTTAAATAATAATAAAATAATTAATTAATTAAAAGCAATTAAATAATGATATTAAGTTTGGATTTATTTACGACCCAGCTTTCGCTAGGTACACAAAAAATTGAGTACTAGACTCATCAAGTGTTCCCCTCCACGGAAATCTTTAGTAAAAGGCGAAAGATTTATTCGTGTTTTGAAGAGGAACCTGAGTTGATTTGCTTTTCGATTTAAGTCTTACTTATCCCCTATTAAATTCATTTCTCTTTTGAGAAAAGGACAGAGCAGCCGCCTATTGGCAAGCCAACCGAACTAAGTTCCCACCTTTCCACTTGGTGGCAATTTTGAAAACGAAGATGGAAATTGGCACAAGAATAAATTGTTCTTTAACTTAAAACATTTTAATTAAATAAACAAGTAAGTTCAAAAAGTGATCCCATATGAAAATTACACGAAGTGCACCAAAAATTGATTTGTAGACTCAACTATTCACGGAAATTTTTAGTAAAAGGCGAAGGAAAGGAAAAAGGATCTCAAAGATTTAGAGAGTAATTAGTCCTCCGTGAGATGCTGAACTTTTATGAAAACTCGGATCATTATTAATTCATGGAACATTGATCGCGAAGGCGGGTATACAAATTTAGAAATTTCATTTTGTCGCTTTTCTTATTTAAGTCTCCTCAAAATAGTTCCTATTGTTTGCAGCTTGGAGGGTCAAGGTCTCATCGACCATTCACGATATCGGACGTGAGTTTGGCTCCAAGGTCTGAAAAATTTACTCGAAATACTCTACCGGATAAACCTAACACCAGTGAGATCATAATCTTGAGATATGCACTTACAAGAATCTCCTTTTCCAGTCACGTGATACCTAATTATATCTTAAGAACGATTTATGAGGCACTCTAACGAAAAATGTAATTTCTAAACTTAGAGCAAAGAACCCTGTTTGTTTAATGGAAACGAAGTTTTAAAGACTTGACCAATAATTTGAACGTCATGAAAAAGGATTTCAGAAAAATTACCTGTTTTTTAGAACCGTAATTGTTGGGTTTGGCTTCGTATGCATAATATCTATTGCTCAAACACCTCAGTATGCAAGCTTACTCGAAATACATACTACAAAAAGGTACATTTATCGCGAGTGAAATAGCTTTTACCACGCAACTCTAGGAACGACCTATTTACGTTTAAAAAGCGGTCCAATTACGAAATTAAATATTCCTAGCTACTTGGAGAGAAAATTCTACCTCGACGCGATTCTTGCAGATCGTTATTGAAAGGCTTTGGAGCGGTAATGAACTGCCACCAGTAATTTCAAAGAAAGGTAATCTCCGTTTAATGGAAACAGGAAAGTTAAAATGGAGTAGGAGACGTTAATTCGAGAGAGTTTTTATAGTTCGAAATTACTAAGGCAGTTTTCAGGGGATTAATAGTATCGATTGTAAACGATTTTAAAAGTATCTTTTTAAAAAGTATATTTTTAAACCATTTTCTTACCAGTCGAAAAATCTTCTGCCATGGAAGGTGCCATCCGAGGATCCGTTTTCGTTTGGAAGTTCCACGCCCACGTGAATTTCCTCTCGCCCTGGAACTGGCCCCACGTATCGAACTCTACCTTGAAGAACTCTTCCTTCTGGAGATATAACTTTCACGAGATGATCAAGCTTGAGATCTCGAGGTATCTGGGAGACAAAATTTCAAAACTTGAGTTTTAAGTTCTGGGATAAGAAAATTAAAGAGTATTTGTCTATTAAAATAAAATAGATATTAACAGTGTCCAGAAAATTCAATTTTTCAATTTCCCTGACTTTTCTCTGACTTTCAGACGAATCTCCCTGACAGAAAAGTATTAAAAATAAAATAATAATTAATATTAATAATAAAATTCACTGAAATCTTTTGAAATTCCTAGAAACATCTTTGAATTCCTTAAAATTCCATTACAATATTTAAAATCTCATAAAGTCTCATAAATTCTTTAAAATCTATTAAAATTCCAT
>JAUESH010000045.1:75285-92639 GCA_032275165.1 Synergus magnus
CCACTAAATCTTTTAATTATTATATAAGTCTCTTGTAAGCCCTTTAAATTCCTAGAAACCTCTTAAAATCCCTTAAAATAATTGAAAATTTTTAAAAATCTTTAGAAACTTATAGAATCTCAAGGAATGATGCCTAGAAATTCTTTATAATTCCTGGGCATCCTTGAAAATCTAAAATCTGTTAAATAAATTATAATTTTTTATCATTATGAATAGATCAATTTCTATTTTCCCTGACAGCTACTTGCATTTCCCTGACATTTCCCTGACTTCCCTGATATGTGGCTATCCTGATCAATGTCTCACCTTTGGCAGGTATGGTCTGGCATCCTGTGGAGGATTCCATTCCCGGAAGAGATCTGGCTCAGAATGTCGTCGAGCTCTTCTTCGTCTGGCCGTCTGTTTATTCCAATACTCCGCAGTAGATATCGTTAACATAGAGTCGATACTTCTCCTCAAGTAGTCCTCTGCTTCGTCGATCAAGGACTCGGTCGAGTCTCCACTCGTGTCCAAATCAGTCCGCAGATTCGGCAAGCTTCCTCTTGTCATTGGACATTCTGCAAAAAACAATTCACATTCAAATTAAGAGCCTCTGAAGAAAATAGAAAAAGTACTTCAACTTGAATTACAATAAAATAGATTTAAACCGACCTTGAAACGTGACTTTGGATCGCGTCCTCTTGGGAATCGTCTTTGCAATTCTCGCTGCAGGAGGTGGAGGATGTACGTGAGTGGGTGAAGATGGCATCGACGACCAAGTAGGCCGTGGAGTGGAAGTTGCAACTGGGATTCTCCACGTGTCAAAAGACGCAGCTGTTGCTCTCCATGAATGTCTTCGAGAGGGTCCACCAACCACTTCTAAACCCGGTGAGGGAATTGAAGTCAACGAACCTCGATATCGACTCGGGTATAAATCCGTTGACAAGCGACACTCACAGGGACTCGGTAGTCCTGTCCCAGGAGTACAACGAGGCCAATATCCTGCGGGAGATCCTAGAGATTCTCGTCGAATCACTTCCGGTGTACGGAGACCGCAACCTCGTGCGTTATAACATGCCTACAACAAAAAGAAAATCAATAATTATCTATAAAAGTCTCTACTTATTTCACTTTTCTGTACACTTTTCTATCTCCCTTTTCTTATTTGAACAAGACTTAGATTTTAAATTCCCAGAAAAAAAACAAGATAATAATTTTCTTTAAACGTGCTAATAATAATATAAAATAATGTAATCCGAAACTATAAATAAACTCTGGATAATTCTGCTTTGTTTACGCAACTTTGAGTGACAGACAAATAGTGGTTATTTCCGCCGAGAAATAATATAAATTGGATATAGAAGTTATTTTCGTGAAGAAATATGGAATACGAAATAGGGAAGAGGTAAAAGGTAAATATATCTCTAGTTGAAGGACGATTACTGTTCCGTGTGAACTCGTAAAGTTACGGTTGAGTGGCGTCAATCAGACTAGCTTAAATGGGTTAGCGAAATGCAGTTATATGTAGTTCTATCGTCTCGGCGGCTCGGAATAAAAGTGTATTGTACATATATTGTACAATGTACAATCTATACCTGAGTGATGTAATGATCATTAAAAATAAAGAATTCATAAAGAAAAACGATTATTCATCTACTCCACGTGAGGTGCAGACAAGCCATGATACAGAATCTGGGAGTGTGAGTGAATCGCTTTTAGCTGCATTTATTCGACCTTCGCCAGTAACTGCATTACGCGTTTCCAATTTACTGTTCCAACTAGCTGGTACAGACTGAATAAAGCCGGTTGATATTGCGGTAACTGTTGTACGTTACGCTGGCACACGCTGGGGCAGTTCATAGGCGTAGATTACAGAAAGGGGAGTTTAGAGGCGGTTAAAAGCGTGACATCAATCTGATTTTACATTTCATTTTTCTCTCTTACAAGAAAATTGTAAACAATCCTTTTATCTGCAAACTAAAGTTTCATTGTAAGATTCACGAAATTCCGGGTTCCTAAAAAATCCCAATTTCAAGATTCCCTGATATTTCCCTGACTTTTCCCTGACTTTCAAAAAATTTTCCCTGACAGAAAATTATTAAAAATTCGAATAAATTTTCAATAATAGTGTTATTGAAATTTTTCAAAAATTTCGCATTTTTCCCTGTCATTTCCCTTACTTCCCTGACATGTGGCCACTCTGTCTATTAAATTGGTTATCGCTGAAGGAAAACAAAATTTTTTTTACCTGAACATGAGGATCGTGACAGAGGTGATCGGCACTTCTAGATAATTCGGGAACCATGCTAGTGAAGCTGATATCCGAAAGCATCACTCTCCTAGCTTCTCGAGTTTTGTCATTGACTCTGAGTCTTCCGGGCATGCCAGCCGGAAGTGCAAACTTGCTGGGCAAAGTTGTAAAGGTATGAGCTACTTTGTGAGCCAGGTAACTTTCTGAACGCCACTGGGCCGGAAGTGCAGAAATATCTGTTTGTGCTCCAGACTCGCGTCTTGCTCCACAACTTCGATCCATCACCGGTCGCAAAGGAGCTGAACTTTTTCTGCGACCTGCTGCCAGAGCTTCCCTGTGAATAATTGGCCTGAAACAGAAATAAAAAAAAATTGAAATCAAAAATATATAGAGCGATTGCTGGGAAGTTCCTAAAAGACTGTTTGAAAGTAAGTCACACAAAATGCTCCCGCTCTAAAATATACTGTAAGGCTTTCAAAAGTTAGAATATAACACGCTAGACTGTAAAAAGTTTAAATAGAGTTGGAAAAAAGTTTCTATAAATTTCCCACGTGTTACTGCGCTTCAGAAAGTTGGCATAAGTTTCCGGAGATTAAACTTTAACTTCGAGAGATAGAAACTCACAAATTTTTTAATTATCATGCTGCGCAAATAAAATAGTAATAAATCAGAAGAGCCGTCTCTTCTCGCTTCATTTCCTTCAGTTTTTTAACAGTTTTACAATATGACAGGACTTAGTAATCTATTTTGTTTTCGTGCAGCCACGCGAATCATGACCCTGAATATTGGAAAACAATATTCATAGTTCTTGAACGATTTGATCTCTTTAAAATTTGTACAATTTTGAAAACGTACCGCAGTACTCAAAAGGAATTCTAATCTAAATAATCTAGAACAAAAAGACATTTTAAAGATATAAAAAACGAATATGAACCTACCGATAAGCCATGGGAGGAGCTGCCAAAGTATTTCTCCTAACAGCATGCCTAGACGAAAGATCCGGTTCTTCAAGGACGCCGCACTTGCTGATGTCAGTCTCAACCAAAACAGAGCACTGGGACCACATTTTGTTCAATCTAGTATTAGAGCTTTCATCAAATCTATCTACGCTCTCTTCGCGATCAATGCTGGAGCTTTGCGAAGACATAGCTTCTTCAACAGAGCTCGTTTTATCGCCGTTACAAACTAAGGACTCTCCTTCGGCAGATTTAGTGTATTTCAGTAGAACTGGTTGGCCGGAAGTTTGCTGCCAGGGTTCATTTTCCGTGATGGAAACCAAGTCTTCCTGGAGCCCCACATCCCTGCAGGTCTCATCAGTCGTGAAGATGAGCTCGATATCATCTAATTCTTCAGATTCGTTCTCTGATTCGTTGGGTTTCGCTTCCGGTTGTTGATTCTCCGGATTGTCTGTGAAGACAGAATTGTCCCCGTCTGAGGCCGATTTGAGGCTAAGGTCTTCCAAATCTTTATCAGGAACGTCGAGGAAATCCACGCTCGAGTTTTCAAGATTTTTGTCAGGATCATTTGAGACGGATGCTGTGGCGGGTTTATCTTCACTAGCAGCGGCTTTTTCGCCACAGGACTCCCTCATAACTTTTGGAATTGGCGATATTTCCTGCTGAAAATCGTCGGGTGGGGCTTCGTTCTCTGGAATTGGTAGCTCCGCTGTCGGCTCTGATGGTCCGTCAACGACGGTTTGATCCTCGGCAGTATCCATGACGATGCTCGATACGCCAGGCTCTGTCAGGCTAACAATTGAATACAGGATGAGTCAGACGTCATGACGAAGTTCGCGCACAATTTATTAAATACATAGTTGACGGTGCGTTTTTAATTAAGTTCAACGTGACCGGAACATGTAATTAACACCAGTCGAGCAGATCTGACACAAGATACTTTTTCGCAGCTTCATTAAATTTGTTTATCGTTAAAAATCCTATTTCAAAAAGTTTCTTGATAATCCTACGGTTCGATTCCAGTAACTTAAACCAGAAGTGTCTCTGCTAATTAGCTTGGTAATGATGGCGATTATACTGATAATTTCTGATAATTTTAATATGTATAGTAGAAAAGAAACTTGTAAATTGCACTGATAACGGTCAGTGAAGAACCTGTGATAAAAAAGTAACCCATTAAAGCTAATTAAAAAGTCGTTTTGATATATTTATTATTTTTAGAACTTAATCTTTCAGAACTAAGCTATAGAAGCTATAGAAGTTTTTGTTATAGTTTTTAAAAATTAAAAACGTGAACTAGTATTTAGATGAGCTTATTTTTTGGAATTTAAAATGTGTAATTTTAATACTTTTTGACTAAAATGAAAATGAAATATTGAGATTAATTTTGAATTCCTGATTTTACGCAAAAAGTATTAAAAATTAATATTTTTTCGCGCTATAGGCACATTTCTATTTTAAAACAGAATACATCTACAGAGCGAAAAGATATTTAATTCTAATAATTTTTGAGTAAAATGGGGAATTTAATTTTGAGATTAGAATTTTGATCCAACACCCTTACACAATTTTACTGCTTGACTTTTACTATTTTTCTAGTCTCTGTAATAACCCTATAATTAAATTTTCATGCTCATAAGATTTACTTAAAGCATAATTGAAATTATCCACAAAAAAGGTTCAAAAGAAAAAAGATTTAACGACTCTCGCTAATTTAATAAAAAAGTGACTGCTTCAAAAGCAATTAATTCACTTTAAATCTATATTCAGTATGAATTTCTCAGCTGAAGCTCTTCACTTTGAATATGTATGATCCTTCAGACTACTGCAAATATTGCAAAAAACTATGATAGATTGGAGTCGCGTGACAAAGTGACTTTATGGTTCTTACGAGTTTAAATAATCGGAGGTATGAAAATCAGTAAATTACTTTAGGTCGCGTGACGCTTGCCAACGGTGCTGGTTCTTCACAGAAATTTTATATAAAAAAACTACTTTCTTTCTGCATGCAACACTTCGTTACAATATTTGAAAAAGCAACAGCCTCTGTGCCATTAAAGGCTCGACTTTACCCGACATCTCTTCCGGTTCTAACACCAACCAGTGACGTAACTTGAAATCTTTTTGTTACGATCTTAATTAGTTTCTAGCAAATGTTTTCCCTCAATTTAATTAATAAATTGTCTTAGAAAATAATTGTAGGTGAAAGAGAAAATATTTTTCAAATAAATAATTTCGTCTGATTCAGCTTACAAATGATAAAATTGTGAATAGTATTTTTTTTAAATGTACTATTTTCTTATTCAATGGAGCTTCTCAAGTATCCGAAGATGGAAAATATTTTTAAAACTCACTCTTTGATGGTTACAGCAAGTGGAGGAGGACTGGTGGCGGCATCACTGGAAAATTCGCTTTTGCTAAGGATCCTTCGACGCAATACGTGATTTTCCAAAGCAAGTCTCTCCACAACCTTTGCGTAATTCTCGGCTGAAAATTCGCCAAAGTCTTCTTTCAGGCGACGCAACTCCTCTCGAGATGAATCCAAAGCTGAACGCAGTGATATCACAGTCTATAATGAAAATAGGACACTTATTTTTATGTACCATATTCTTATTTTTAAATTAAAAAATATATATATTAATTATAACTCTACTTTATAATTCGAAAAAAATTGTATTCAAAATAAAATGATTTTAATTTAGAAATTAAATACTTATCTAAGTCAAATTAAAAAATATTTAAAAATACTTTCTGGCTATCTGAGATGATTGAAAAGTTCTGAACGTTCAAATGAACGAATTTTCGTATTGATTGTATTTTATACTAGAATCAGTTTTAAAATATTGATTCATTTGCATTGAAAATAATTTTGAATGAAAGAAACTTGTAATGTTTATTCTTAACTTTAGTTGGAACAATATTTCTGGATAAAATAGAATTGGGAAAAAATATTTCGTTCATTTGAACGTTCAAAACTTGTGGTACATTCGCAAATTCATTGTCGAGTCGAGCTGAAAATTCTTGCCACGAAATTTAAGGATTTATTGTTCATAGAGAACAAAAACAGTAGAATTTTGTTCTCCTAATTTATTTTATTTTTTATCTTTATGTTGTCTATCAAAATAAAATGTATAATATCTAATTGTAAGTCTACATAGACTGATAAAATAATGAACTTATTATAAAAATCCGTAGAGCAAATGGATATGCGACTGAAGGGGATTTTCTATAATATATCTCTTTGGGATAAAGGATCGTATTGACTTTCCTTTGATGTGCGTAGCGCGCTGCAGAATAACCCGCGCTTGTATTGCAATAGGAAGCGAATGTATGTGAAAACGAAGGTAATGATTTCTAGTGCCTTTGTATACATATGAGTGCCGCGTATATCCTGATAATATTGGCCAGCGCATTATTAACTCGGATATACCATCCGTGCTGGCACCTCCACAACCACCAACTTTCATATGCACCATCATCATCCAACATCCATGCCAACAAACCTATGAATATCGACACGCACATAAATTCAGCAAACATGCTTTAAGCGCGAAAAGCATATGCTTAAATATTTTTCTATGGATTCGCATCTAGTATCGATGGGTTGAGACTCATGAAAATTGCATTGGAAGCTTCGTGAAAACGTGAAGCGACGTTTTAAACTCGAAATTAAAAGGTCTTAGACTATTCATTTTTTATTTATTATTTCGAGCTCGTTTTTTGCTTGCAAGCAGTGCAGCTTTTAAATATTGGAACGCTGAAAGGATTTAAATTTCATGTGCAATTTTGCTGTATAACATTTTATGAAGTAGAACTTCCTTTTTTATAAATATTTCGCAGGTGTTTTTCAAGCACAACAATTTCTCAATCAAAAATGAATACTGAATGAGATTCGGACAAATTTTTTTTTGTTTTTGAATTCCATTCTCTTCGCGCTTCTCCCACATAAATATCTCAGTAATATTTGTACTGTGAAGGAAAATCTTTACAGAAGGCACGTGGTGTTAAGTGTGGATGAAAAGAGAACTTGTGGTATTATGTGGAAGAAGCCTCAGTTTCTCACGAAAACTGGCATCTAAAATCTAATGTATCTTTCTTAGCGTATTATTGGGTATATACATGTAATTTCGTAGACATTCGTAGAATGAATACATACCCTGAAGAACCTAGTGTTTGCGAATACGAATACAGATACGAACAAGAATACACTTACAAATGTGGGTACGAATATGAATATGAATGAGAGCATTGTTCCGTGCAGTTCTCCGACATCCGACATCCGTCATACGTCTAACGTTACTAGAGGGACGAGGGTGAGGAATTTTACCCTGGTGGTTAGTTCTCCCACTTCCACCCACCCGTGGAGGGTGGCATGCATTAGAGAGGGTTCCTTAGAATTTAGGAGACAGAATGGCTTCTTTCACTCCTTATTTTTTGTGCGGATTCACAACCAACGCAAACCGTATGTCGACTTTGTCTGGATCACGTCAGGTGGTATGTGCAGATATTCTCCAGATTGCAAGTGTTGAATTTTAGTCTTAAGTAATCCGCTTTGTCCTTAAAGCAGGTTTCCTCTCAGTTAGAATTACAAACCCCACGTTTAGTTCTTCACTCCTTCGAAATTTTCTCCCCATTTTCTTATTAAACTTATTTCAAGTTTAATAAGAGCTCTAACAAATAAGTTTTTACGAATGTAGGCGAGATTGGTCCTGAATCATAAATCGCGTACAATTTGATTAATAAATAATAAAATGCATCGACAAAAGATGATTATGTATTATCTTTTGGAAAGGTTCCTGTACTTTTCCTTTGCAAATGTACTTTCCATTTAGTGTCAAGAGGGAGACATAACGGGCTTCTGGAGAATAATTTGGTCCCAGGGGTTTTCCGCGGTACAATGCTTGACAATTGTCCACCCTCAACGTATGCGTTAGGGAACCTCATGGGCGACAGGACGAAATTAAGTTTGCGAAACGGACTAGAGTCTCGTGGGCATTGTTATCGCATTTCATCGGAACTACCGAGGCGGAGTTTCTTATGTTAGTTAAAACGCATCGAACACATTGCTATTTCTCCAACTTTTATATACATATTTTCTTTTACTTTTATCTTTTCCTCTTATTTTTTTCTCTCGTCTTCTTTTTAGTGTATTTTGTTTTCTACTCTTGTTATCTCTGAAGTTCACCCTCGTACACACGTTTGCCATCGATTCGTCATAACTGTAAGTCGCTCCTCACTGCTACCGTAAAAGCTCATATAGACTCTCTTACCTCGTTTACAATTTCTACGTCAGCTCCGACGCGACGTATCTTTTTAAGGCGATGGCCTTACGTGACAACGTCAATCCCGTGGATATGTCTAAGTCGAGAATCTACGTCGACGAACCCCTGAGAAAAACGAATTCAATAAAAGATTGACGTTGGTTTTCGAATCTGCAAAACGAAGACAATATCTCTGCTTTTTCAGGGAGAGAATAAAATTCATCTGTCGGAAAAATAACTAAGGAAGTATTCAAATCGTTGGCGGAAATGGAATTGAGTGTATCGCTCTACTTAGAAAATTGCAATTTCAAAATCAATAAATCATTAATAAATCATTAGGCAAAGGTTTCGAAACTTTGAATTAAAAATTGAAATGTTAATAAAGCACCGTTTTTACCCATCTCTCTAACTGTCAAGTTTAATTGATTGACACCCGCTTATGCAATAATCGATACTATTGTCCATTTTTTTCAGTGACATTGTTCTAGAAATAATTCCCGAGATTGATGTATTTTATTGAAATGGCCTAAATTGAAAATGTCCCATATGTATTTAATAGTTAAATAATACATGAGTTGTGTGAAAATAGCAGCAAAATAAATTTATTTTTGACGACTCGGTAACCTGTTGGTCCTCCGCACGAATTTCCTGCCTTATAAATTTATTCGGAAGATAATCGACTTATTTGCTTCAGTAATTTCAATTTCGTGATAAAGAATTTAGGTCACATTTGCAATTTTATATGTCATTTCTATAATATCATTCTATAGATTTTTTAATTCTCTACTACCATAATTATTACATAAAATTTTTTCCTATAAAGAAGAAATATTGAACTATTTATAAAGTTTCTAGAGCTTCAATTACTCAACTTTCCACTTTGTTATTTTCGCTTCAACTCCTTCGAAAGCTGCGAAGTAATAAACTATTTGAATAGAGTTATGTGAACAAGTTATGTGATCAAATTCTCAATCTATCCCATTCTGAAGCATGACTAAACCCGCAAAATTGAGTTTAAAGAATTTTAGACCCCGTAATTTAGGATCTATTGCCTAATACTGATACTTTTGAAAATAAGAAAAATCTTTATTTCTGTTTCAGGTGAGTCAAACAATATTTTCTCAGTGGAGAATTCTGTGAGTAAAATTTAAATTCAATCTGCTTAGCACCCCGGGTTACATAAAAAAGGAATAGTCCCAATTTAAAAAGTTGAAAGATTGTTAAACTTTCTCCGAACTTTGGGAATTACTATCTAGGATTCATGACTATTACTTTATGAACTTGCTCCAACTTTATCGATCGCTCATGTTCACATTCCATCACATTTTTCCCCACTTGTTAAAATCCTATTAACACGCAATTCCTCGAGACGGCACTTCATCCCCGAAATATTTCCAAGCCTTTTCGATCATAAATATCAAGGCGATTAAAATGTTTGGATCTGACAGGAAGGATCTCAAAAGGATAATTCACCGCAAAATCAATAAGGCGTAATTCGTGGCCAGTTCGGCAATGAATCGTCGGGGCGTTTCCAAAGAATACAAACCCATTTATCCATATCCAGAGGCGACGATCGTTACCAAGATGTTTTATTTTTTTTTTTACCTTTTTATTTGACCTGCAACACGCTAAGGGATACAAAATCTTACCCGCTCGTTAAGGCAGGTATAATCGCTCGACAGATTTCTTCTCCGAGCGGTAGCCCTTTCTAAATCTAAAAGAGGTGCCGCGTATTCGATACCCGAATTTTTATTTATCGCACTCACGTTCCTTGCAGGCATAATGGAGTAAAAGGGGTAAAAAAACTAAGAGGAAAAAAAAAGAAAAGGCAATAGATAGATAAAGGTGAGAAAAATCATTCAGAACGATCGATCATTTTTCACCACCTATGATTGAATGAAAAGCGATTCCATCATCCTCTAGGCATGAAAAGCGTTCCGTGATCTCTTTAAAATAAGCTATTCTTTGAGGTTTACGTATGGAACGCGTTCTATTCTTTATTTCATGCTGAAGCACCTCGCCAGTTACGTATTCTTATGCGTAGTGCATGTATGTAAATTTTCTTTAAATCGATCAATATCTTGAGATGCTACCAGCTGCTGTTTCCACCCCGGATTTTCCTTTCAGATTTTATTAATCTCACTCTTCTTGGTCACGTTTTTCTCTTCTTTATTCGTAGCAGGAATTCCAGGAACAGACACGAAACTTTTGCTTCTTCCGATTCTTAATTGAATTTACAATCATTTCTGCGAGAAGTAGCTGTTTCTTTAGTAGTTTCAGTAGTTTTATATTTTCAGAATTTAATTAAAAAAATTTCCGTAAACAAAAATTTCCCCACAGTTCTTAAGATGAGGGGGGCGATTATCTTAAAATGCGGGGTAGTAGATGTTTCATTTTTCGTTTTTTACCTATGACGTAACTTTTTACTCTCTAGGAAGAGAAAATTAGAGCATTAGTCCTGCCTAAAATAATGAAAAGTGACTGAAATCATGCATGTGTTATAAAAAACGGTATGTTATGCTCCTAGGGGGAGAAGTGGGACTTTTAAAAGGAGTATGGCAAATATGTCGTGGATTTCGTTTTTGATGGGGACTTGCGTCCTATCAAGAAAATTCGAGGACATAGAGTGAGTTAGTGAATTCTTGACAATGAGGTAAAGATAGATCAGAGGTGAAATCTCTGGGGATGAGACATGTGAGCATAATGGCATAGATGTGGACAGTTGACGGTGGCTACAATGTCCACAATGCTCGCCAGGGCACCAAGAGCAATGCAGAAATATAGAAATACAGAATACAGGATTATAACGAGCGACCTCCTCTAGCTCTACCATCTGTCTCCTCTTATTTTCGTTCACCGCACCCTCTGCCGTGCTACCAGTAGGTGGTAACCGCCACCCTGCCAGGAAAGACTCGATTTCGTGGGTCTTCCTTCCTTCCTTCCTCCAGGACCTCGTGGTCAACGTTCAACATTGTGGTAGTGTTTGATCCATTTTTTCCTTTCACGATACCGGATAAAAGGAATATATTTCTTGACTATTCTTATACCTTGAGGAAATCTCCTGAAGAGCAGTTCCTCGTTTCCTTTTGTGCTTATTATATTTCTTTAGGAATTACGTGAATATATTTTTCATGAGGTAATTAATTTTTGCGTAATGTTGAAAGTTGAAATTGGATATCACTAGATTAAAATTTATGACGCACAGAGATAACTCTATGAAAATTGGATAAACACTAAAAGTATAGCGAAAAACAGAGATGCTACTCATTAAAATTAATAATACTTTTCCATGATGATGTATCGAGAATAGATAAAGTAGCAATACAGGATTTTAGTGGTTATAAAGCACGCGGTTATAAAAACCTAGTGCTTTCATTTCATTTTTAATGCTTTAGAGGTATAAGCTTTATAACCCTCGAACAAATGACCATAATCACCATGTTTATAGAAGGTTTAATTTCAGTTTCGGGTTTTCATTTTATTTCCGATCGAGGATTGTGGTTCCGAAATTAGCTGACGTTAGAGATTGATGATATATACAGATGAACCAGTTTGAATAAGATACATTTTCAATTTGTCTCCCTTGATGCTATCATATCTTTCTTCTTGAAAAAGTAAAATGCTTTGCAATTTTTTTAATATTAAAAAACAATCTCTAGAACCACGCGCTTGGAAATATTACCCGACAAGAAAAGGTTTCACCGGCACATCTGCTACCCGCTCGAATGATGAAATAAATCACCAGATATATAGCTTGACGGATTTTAAGAATGTGTCTAGATTTTGACTGCGTCACCGCGAATGCTCTTTCGCCTTAGGCAGCACAGCATCGAGTTCGTTACAATATTACACATCGCCGGGAGATACTGTGGAATCGACTTTACGACTTGGCTCAGAGAAAACTCTAGTTTCTCTATCCATCTATCTATTTTCCTGTATACCGCGGGCTTAGCCGGATACTTTATTTCTTCTCGTAATCCCATCTCTGGTTTCCCCTCTTCTTCTCTATCGGACCCAGGGAGATCCTTTTTTTATTTCCATTCCCCTCAATGTGCGCATCGTTTCGACTCCCCATTCCTCGACTCAACTCCGCATTGTCCACGAGGAAGCCGGACCGGGTGTCTAATGTTCTAGAAATTATGAAATTTCCGGAATCTCGCAGATCGACCTTGAACTTTGCTCCCTTTTATTTCACTTATTTTAACTCAATTCCAATTTTCGCATCTTCGCAGAAAGATCGTCAATCGGTTAATGAGATAAACATTTTTTTTCGATTGTCTAAAGCAGTGTGTAAATGTACCGAAGTTCAGTTAATCTAATGAAGAAACAGTGTAATTTAAAACAAATGTAATTTAAAAAAATGTAATATACCTTACAGTCGTGCGTGTCAGTTTTAATGATAAAATTGATAAGATAATTTAGAAACCCTATCAACCCAAAGTTTCCTCAAGTCCACACACATCTCTTTCTCTGATAGATCTTCCTTGAAGAAGAGACTTTAGCATAGAGCGTAGTTTCTTCTTTTTTAATGTAGTTTCTTCTTAGTTCTGAAGTTTCTTCTCTTCCAAGAGGAGTGTAATAAATATTAATCAACTGAAACGGGATTTGTTCTTTCTCTAGAGTCTATATACGTATAGCGTGCAGGAACCTTCTTGGGCGACGTAAGATAAATACAAACATTTAACCTAGTCGACCGGAGATGAGTGCCGTTTACCTGATGGTGGCTCAGAAATCTGCGGTTGACGTATGAACGTTACCAGGCGTAATTCAACGGTGTAAATCACGTCGGGACGGTTCGTATCTCGGGTTATGGGATCCCATAAACAGAGTGATGGGGATGGCAAGGGGTAGCCAAGTCCCTTATACGCGTGCCCTTCACCCTCTCTCTCTCGCTCCTAATTTCTCTCTCTCCGTCACATTCACTAATAGTCTCCGGATATATATATATATATATATATGTATATATATTCTCGTATTTACTGGTGAACCTGTCTTGATATAGATGGGCATGGAACCATATATAGAGCACCAAAGAGAATGCACTTCGCCCAACCTCTCGTATAAACCATTTGCGGTATTAAAGTGAGCATCGTCGACGAACGCCCGAATGTCGGATGCCATTATGAACCGTTTATATGGAAAGGTAATACAGGGTGGTTGGCCCCCCTTTAACGCTCTATCTTTCTCATCTCTATCTCTATATATATAAGCTATATCACCTAGTCCATATGGTCCTAGGTTAATTTCACAAACGGCGGCTTGCATTTTATTCTCACATGGTCCCGTTCTTTAGTCCCTTCTTTTATTCTCAATACCATAAATCCACACTTCTGTATAGTTCGATGTTTGCCTCCGCTATTTTCTAAACGCTTAACCACAATCCGAATTTTCAATTTCACCTCCCTTTATACTATATTTTATATTTTAAAGCACTTATTCTCCGAATTTTATTCTGGACTTGACAAAGACTTTTTCTATCTTCAAAGCGAGAATTTCGGAATATAAAAACGGCATGTTGAAGCATTCGAATTTAAAAGAGAAAGTAAATTATAGTGTTTCTAAATACGAAATTTTCAGTCTTCAGCATATTTTCGATATTTCTTACGATTTAGTTTAAAGTAGTGGCTTTTCTTGAAAAATCTTTACGAGGTAAAAAAGCTGAAGACCAGCCTTTATCGTCGAATATTCGACACTGGAGGATATCTAGCAAAAAGATTTCACTAGGTATTGGAAAGTTTATCCAGAAAGAGTAACCGATGGAGGATGCAGAAGCTGAGGCAAGAAAAGAGGAAGGTGGAAACTCGGTTGAGGATGAGACGAGGTGGTCGAAGTAAAGGTTCGGGGATGGAAGAAGAGGGTCGAAGTCTCATTCCTCTGGACTAGTATCGCTCGTATCATAGGAGTTTCTGTGCCCCGTGGCCTATGGTGCGGAAAATTGCAAACCCGCCGATAGTCCCACATCCTCTACACACTTCCACCTTCTCTCCGAGCATCTCATTCTATCGACATTTCCACGGATAGACTAACCTCTATTCCATGTGGATACTACATCATACGCGTGGATTTCATCGCTGTTCAACGTTATTTTCGATAATGCCAACTCATCAAAAAAAATACATCATTCTGCCTATCAAGACCCTGTTTCCTCTTGGAACAAATTGCTTTAGTATCGACACAGTAGCTCGCAGTTAAGTCTCTTTCAAGTCTCTCTTATTGTTAAATCTATATAGCATGTTGTAATACATACACCGATTTTTCAATCCACGCTTTGATCACTTTTTGGTTCACTGCTACTGAGAAATTCCAGAAAATTAGCTTGGAAAATCTAGATTGATGAAGAATCGTTTCTGGTTTCACCTTTTTAGTCCATCCTAAATCACGCAATACATTTTCTTGGGGTAAAATATTCTTTTGAGTAAAATTACGAGGTAGTTTCGTAAATTAATGGCTAGTTACACTTAGCCATAATTAGACACTTAATTCTTTAGGGCTCCTTTTAACGACACATAGTGAATTTATGAAGCAGGAACTGTCGATAAAGGTAGATAAAATGCAAAAATTAATCCACTTTAGTAGGTCTCTTTAATTAATGTTCGTCCTATCAACAAAAGAACTCTATAATTTTTGCTCCCTTGCGCGTAATTCAGAATAAATAAAAGACAAATACGAGCAATTGGTCGTTTCGTCATTTCTTCTCCCGGAAGTCCGGATTTGTAGGCGAGCTTGAAACATAGGTTTCTGTTTGCGAAGGATACTAATTCGAATCCCTGATCATGTCCGATTCGTGCAGAGTTTTGAGATAAAAACCATTTCCGCGCGGCAGACGCTTCGTCGGTTTCGAAATTAGTGATGCTTCTGTTGGATAATTTAAGGTTCGTGGGTAAATTGATTCGTTCACCCAATGTTCTCCTCACGATCACATACACGAAGTTTCAAATGGTAGAGTGAATAGCAGGAATTTTGCAGGAAAGATTTCAGTCAATGTTGACGTTGAGGTTTTACAGGGATCTTTTTAAATTTGCTGAATTTCAATTAATGGGAAATTTTAGTGGGATCTTTTTCAACATTTAGAATAAATGGGAAAGAAAAATGAATTCATCAAAAGCATCGAATATGGTTGCATTGTTTGGAGCCTTAGTTCTGTGCAATATTCTCCATAATCATTTCTGAGTTGATTGATCATCAATCTAATAATTCTAACATAATTTAGAGACACTGTTCACCTCAAAATTCCCCCACTATGTATACAACCGATTTACGATGCAATCTACTACATAAACCCTGTATTATTCTATTATATTTCATCATTAAATCATTATTCTGAGAGTGCTTGAGAAGTTTAGCATTAGCAACAATTCGAACAATTCAACACTTTATAACTATCGACAAACTCATTCTGGTATTGCAATGAACTATCTTTACATAGCATAGGAACAGTCATATTACTTCCCTTTCACGTGCGTTTCGAATACACTCTAACAAAGCCTCAAAATAAAACTTCGGTGATCTAATTGTTTCTAGGTTGCGCTCAGACAAAACTGTTGGCTTGATTCAAACAAGTTTTCAATGCATTCATTCAAATCAACATTTTTGATTCAATTAACCCACTTTTTCATTTCTCTAATGGAATTACTTCTCAAACAATTGTATTATATTGTATTCTATTTATAAAATACGCGTTCTTTAAGTTTCGAGCGCTTTCAAAATCAGTTATCTAAAAAACACTTTGTTGATACTTTGAAAGTTACATCAGACAGTATTATTCTCAATGAATTCATTATTCAAGTAGCATCATAAAGAATTTACTGCGACACTCCCGATTTTTTTTTCTCTCTAATTGCAACTCAAGCTGTCAATACATTTATTTTCATCAGCTATTCATAAGCTGCCTATTTAGATTGCGAGGTGTGAACGAAAGGCTTCTATTAATTACATACAGCCACCTCGGAAACTTTTCTTTACACTTGGGTGCCAAAAGGGTTAAAAATAAATGAATAAAATGAATGAATGCAGTGACTGGATGAAATAATATTTTCAGCACCCTTCGTTCTCGATCCTAAGTGGTAAACGCTTTTATTAAACACCCGTTTGTTACGCGCGACGGGGTGCAAGCGTCAACAGTTGAATAGTTCAACACACGCAACCGAAAAATATATAGGCTTGATGAAAATGCACCCAGTAACTGTTACGACTTTGAGTTTAAACTACTAAAACTATTAAAATGTCTCGCGAGAATTGTTTGCAGTAAAAGCTGCACGAGAACGAGGGGGTGGGTGATCTGGACCGGAGGAACCGACCCCAGAATCTGGAGAGCACCAATTGCTAACCCTAGGGGGCGACAAAGACCCGATCGTAAGTTAATTGCATTCGCACGAGACCGGGCCAGCTAGCAATTGTACCACGCATTAATTGACACAACACTGGCACCACCACTGCTGTAAGCGACTTTGTCAATGGATATATAGAAACGCCCCTCCACGGCAGGACTCTACATAATGTGGCCGAAATTACTTTACCCCCTCACTACAGAAATTGAATTCGCTTTTACGCTCTAGTTAGTTTTCATTGTTTCTCGATATTCGACCATCATGCGCACATGTTCCCTTGTGATTTCGATCTTACAGAATTAATTCGTTATACTTACTCTTGTGTTGAAGAGAATAGCCAATTTGATGATTAAATTCTGATGAGCTTGTCTATTTTATGATCTTCGATGTTCGTTGTAATAGTGAAGATCGTCATATATATCCTAGGGTGGGAGGTTTCACATCTCTTGACAGTTTTTCGTTATAAATTCGCCATCTTTAATTTTGGATTGTTTAATATCATTTCTGCCGTACAAACTAAAAACATAGGTAAACGCCACTTTTTCCAAAAATGAGTTTTTTATATCAGTGGAATCGTGAG
>JAUESH010000045.1:101075-121971 GCA_032275165.1 Synergus magnus
CCACAGACTAATGTACCTCAAAAAAGTGACAAAAGTGATTAATTTGATCTAAAAAGTGACTAAAAGTGACTAATTTTAAACAAAAAAAGTGACTACAAGTGATTAATTTTGAACAAAATAGTGATTAAAAGTAACTATTCAGGGTGGCCACATGTCAGGGAAGTCAGGGAAATAAAATTTGTTAAGGAAGTCAGGGAAATGCGAGTAGTTGTCAGGGAAAATAGGAATTGACTTTTATTTTAAAAGTTGTCGTGGAATTCTAAGAAATTTTAAGGTGTTTCTGGGTATTTCAATGAATCTTAAGAAATTTCGAAGGATTTCGTGATATTTTTATGGATTTCAAGACGTTTCTATTAATTGTAGACATTTCTACGAATTTTAAGTGCTTTTAAAGTTTTTCGTGGAATTTTAAAGGATTTTAAGAGATTTTCATATTTTTGAGAAAAAATCGGAGTCTAGTAGATTTAAAAACTCTAAAATGACTTTTTCCTTTAAAAAAGTAACTTATAGTGACTTTTTCTTAAAAAAGTGACTAAAAAGTGACTTTTAAGAAAAAAGTGACTAAAAGTGACTTAAGTGACTGTGTGGTAGCCCTGATCATCTTGAAAGTAAATGTTAATTCTAGCACTTTCAATTTCTAGATTTTTTCTTTCAAATAAATGTAGATACAGTTTTTTTATAAGAGATGTTAGATAACTCTTTGTTAGTTATTTCAGTAGACGTCTATTAAATATTTGAGCTTTTGGATTGCTTTAATGTTACTTGCTCTTTAAGATGTCCCCCAAAATAAGCTTAGAAAATTGAGGTCAAAGCTGAAGTTTTTAGCCTAGTGTCCAGATTTATACGCTTAGACTTTAGATATAATGAGGATAATAAGAATTTAATAAAGTAATTGCGTCATTAATTATTTTCTTGTCTAATAATTTTAGTCATTATGTTGGGTTTTAATGCCTATGCTCGTTTTGCTTTTGTTTACCTGGTGCAAAGCTCTTACGACGTCGAGTCCAGGGATTCCCGGGGATGAATGGACCAAGGAATGGAGACCCTGGTGAGCCAGACGACCAGCTTCAGCTTCCATGCCTCCCCGCCCAGTTTTTTTGAAAAACAGATCATGCCGAATGTCATCCGATGTTTTCATCCACTTCGCACTATTCAAGATGGTCCAGACGATGTCAATTGGCGTAAAAAAATACACTAATTCACTCCTCAAATCTCAATTAGAATATTAATTTGTAAAGTTTTGCACGTCCTTCCACGAAGCCAGGAATAAACATTGATTTTAGTACGGGAGTTTCTGAGGTCTATAGGCACCGGAGATTTAAAGTTCGGAGTAATTCACCAAGAGCTGCTCGATCAGCTGATTCTCGTTACTCGCCAATATTTTCTGAGTAAAAGCAAGCAAAGTAAATTAAATTTTGATTCATTGTATTCAAGATTTTATATTTCTAATTCAAAATGTCTCTGTTATTCTGGATTGATTTCGAATATACGTTTTGAATATTAAATTTCATTTGACTAATTTGGTGTGATATGAATATAGATGTATAATTGATAAGTTCTTGAAAAAACATTATGTTGTTATATAAAATTAAAATATTTTTATCATTATTAAAAAACAATGAAAAGTCTCTGTTTAATATCTTTGGTTTAATCAAAGTACTACACCGACATTTATCTACCTTTAATTTTCTGCTCTAACACTGAATCAAATCGATACGAAAAAAAAATGAATTCAAATGGGAAAACATTAATAAATTTCCAAAATATTATACAATTTCATGTTACTATTGTAGAGAGTAGTAGTAAATCCGAGAAATTTACCTTCTGAAAAGGGAAAACTAAAACGCGTTTAGTATTCATATCGTGGAGATTTTGAGGACATCAGGTGGAAAAACAATGAAAGCTCTTTCGAAGGCAATCAAATCTAATCGATCTTCACATCTCTGGAGGAAAGAGAAAAAAACTATGTTAAAAAAATGTGTCAATACTGGTTGGATCTCCGCACCCAAGTGTCAAACTATAGGCTAAGAGTTAATTTACTACAAAAATTAATGCGCTTTGTTAGAAAGTGACGCTGATTCACTTTTATTCACTTTCACACACTTCTACACACTTACTTTATGAACACAGTTTCCACAATGAGCGATCATCGTTAAGATCAATATGGAGCTCCCAGCTCACAATACCGTTGAAAATCGTAGAAACTATCCCAAAAAAAATTGATTTCGACTGGATGAGTAACTATACACAGCCGAGATTCTCGTTGTTGAATCCCGCTTTCACGTTTCACTCCGCGACGATTCTCCAAGTTTACCGGAAGAGTTTCTTGGATGAAGGCTCATCCCGATTTTAATGCGAGAACTGATCACAAAATTAATTTATTTCTTCCGATGTTTCCGATCAGGACTACGGTTTTCTCGCGACTGTCAACAACAGTGGAGAGCTGTCACTTGCACTTTGATGCAAGAGTGCACTGTGCAGACGACCAACCTTTTGTCACTAGTTACTTCTGGGGACTTTAGTATTTTTTAGGATAGAATTCTAGGTTTATTGCGTTTATTACATCATTATTATATAAGCGTTCAGAAATGTTTATCAACAAACAAAAAGGACAATATGTGTTTACAAACTAAAAAAAAAAAATGATTGAATTCTTAACTCACCATTCAGGACCAATGGGAGTCTGTCAAATTTCATTTCAGTCTGAATTAATTCGTTAATTTCTTAATCAATCACACACATACACTGATACGCATTGACGGTATGTGCGTGCGCATCTCAAGGTTTAAGGGTTTTTAAATACAAAAAGTTAAATAAAAACTTCTTTTATTCTTTAAAAGAAGAAAATTAGACTATAAATTAATATATTTCCTGCGAAGATACAAACCACACATTTTCTTCTCTTTTTTTATTACCAATTGGAAGTTTCGTTTTGATATTACAAATGTTACTGATTACATTAAAAGAAAGCTTTTACAATTAAACCGAGACTTACAATATGTTTAGGAAATACTTAAAAGTACAGTTTTTAAAACGTAATCACAAATGGTAATAATAATGAGATATTTACATATAAAATAATATCCGGTTCATTAATGAAATTCCAAAAAAGAAGTATAAAAACACTCTCGTCACAATCTTCGCTTCAATTCTAAAATTGTGGGCATACTATTATTTGATATCAAACAAAAGGATTGCTTTTTTACAAGTGTAAATTACCCTCTTTTATACAATTCTTTATAATGCGATTTAGTTACAGATAAGTAGATAATTCTAGCAGTTGTATTTTAGTAAGCATACATTCTTCATCAACATTAACACAATAAAAAAAACTAAAATTAGTAATTACACATCTTATTCAACCTTTAAAGTATATGTAATTCTAATTAAGTTTTAAATACTCTAATTATATTTATTCTTACAACTGTCTTTAACCTTAATTCTCCCTCCATTGTAATTAATTTAAGATAAATTGTCTAGAAGAAACGTTTTGTTAGCATAAAAATGCTATCACAAAATTGATCAAACTCCCTCATCAATTACGCAATTATCGAACTTTTCACTTTGTAGAAAATTGTCCTTTGAATTTTTATCTACTGTACAACTTCCACAGCACACATATTTATAATCGGTCGAAGTTCCTGCTGTGCGTAATCTTCTGGTAACGGAAGCTGCGAAATCAATTGTACCAACACTCTTCCCGTAACTTTATTATCGTTCGACTGCAACATCAGAAGACTTCTGGCCAGTTGAAGAGTTCTTTTTGCAATCTCTGCTTGACAAAGTCTGAAAAATAATTTATTTGCATCAACAATTAGAATAAAAATATGAGAATTTATATTCAGATAAATTAAACTTAAGGTTTAATCTTAAGTTAATTCATTTTAAATTAAAGTACCTGTGTTTCGCAGTAGGACATGGAAAGAGATTTATCTTTGAACAAAGGGACGTTAATTGAGGTTGCAAAAGTTCTAGTTTGTAGCCAATTCCGGTGCAATCTGGAGTTTGGAGGAGAGATTTTATTTCAGCAGTGACTTCTATGTAGTCCCACAAAAGTTGACCTTGATGCGCCCAACCACTGATCATATTGTTGCTCTCCTCTTGCATCAATGGTTTTAGAAGATTTTTAAGATAATCATAGTTCTCTGTAAAATAATTGGCATTTAGAATTTAGATCAAAAAACATTTCTTTGACAAGAAAATAAAAAATTCTGTTATAATTATAGTTACCATTTATGATGGCGTCGGCGGCAAGGTTGTCAATGATAACTTCATGGGCTTTGTTCCACTGCTCAGCTTGAGTTAGGTACCAAGCTGCTTCTCCATACCTTGAAAAATGGAAGAAATATAAATAATTCAGTTATTTGAAGAAACTCTATACTTTCTAATTTAACAGAAAAATACCGTTTATAGGCACAAGCCTTGACAGCCTTAGCCTGATTGATCCAGATCGATGGAATTCCAAGTTCTTCCCGCAAGAAGTTCTCCCTCTTCACATAATCTTCAGTCTCATCCAACTGCACATGCTTCGCCAACAAATCCAGCACAGCACTCCTTCTCCTCCCAGTATCCTGCAGATGGAGCACAACAAAAATAGCCCAGTGCCACAAGTCGTAGGTTTCCAACTGAGCAGCAAAATTAGCATGAGTGAGAGCAGTCACATAATCCGAAAGATGTGAATAACCTAAAGCAACTAGCATCTGCTGAGTCAACCAACTGAGTCTATAATCCAAGGGATCAGCCGTGTGTGTTAGAGGATTCAAAACCTCTTCCAATAGATGATTACCCGTGCAATAAAGTTTCAAAAGATGGAAACAGAGGTCATAAACAGTCTTGCCATTGCTGAGTTCCGCATGACAATCTTCATTAAAGTACTCAGGTCGGGGTTCTACTGCATAAGCTTCATTAGATTTGGCATTAAACGACTCTTCATAAAGTTCCAAAGCATCAGTGATAGAAGCCGTTGGTTGCGATAAATACCATAAATGCAAAGCTAGAGCTCTCTTCCAATCCAGATTTTCACAGACATTAATGGTCCCTTGTTTACTGCAAATCAGAGGCTCTCCAGCCACAAGCATGAATAATTTCAATCGATAAATCGTTAAGTCTCCGTCAACATCCGTTTCCTGCCATAGGGCCAGTTGTTGTTTAATCAATTCTCTAACAGAAGTCGCTCCACCTAATTGAGACATCAACAAGGCCAAACAATGATCTCCAACCACTTTTCTTGCCAACGAACAGGCATCGTCTAATTTATTAGCCGAGAGGAGTTCAAACATGATCTGATCATCAGACTTTAATTCAGAAAGATTGATTCTAACGGTTTGTTCTACCACACTCTTAAGCCACTCACTCAGAGCTTCTTTCCTGACCATGACGCTTTTATGATCCTCTTTATCATCCTCTTTTTCAATATCTGGAAGATTTCCCCAAAGTGCGACGCACAAACGCCAAACATCGCTTGAATACTTGGCCATTTTATCAGCCTCCATTTGACTCTCAAATACTGATTGGTTATCTGTCCCTGAATGGCTAGACTCTAGCTGATTTGCGAATTCTTGAGCCAGGTTGCAGTGAGCATGCAAGGCAGCAATTCCAGAACTTCCAGTTGCTGTTCCAATTGCTGGACAATCACCTTCTTGTCCCATGATGCAATGTTCCAGTTGAACCCTGAGGTGTCCTTCGATGCTTTCCTTAAATGTTATCAAGTAGTCGGGTTCCACACCACTACCTCCTAAAATTTGAAGCCTCTGCACAATGCTCGTTGAGGTCATGTCATTCAGGATGCGTCCGGAGATGTAGGATCCAAGTTGAGTTACACTGTTTCTCAGAGGAATGTTCGCTGCCTGATCCTGCGTACTTAAAGAAATCAAAGTCAATCCTGGACCCCAACTGGGTTTAAACATTCTGCCCATCTGAATTCCAGCATCAGCTATGCATCTAGAACGCAGTCTGTTGATGATAGAATCTTTGAAAGGAATCAACTCAGTTCTAGATTTCAGAACCACTGTTTTTGGTCGGACGATGGGAGCTGAGAGAACTTTACGGAAGACTGCAGGCTTTGCTGGTGGAACTTCTTCTACCTGTTTCGGTTTAACTTCCTTAATTTCCTGGAGTCTGGAATCATTAGAGTAGGAGCCTTGCAGGGTTAAATTGGAACGAAGCATAGGAATCTGTTCCATTACGGTTGTGTGATAATCGACGGTAAGTTTATCGCCTCCAAAGTCTCGACTTTTATCATGATTTTGAGATACCTCCTCAAACATGTAATCATCACCGCTTTCTCCTCCATTCGAGTCGAATAAATCGGCTTTCATCAGTTGCAATTTGTGACTATCAGTACCAATGATACGAGCGTACATAGACGTGGGACTCAGAGCCGATTGTTTTTCAAGCTTTTCGAATCTGCAATCTCTTGCTGGCGAACTAGAATCATTTTTATAGCCATACAAACCTATAGAACAAGATTTATTACCCTGGATTTCGGATTGCATCAAGTCTGCGGAACTTATCGAGTCATTCAAAGAAGTTTGTAATTCAGAATGTTGTACTCTTCTTGTCTCGCTTCCAGTATTCGCTTCCAATTTCGTTTTTGATTGTGACTTTCTTCTAGGCTTCGCTTCCAACTTATTCGCTTCCCGAGCAAAGCGCATTTTCGCCTGAGCTTCCCGGTTCACAGCGTCACTCTCCTCCTCGTCATCCGAGTCGCTCAAACCGTACTTAGAAAAATGATCGACTTTGAAAACCCAGGATCCAGTTTCGGGCCTGTACTCCAGGAAACGAGTATCATGTTTGGCAGAGACTCGCCTCAACTTGCCCTCGTAGTTCATTTCCTGTAGACGATGTGGATCAGTGATTGGTTCATGTCGGGATTTATCATGAGGCCAGACTCGATCAAGAGTAACTTGAGCTTTTCGATTCAAGCCCTGACCGATCGGAGGTTTCTTCTCGTCATCGGGGTAGATAATCACTTCTTTGTGTCTAAAGTGGACAATTTCGTCCAAATTCAATTCGTAAACATCAAAAGAATCAGGGAAGTAGACATTGCCATAACCTTTCCTTCCGACTGTGAAATTAGGAACGACACAAGTCTCTCCACAAACGTAGTCATCGAGTTTATCAAGAGAAGGTATCGTATAGTAACCTACTCTTTGTAACTTCACTTTAGATAGTCTCCGAACATTCTCAGATTGAAGAGAAGAAATTGGAGTTTCATCTAGCTCTCGTCCAGAATCTGAATCTCGTTCTATCGAGTCGGAAGAATTTTTGTTTGGATTTAAAGAAGAGTTTAATGAATGATTCTGAGCAGCAAGCGACAGAAACTGTTTCTGAGGTACAGTATTAGGTCTCAATTCTACGACAGTATTATCCAGACCTTCTGACGGAATATCCGAGCCTCTGAAAGGTGATTGTTGACCATCGAAGTCCTCGTTCAGGGCCTTTTGTCTCGGAATTGTTGATTTCAACCAGGAAGTCGAAGATCTCCGGTCACTTGACAAACGACGATTCGTTTCCTGGACTTCATTCTCGTTATTGGTAACTTCAGTTCTAGGACTTGGTTCCGTTCTAGGACTCGGTTCCGTTCTAGGTTCTTCATTTCTGGGACTTGTCACCTCTCTATTATCAATATTGCTGGTATTTAAGCTCGTATTCTCGCCTGGGGATTGAGCAGAAATACTTGTCACTGGCTTTGGACGAAGTACTAAGCGTTTGGCACTTGGACGTGGTTGAAAGGTTTCCAATAAAGCCGAATCTTCTTCAAGACCTTCAAATACAGATTTCTTGGACAGGTGGCCAGACGTGAGGACCCTCGCTTTGATCTTTGGGGAATTATTGTTCGCGGTAACTTTATACTGTGGACTGTTCAGTGACCTATTTGTCGGATTCACAGGTTTCAAGAGTTCTTCAGTTTTTCCGGAAGCCGGTAAAAGATTTTTGAGAAGAGGAGAATCGCCGAAAGGAGCTGATACCAAAGCTAAAATCTGCTGATGCACAGCCACGGAACCTGCATTCTGTTGAGCTTGGTTTGTTCCCATTCCTCCACCCATAAAATTCGTTCCGAATGATGGTAATGCACTCCCGGCAGTTCCAAATCCGGTTGCAGCACCAAAGGCACCAGTGTTATTAAACCCTGTGGCAGTTCCTGTGGATCCGAATATGCCTCCTGGTTTCTGTTGATTAAAAAGTGAAGTTCCTCCGCCCAAATTCAAACCAGTGTTCGTACCAAGTGCAGGCGTGGTTCCAGTATTTCCAAAAGTAAACCCTGTTGTCTGTCCGGCTGGTTTAAACGAGTTGTTGAACAAGGACGTATTCGTATTTTGTGTTGCACCGAATCCGATGTTGGTACCAAAGGCAGGAGCTGGAGTTGCACCAAAAGCAGAGGTCGTTCCAAATCCGGTAGTTGCCGCGGGTTTGGCTCCGAATAAATTCGTCCCAGTGTTTGTTGTTGTGGCTTGACCGAAACCTCCAAATCCAGTACTCGTCGATGACGTTGGAAGTGTGAAGGCTGACTTGTTCTGATTGAAAAGTCCGATACTCTGATTCGGCTGTGCGGCTCCAAAGGTCCCGAAGCCGGCGGTTTGAGTAGTCCCAAATCCTGTAGCGGTTGGAGCTGTGCTAGTAGTGGAGAAAAGAGGAGCTGGAGTAGCTGCTCCGAATGGTTTTGCTTGTGTACTCGCACCAAAAAGGTTGGTCGAGGGAGTAGAATTAAAAGCGAAGGCACTAGTCGTTGTCGCTGGTGCACCAAAGCCGGTGATTGGTTTGTTGAAGAGTCCAGTTCCTCCTGGTTGGCTTGTGGTTCCGAATCCTCCACCTAGAGATCCGAATGTGGAAGTTGTATTGTTTGCTCCGGGAGCTGTGCTTCCAAAAGGCGAAGCCTGTGGCGCTGCACCAAACAGTCCAGTTGTTGTTTGACCTAATGAAAAACATTTTTTAATTGTACTGTACTCAAAAATTATATTTAAATAATGAAATACATAGAGAGGAAAATAATAATACCTTGTGCATTTCCTTTTCGACCTGCCTGATAATCTTCCAGTCGCAGTTCTTCCATTGATTTTCCTTCATACTCTTTCATCACAGTTACACAATGAAGCTTGGTTGGAATGTTTTGAGTGACTCCATTCTTTACCATCGAATCGCTTCCGATAAATGGAGTGAACTTTTTATAAGTTCCAGTCATACTAGCTGCATTGTTTGTAGCTCCAAACCCTGTTGTTGAGCCAAACAGGCTTGTATTTCCTGCAGTATTGGCTTGACCGAAAGGCGTGGTCTGTTGAGGAGTTTGTTGTGGTTGTCCGAAAAGACTTGTGTTGGGGGTTGCTCCAAAGCCAAACCCAGCCGGCTTATTAGCTTGGCCGAAAGGTGTTGTTTGCTGAGGAGTTTGTTGTGTTTGCCCGAAAAGGCCAGGAGTGGTTGATGTTCCAAATCCAAACCCAGTAGATTTATTAGCTTGGCCAAAAGCTGGTGTGACAGTTGTTGTTCCGAATAAATTCGTACTTGCTGTTGGCTGGGTTCCGAAGAGATTCGTATTTGTATTAGTATTGCCAAAACCTCCGAAGGAAGACTGGGTTGTAGCAGGCTGGCCAAATGCTGATGCAGCTGTAGTATTTCCAAATAAGCCTCCGGGTGTCGAGCCTGCTGGTTTTGTGTTAAAAAGCGAGGTATTGGCACCAAAAACTGGTGTAGTGCCAGTACCAAATCCTGTCTGGCCAAACATGATTGTAGTTTATGAAGTCTGAAAACAAATAAATTATCCTTTTACAACTGAAGAACTAAATTTGCGTGGTTTACATTTGTATCCTTCATTTTATACAGTTTTGCTTCCTCATAGAGGAAGCTTTGTAGTCGTTACATTTTCCAAAATTTTTAAAATACTTTAATTAAACTTTCCTCAATTGATAAATGTCTAATACAACATTCGTAAAAAATCAAGTAACCTAATATTAATACATTTTATTTAAAAATATGAATGAGGACATCAAAAGATTCTTTGATTCGAGAAAAAAGAATTAAATATACTTTTTAATATTTAAGAAAATCGTTAATGCTTCCACTATGAGCAAGCAAAGTGCTCAACAAATAGCACAACAAAAATATAAATACAGTTAAGTGAAACACCCGAGATCGAATTCACAGCTAGTTAATTTCTGTTTTCAAAAATTTTTAAAGTGACTTCTTCTTGAATCAAAAACGCAGTGTGCGCATGCAAATACCTTTACTTAACCTAAAAAGTTTGATATTCAAGAGAGAATTAAGAAGAGATTGTTTTAGAAATTTTAAAATTATTTTTAAATAGAGAAATTTTCTTTAGGGAAAGGAATTTACATTAGTTTCATTTGTACAATACGCATAAAAGCGATTTGAATCTTTTTGGGTACATAACCTACAAATTGATCATTTTTCAAAATCATGATCTACCTGGTATTCTTAATGGGATAATAAACTTAACAAGGCCATAAGTGAGAATCAAAAATCCACCTAGGAATTCACTGTGGACAAAGAAAGAATTTTGTAAATCTGGTAAACAGGGAAAGTCAATTTTATCAATTTTACCGGGAAAATAAGTATAAGTATGCGGGCGATGTGGAAGAAACTGTTTTTACTTACAAACTTTTCTGGAGGTGGTAAAGAGGGATGAGGCCCTTCAACCTGCGATTTATTTCCTATGTAATTATCCGTTTAATTTGTTTTAATGAACGTTTAACGGGTTTAAACTGATAATTTTTCGCCTGGACCAAATTGCGTTGGTCGACTTTTTTCACACTTGCATTTGCAGTACACCGCGATCGTCACGACCTCTTTTGAAGATAATGATCAGTCGGTAAGTAGATTACGGCGCCAAATTCAAAACTATATTTAAATAAAAAAAGCAATTTTTTATTTTTTCACAATTACAAAAAACATAAAATACCTATCAAGTATAAATTATAATATTATTATAGTGATGATTTGTAAATTATCATTTTACATTGTGTCTTAATTTAATAATCATATAATGACAATTGATTTTGTAAGAAGACAATGATTATAAACTAAAAAAATCTAGTTTCTATTAAATAAGTCTCTTATTGAAGTTCTTATTGTAGAAATGAAGCTAGTTATTCTCCGAAACGATAGAATACGTGATTCAAGTGGTCGGGCAGATGTTCCTGAATACACCTCGAATTTTTTTCTATAAGATTGTACGTCAGATTCAAATTCACTCACGTCTAAATTGGTGGCATTCTCGTCAGATTCATTATAATCTTCATCTAATCTAAAACTATTAAAGCCCTCATTAGAATAACCAGATGATGGATTTTCTTCCACGGTTGGAAGTGAACATATTTCTGAGTTTGGAATCTGCTCAGAGGATGAAGCTAATTGTCGTGACTTTAAACCATCCATCCACAATTTTATTTTTTCATTCATAGTCATATCATCCGGTGTCGAAGTTCTCAGTTTTTTACAAGTGGGGAAGCAATTAAATGGACCCTCGGAAGAAGTGTCAGTTTCGACGTCCCGATTAATGTAGACAACTTTAGTGGGATTCGCAATAGCCTCCTCTTGATCAGCAGATCGTTTCCTTTTGCATCGTCTCATCATGATATTTTCGGAGGGAAATTGATTCACGTTCCTGACTGGAACTCTGGAACTACTCTCTTTCCTCAAAGTTTGCCTGCACTCAATATATTTTTTAACAGACTGTTGTAGCGACTGAATCCATGCTTCACTGTCCCCATTTTCTGAATATAATAATAAAGTCTCTTGCAAACAAACAACTCTAAAGAGTCCATTGCTCAAAACGCGATCTATTTGACATTTGTTAAGAGGCATCAAGCAACAAACGGTGAGTGAATGTTCCGGGTCTCCTTTGCAATATAGTAAAGTGTCACTTAGGAGAACAAAATGTCTCCTGAAAGAAGAATTTCCTCGCCTAGAAACTCTCATCAGTGGTCCTTGTCTGATTAACTTTCTCCCTGGTTTCACCAAATTCACTGGACTCGCAATATGTTTTTGCAATTCCAATAACTTTTGAGTATCTTCGTATTCCTCAACGAGTGAATTTATGTGAGCTGCAACATTTTCTATCTGCACTAAAGAACCTTGTAATACATTGTAGTCTTTTTCCTTCGGTGAAGTGTGCCGCAGAACTTCTTTTAAAAGTAATTTGTACCGCGGTACTCTCTGAATTGGAGTAATTAACAATGAAGAGAGTGTATTGCCGACTTCTGGTCTCGTCTCTTGATTGGCAATAAACTCTGCAGTCTTAGGATCATTATTCTGAATATCCTGGAGTAAAATTAATGCCCGTTTGTAGTTGTAGGCGTAAACAGAGTACAACTTAAAAAATGGAGCTAGTTTGTAAAATGCGGGTGCGATATTCTCGGGGTCTTGTTTCAATTCTTTTAAGAGTTCTGCATTCACATTGTACAGTGTTTCGATATTTTCAAAGAGAGTCGTATACGAATGATGACTTAATAATTGCTTATCGCATATTGGTCGCATAAAGTACTCCATAATAATCTCCAAATTCTCTAAGTAAGTAACTTCGGATGTAAGAATTTCTTGGATAGCTTGCGACCTCAACCTCTGTTGTCTTTTGTTAATGCTTTGATTTTGGATTTCGTCCAAAGCACTGAGAACTTTCATCCTTGTTCTTGTTGTCAACATATTCCTGTTGCTGATTACTTCCTTTAGCTCTGCACTCAAACTTGACTGAGGCGTCCTTGGTGAATTCATTTTTAATTATTACTCTGTAAGGAAATTTGCAATCAAATGTATTTTACTCCTCAAAAATCTTAATCTAATTTATTTAGATTATGGCTTATATATATTTGTTGAAAAAAAGCAACAGCATTGACGATTTAAAAATTTTGCTCTGCCATACATAACCTGGAAATCTTTTGTTGTCAATAAAATTTGGAGCAGAAAGAAATACTTACGTGATAGTTTTATCATCTAATCAGTCCGATGCATAATCATATATAATGATATTATTTTATTGTGGACTTTTCTTTAAATAAGCTTTCATAAAAATTTAAATTTTTGAGCCTTTTTGATTTTTTGTGTAGTTGTTTTGTGCCATTGTGTATGGCTATGTGTATGTACTGCTTTTAAAGCTTTGTACACACGGCCAGTGATCTCAAAGTTGGCTGCCTGCGCGCGCAGCACATGTTGGTTTCCCCTTCCCACCGGAGAAATGGTACCATTGGCTGTAATCTGGCGCGCAATTCAAAATCAAATTAAATTAATTCGATTTTAAATCGCGCGCCAACGTAAAGTGCGTAACTGACGCAAAGGCTCTTTAACTCATTTACATGTTTTACATCTCTGTGACACGTGTTGTTCCAATATATGAGTTTGTTATTATCGTTATTATTATACAGTTCTTGCAATATAATTAACTGACAAAACACAAAAATGACACAATTATTCGGGAGATTAAAAATGTCAAATATTTTGTCAAAGTCATTAAGATTTAAAGGCCATGGTCCTGATCATTGGGTATGTTTAATATTTATTAATATACCGGTATACTTTTATTTATAACCTCTTAAAATTATTTTATTGTTTGTATCAATAAACAGATTCTGAACTAAATTTCAAATATTTTTCTATTGTATAGTCATCCAAGAAGAAAATATCAGCAAAGGATAAAGCACTAGAACATTTCGACGACTTTTATAATTCCGTATATGGGAAAAGATGGCCTGATATAAGAGAAGCTCTCCTCCAGGAAAAAAGTAAATACCTAGCAGTAGTTAATAACTTTAGCGACATTGAAAGGACACGTGAGGAGTTGGAGGTATGAATCTAAATTTACTGTCAAATTAAATTATAGAATAAAACAAATTACGATGTAAAATAAATCATACAATGTTATAATCAGTCCATAGGAGCAATCGATGTTCGAGCCATTTACAACGTTCAGAAGGATTTTTTAAAAGAAATTGATACATTGGAAGAAAATAAAGACAAAAAGCGTCTTAAAGAACAACCAGACAATACAGAACTAGATCGAGAGATGAGTTCATTTCTGTCTAACAAGCAATTGTCAGAATTACAATCATTTTACCCAGCCGGTTCCGAAGTGTCGGCAACATCTTTGAAAGATTTTAACAAAGTGAAGGCTCAATCTTCGAATGAGTCTGACGAAGAGGAAGGGTTTGATTTCAAAACGGTTGAACCTCTTCAGCCTGTAAAATTGCAATCAATTGAATCAAAACTTGAAATGGAATTAGATACTTCTCGAATTATAAGTCCATCAAGTGGCTTATCTATAACGTCTTTGCAAGAGTATATTCCTGCCACAAAACTTAAAGGTTTGGATGATTGGATCCTGGAGTCTGAACACTATAGTTATTACCAGAAAGGATCAGATTTCACGGTCACGGTTCAAAAGGAGCAATCTTTGAGAATTCCAAAGCATCTTATAATGTATACGTTTGAAGAAAACAACATGAGTAGATTTAAATCAGCGAAAAGAGGGTCGACGGGTGTTGTTGGTAGGTTTTTAAATTCATGCTCAAAAAAAGCGTACAATGGAATTTTAAAAATAGTATTTAATTTTAGATTACTACCTACTGGATGGTGGATCCGTATTACCAGTTCTAGCTCTCGATTTGCAGCCGGGAGATCGAGTACTCGATATGTGTGCAGCTCCCGGAGGAAAATCCTTTTGTGCAATTCAAACGCTTTTTCCTAGTATGGTCGTAATGAACGACGTGCTACCCAGTCGAGTAAAAAGGATACATGAAGTAGTCGAACAATGCTTGTCAGTATTGGATGAATGGGAGGGAAGGTTGTTAATTACTCAAAACGATGCAAGAATAATTGATGACAAAGATTTATTTAACAAAGTATGTTTATGTTTAATTTACTAAACGATTAAATACTTTTTTTTCTAGCTTATGTGTTTTAAAGCTAAAATTTCGAAAAAAATACATGTCTCATCATTTTTACAGATTTTGGTCGACGCTCCCTGCACGAATGACAGGCATTCCTTGCACGTCAATGAGGGTAATTGGTTCAAGGGTACTTACATCAAGGAGAGGCTAAAGCTCCCAGAGTTACAAACTGATATTTTAGTGTAAGTGTTTGAAAATTCATGGATATTAAACAATTGTGAAGAATACTAATTATCTAAATGAATTATCTAATAAGGTTTATTTAATTATGTAGGAATGCTCTGAAAATAGTTTCAATAGGCGGAACGGTTGTTTATTCAACGTGTTCACTTAGTCCTGTGCAAAATGACGGAGTGGTTCAGATGGCTCTAAAGAAAGCGTTTGAAGAAGCGAAAGTAGTGATGGTTGTGAAGTACGTTTGCTCTTTTTACATGTGTTATATTTTAAATGCAATTTATGAGACTAAAACCAAGTCTTCAGCGCTGCAGATAAACCTTACGAAATCTAACTCTAAAATAAATACTTTTATTATTTTCAGAGACATGTCTGAAGGATTGAAGCCCCTTAATTGTCTTTATAATTTCGGAAATTATGGACTCAAGTATGGTCACATTGTTATACCATCAATGAAAAGCAACTGGGGTCCAATGTACTTTTGCAAAATGACGAGAGTTCGTTGAACAAGGTCAGCTTCGACAATTAATACTTACATAGATACGTTAAATAACATTCAGTTCTGTAGTAAAACTAAGAAGAAATTACAAATATTTTTATAAATATAAACAGACTCTATTAGGACAGTATTTATAAAAAAATATTCAATCTCTGATTTTCGAAATTTTTACTTTTTGATAAGAAGCGAATTTTCAATCCGTGCTCTTTTTTTTTAGAGGCACTGTTTGCTCAGAAGCTTCTTCGAGGTGATCCTCTACAGAGTTTACTTTATTCCAAGGTTGTTCTACGCCGGTTCCGAACATCGTGTAAACTAGCATCTCAACAATGTAAAATGCAATCGTGATGAAGAAAATGATTCTCCAGGCTTCGATCGTTGACTGTAAATAAATAACTGATTTTATACGGACTCAAAATCCAAAAACTATAAAATGTAAATAAGCTAAAACTTCGATATAGCAAATAAATATTGACTTGTAAGTATTTAAATAATTTTTCAATCTTTCTAAATGGATTTCCATTCAAAGTAAATTCTCAGACTTACGTTTCCTTCGGTGAGTTTTCCAACAATTATCGGAACTGTTAATCCGGGAATTGTTGCAAAGAAGTTCGTAATAGAAACTAGTGTTCCTGCAAAATTTGGAGCAATGTCTATGTGATTTGCAAGAAATCCACAATACATTCCTCCAATGCAGGTGCCTCCAATTGTCATAAAAGTGACTGCCAGAACTCGATTTTCACCAACGTAGGATACGCCGATTAAACACAACATGGGCACAGCAGAAGCTGTAAGAAAAATTCATTTTCAGCGCAATTTAAATTTATTTATAATTTATATATTCAATTTACTGGCAAATACGAACCGAACAATGTTCCAATTTTTCTGGAAACGGTAACTGATATCCAACTTTTTTCTTGCATCACTGCGAGACTTTTACTCAGAACCATAGTGAAAATCCACATACATAGAAAAGGCATTGCTGAGAGTCCTGCATTCTGAGATTCAAATAATTACCTTTTAATAATGCCAGGGAGTTAAAAATGCATTGAAGTTTTATTTAAAAAAATTAATTACCTCGCTCAGTTGGAATTTGAGGATTTTATTCATGTAATTGGGAAGCTCAATCAGCATCATATACCAACCAAAGTTGCTGCAAAAGTGAGCAACGAGAATCGCTAGAAATGGGGTCGATTTGATAACGTCTCTCCAAGGAAAAGAGGTTTTCTGAAAATTTGAATTATTTTTTTAATTTATTGTTAATCACACCTCAGATTAATTTTCTTTCAGTGTCATTTTTTTTTATCAAAATATTTACGCTAGAACTCTGGTGAACAGATTGTTTTAAAGAAGAGGCGATGAGTTCCTTTTCTTCAAAACTGATAAACCACTTTTGTTTTTCAGGAGAATCTTCAACCATAAGCCACCAAGCAGTACACCAAATCAAGCAAAGAGCACCTTCCACATAGAAAATCCAAACCCAGCCAAAAAGATCAGCCAGGAGTCCTGAGAGTAACAAAGCAATCACGGTTCCTAAAGCAGTTCCTGAAAAATGGAAAAAGAGAAGTTTTACAACTGAAGATCTGACAAGGGAAGGTCTTCAGATGTTCAGCACCCGGAGAGTTATAACAGGTCAAAAAATATTCCTTGAGGTACCCACAACAAAGTTCAACCTATGATAGGTTGAACCCTACGGGCGTTGAACACCTGAAGATTTTCCCTTGAAAGGAAAGAAGAAACAAGATTCTGAGATTCTTCTGAATTTTTTACCTGCATAAATTATAGATGTTAAAACACTTCTGTCGCTTGGTGGAGCCCATTTGGAAACCATAACGTGCATCGCAGGGAAGGTGACACCCTGAAAAGAAGTTGAAATCTAGACTTGTGACAGGAGATAACTTTTTTATCTAAATGTGGGTTTTAAGAACCAACGTGACCTGGTATGTGATAAATTATAAATTAAAATCGTACCCCGCCTAGACCTTGTACAAATCTCATGGCGATAAAGAGCGAGTAATGCATCTGGGCAGCAACAGGTGACAGAAGCGAGGCGATAACGTTCAGTAAAACGGATGCATTCATCACCCATTTTGCAGAAAGCAATTCCGACATCCTTCCAGCTGGTATCAATGATATCATATATCCCCAAAAATATGAAGCTTTAATGAGACCTTGAAGTGGCTCGTTCCAAACGAAAGGTCCATCCTGGTTAAAATTTATCATTGAAAAAATTTCAAACTTCTTCGGATATTTTTCTTTTTGGAAAATTGAAAAATCTTCTTCGATTAATTTGTCACCTACCGGGACTGATTTTCCTGTTGCGTTAACGGTTTCATTTGACAATAATTTAACTGCTGTGTGATTCACCATTGCGACAATAGCTACACTTGCATTAACTTTAAATCCATAAATTATAGCCATGCCGATCGAACCCATAATAGCCATCACATATCTCATGGGTAGTAAAACTCGACCAGGCCGATTTTCTGCAAAAGTCAGAAATTAATTTAAAAAAAAAGTTCAATCGGATACTTGAGTTTTGAAATTTAAATTAAATATAAATTAAGATGAAATATATTTTAAATTATTTAATTTAATTCCAAATAGATTCAATGAGCTTACTAAACTGATGACTAATAGAATCATTGTGCTTAAATTTTTTTAACACTGTTTAACCTTGATTTCAATTATATTTTTATTAGTCCTAATGGTAGTCGAGCCAATTAAATGTATATAAAGCGAAGAATAATTTTCTGGAACTATCTTTGTTATTGGATTGGAATTGTATTGCATTTGAAAAAGTTTGGCTGTAAAGTAAAAAATCATCTCCCCAAAACAGGTTTGACGACGTGCCAAATAACACGAAGCCCACGTGAATCGGTCCTGGGTCTTTGACTTTGCTCTTTTTTTTTTTTGCAAGTACACGAGCTGTAAGTTTGTAAACTATACCCGTAGACTGTTTTACTCCCACGCAATCGATATTGTATACGATCGAGATCTGGGGCGACTACTAAAATAAAAATTAATTTTTATTTTTTTATTTTAGTAGCCTAATTTTTTGCTGAAATGAGAGAATCTTTGAATACAAAACAATATTAATTTAAAAATAGAATACACACATTTTGTGGACAAAAAGTTTATTTGTTTATTATTAATTATGTATTTTCTGAAATAATTATAAAGTTGGTGATTTATAGAATAACGCTGTAAATATTTCGCCATGATTCTAATTCTGTCTTTCCTTTAATTTCAGATCAGATAAATATTTTGCTTAATGCGAATGAAGATCGAGCTTTCAAGATTGAATTGCAAGCTTTTGCAAGCATGTATCTGAATTGCAGAGTGACATGATTTGGTGGCACTTTCCGAGCAATTTTCTCTTTGGATCCTTCTTGAACGACTGACATTTGACTAAAGAAATAACTTCGATGGTCCACCGTTGAAGATTATTTTGAGAATGAGATCGTGAACGACGCAATAATACCCCAGGAGTGTGATATATCTGGAATAACTTATCTTAAAATTCAATCCTCATTTGAAAAAAGTTTCTCTAACAAGAGATGATTTAATATTTTTTAACCGTATCATTCTAGGCCAAAATTAAATTGCATTTAAATTTAGAACAAAGATAAAATTTGGATTTTATAATTTGTAGTTAATTAAAGTAGTAAATTCAACTAATCTTAAATTTAGTAGTTCAGTTCTAATAATTTAGAGTTCAATAGCACAAGGAGAGTTCAAGAGTTTTATTGAAAGTGATAAAGAAGGACGTTTTTTCTCTAATACGATTTAAAATATTATTGCAAGGGATAAACTGAATATAAATAAAATTCTTTTATATGCCTCTCATACACCTTTGTATGTCCTCACAACTCTATAACTAATTTGAAATGCATGTGGGCAATTGCACCATTGCGTCAGTGAGGGGAAAGCATTGAGCCCACGATAGGACAGGATCGATAAATAATGATGCCAAAACCCACATCTACGTAAAAAGCAAATTTTTTGCAAATTTGAATCTGGAAATTGAAAAAAATATATTTTGACGGAACGAGATGACATTTAAATGTAACAAAAATATTTGACCTTTTTGTCATTCCCCATCGACTAGACTCGAAGGTGACTCGAAGGTGACTCGAAGGTCAAGCTATAAATCCCCTTTAAATAAAATATTTAATTCAATTTCTAAGATTTTTTTCAGAAAGAATTTCTTATGAGCTGATAGTATACAATATACATATGTTAGAAATAGGATGTATCTAGTAGGCACGCAAGCCGGGATGATGAAATGTAAGCACGTGCTTTTGAAAGTGTGTTCTCATAAATTTAAATTTGGCACTTATTCTTCTGGAAAAATAATTTCATATCGATAAAATCAATATTCATTAATAATGTTATAATTATAAATGGTTGTTTGTTTCCCACCAAAGATTTGGAACACTATTAATTGAAAAGAAAGCTTCGTGATTACTTAAAATAAAGATTTATAATTAAAGCTATAAAATATTTTTTTAGAAAGTTTCTTAATTACTTACCATGCAGATTATTAATTGCCATGATGTAAATGTAAAATATTCTCTAATATTATTCTGTTCTCAATCACTAAACTTATCGTCTTTTTGCACTTTTAAACACCTTCCTTTCCTAATTTAATTCTATATTACAATTATTTTACAATTTCCTATTGTGTAAAAAATAAGTTATAAATAATATTTAAAATGACGTTCTAATGAATCTATTTCCATTCCAAGGGGACGGTATTCATTAAAAATTCATAAAAATGAAAATGTAAGGGATAAATTTGAAAAAATTAGAAATATAAGAAACTGTAAAAAATTATGTTAAAATTATTTTCAAAAGTAGTTGACTTTGGCTGCGATTTTGGAGAGTTAAATTCATCCGAAGTTAACGGGGCTGTTGGAGAAGGAAAACTACCGTTTCTCGTTCGAGTGCGCATTCTATACTGTATAACTTGGAATCGTAAGGCGCAAACTTGCTATCTGTTGCGTAGGTTTTCTCATGCGTGAGGGGTATATCGATCTGACTATCTCTTTTAGCAAAGAAAAAGGGGATCAGAATAACACTTCCATACCTGTATTTTAAAAAGTTATGGATTTTTAAAGGATTTCAAAAATGAACCCATTGAATTAATCTTAAAACCGTTTTTTTATCGTCTACTTCCCTTAATTGAAATTAATTTTTGAATAGCTGTAGGTAGATATTTTCACTCATTCTAGAATTTCAGAAAAGAGAAATCGACAGGGCTGCCACAGACTAATGTACCTCAAAAAAGTGACAAAAGTGATTAATTTGATCTAAAAAGTGACTAAAAGTG
>JAUESH010000045.1:166797-180112 GCA_032275165.1 Synergus magnus
CGTTTCTATTAATTGTAGAGATTTTTTTACGAATTTTAAGTGCTTTTAAAGTTTTTCGCGGAATTTTAAAGGATTTTTAGAGATTTTCATATTTTTGAGAAAAAATTGAAGTCTAATAGGTTTAAAAACTCTAAAATGACCTTTTCCTTTAAAAAAGTAACTTAGAGTGACTGTTTCTTAAAAAAAAGTGACTTATAGTGACTTTTTCTTAAAAAACTGACTAAAAAGTGACTTGCAAAAAAAAAGTGACTAAAAGTGACTTAAGTGACTGTGTGACAGCCCTGGTCATTGCGCTCGGACCAACAAATTTTATATGCCCTTCTACGATCCGACAACTCAATTTGGAATCCCCTCAATTCTGAAATTAAAGGAGAGACTAAATTTTGAAAACATGAAACATTTCTTGGTCTACCAACAATGAAGAATAATATTTTAAATTTGGTTGGACATATTTTAAACGGAAGCGCCATGCACAGTATAGTACTCTCTACTCGACTCGTACCGCATAATATACATATACGAATAACTTATTACATATTATAAGAACAGTAGGCTATATTTTATGTACTTTATCGCAACGTTATATAAATGTAATATAAGCGTCTTTTTTGTGCCCTAAGTTAAGTTTTATTGTGTAATTTTTGTTCGGTTGTATCACCCCATTAAATAAAAAAAGCGAATTATTAATCAAAAATCTTAATACTAATATAATTATGTACAATTTTATTTCTTGCTACTTATTTATATTTACGCTATCTTAAAATTTGTTACTAATATTAAAAATTCAGTATCTAAGAATTGCTAAGAATTGCCATTCGATTTTTCTTTGAGTGGGGTGATAAATAAATG
Organism: Synergus magnus; assembly: GCA_032275165.1. NCBI lineage: Eukaryota > Metazoa > Arthropoda > Insecta > Hymenoptera > Cynipidae > Synergus > Synergus magnus. The sequence goes on from JAUESH010000045.1 coordinate 167,647, forward strand.
AATGACTAGGACTATTCATTTGTTTTGGAAATCTCTTCTCTGGCATCGGTCTTACAGTAGAGAATAAAATAATCAAATTATTTTTGAGATATTTTCTACGACTCGCGAGAAGCGAGGCAACAGTAAATTTAATTGGTGTTTTCGTAATTCGTAGTTAAATACTATAGGTCGATATTTAATATTTATCATCGACTTAGTTTTTCGAATCTGATTTTCTTACTTCCAGAGAAAAACTGTATTCTTCTGGATATATTACAAATTAGTTTACTTTTATTGTATATACTATTTATTTTAAGAAAACTTTCGTATCGATATACTAGTTCAATGTTGCTGATTTGGGTAACTTTTACGTTAACTGAAAGTGGAACTTAAAATTTACCTATATTTACAATTTAAGATTCACTTGGATTTAAAATAAAATTGATGTAACGGGTTTTCGGATTTATATTAATTCATTTTAAGTTTTATCTTTGGTTTAATGACAGCCTCTTTCTGCTCTTTGCGCGACATTGATTTCCAATTTTCTGCCAAAGATCCACAGTGCCCAGTGGGAGGAAATACACTTTTTTCGTTCAAAAATGTCCAGAGCCTTCAATTTTGGTCCGATTTTTAATTTCTTTTTTTTTTTTTTTAAATTAAAGTGAATTAAATTCTGAAGGACCTTTCGGTCAGAACTTTTGTCTCCTCTATTTGCTTATTAATAATTTTTTAATTCAAAATATGGAAAAACTGAAATTTTTTACATAACAATTTTTTACAGTTTAATAACTGTTTAGGTAAACTTTTTATTGCCTTAAATGAATATTTGGGGGACTCATAGATTAAAAATAATTCGTTTATTTTTCTATTTAATTGTTATAAATCAATTTTATAAACAAATTGGCAAATAGTCTTATTATCTGTAAAAAATAATCACAAAAATAAATAAAAAGATAACAATAACCATTGTTATAAACAATTCTTGTTGCAAAATATTTAAATTTGAGGTTTTTTCAATTTATAGTTTTGACCATTTGCCAATTTGTTGATAAAATTTGTTTATAACATTTAAATGGAATAATAAACAAATTATTTGTATTCTGTGAGTCTCCAAACATTTATTTAAGGCAATATAAAGTTTACCTAAGCAATTATTAAAGCATAAAAATTTGTTATGTAAAAAATTTCAGTATTTCCACACTTTGAGTAACAAAATTATTAATAAACAAATAGAGGACACAAAAGTTCTGACCCCGAAGCTCTTCAGAATCTAATGTAGTTTAATTTAAAGAAAAAATAAATTAAAAATCGGACCAAAATTGAAGGCTCTGGTTATTTTTGAACGAAAAAAGTGCATTTCCTTCCAAATTAAAAATTCCCTTAATTGTTGATATCAGAGAATCAATTTGTCCATATGCATTTTGTTTATCCTGCTCTTCAATCCTTAAATTTTCATCTATTATTTCCATTCGGAAAATAATTAATAATAATTACAGACAAACCATAAAAATAATGGTTTATTTGCGTTTATCTCAGTAAATACGCAAAATTTTAAAAATGATTAATTTAACGAAAGTTGTAGATCTCATCGAAATACACATTTCTTATTCAAAGCATTTTTTTCTACGAGTGATAGTTTCCGAGAAAATCTGTGATACATCAATGTTCATCAATTTCCCTTCACAATGATTTTCCTTTGTCATTTCCCTTTGCCATGATTCCCCTTTACTATTTCCATTTACCATTTCCCTTTAACATTTCCCTTTAGTGTTTCTCTTTACCATTTCCCTTTACCAAGATTTCCCCTTGCCATTTCCCTTTACCATGGTTTCCCCTTGCCTTTTCTCTTTACCATGATTTCCCCTTGTCATTTCCTTTTACCATGATTTCCCTTTGCAATTTCCCTTTACCATTCCCCTTTGCCATTTCTCTTTAATATTTCCCTTTACCATTTCCTCTTGCCATTTCCATTTACCATTTCCATTTATCATGATTTCCCTTTACCATTTTTCTTTACCATGATTTCCCTTTACCATGTCTTCCCCTTTCCATTTCCTTTTACCATGATTTCCCTTTGCAATTTCCCTTTACCATTCCCCTTTGCCATTTTTCTTTAATATTTTCCTTTACCATTTCCATTTACCATTTCCTCTTGACATTTCCATTTACCATTTCCGTTTACCATTTCCATTTATCATGATTTCCCTTTACCATTTTTCTTTACTATGATTTCCCTTTACCATTTCCCTTTACCATGTCTTCCTCTTTCCGTTTCCCTTTACCATGATTTCCCCTTGCCATTTCCTTTTAACATGATTTCCCTTTACCATTTCTCTTTAATATTTCTCTTTACCATTTCCCTTTACCATTTCCCTTTACCATTTCTCTTTACCATGATTTCCGTTTAAAATGATTTCTCTTTACAATGTGAAGAATCATGGATAATTGTTTTTTTTTTTTTTTTAATGAAAATCGATGTATCTCTAATTTTCTCGCAAACTATCACTCGTAGAAAAAAATGCTTCAAACAAAAAATGTGTATTTCGATATTGGGCTGAAGTTTCAGACGTTATTTACTCAGACGAATTTTTTTTTCTTTCACAGATTCTCTCTAAAAAAACACTTGTTTTATTTACAATAATTTGTTAATTGCAACAGAAAGCATGGGAAATGTTTTTGCAAACAATATTTTTACTTGTTGATAAGAAATCTTTGATGAAAAAGAAAAAATTCGTCTGTGTAGACGTCTGAAACTTCAGCCCAATTATTTCGATAAGATCTACAACTTTTGTTTGAAACCTTTTTTTAAGTTTCGCATATTGTTTGATATAATCGTAAAAAACCATGATTTTTATGGTTTTATCATAGTTCCACCATGAAAATCAAATTTGCGCCAATTCTCACTATCATATTCGTAATCAGCGCGTCAAAATACATAAGTATACGGAGTTTAAACAAAATCGGAGGATTGACCTTTTCGGAAGTTTATCCGAATTCGTTTTTGTGTCAGTTTCAGTGATGAGCGAAGTGCAGAAAAGGCTGTATTTGTGGAAGCGAGGATATCACGATCAGTTCGCAGCATATGGGCGCAATCAATGCATCATGCATTTATTCGCGATAATTATTGACACACGACAAGTGGGCTTGTCAAGAGCTCAATGCATTTATGGCTAGGAACGTGAATGGGGGTCGTGAAAGTCCAAATCCCTAGATTGTTCAGCGAGTGTTAGGTCGCTTGCACTTTGACCGGGGCTAATACTCGGGGTCACTATAATTTGAGTCCTTGTTGTTCCGAGCAAGGCCATATTTTCACAAGAAGTTTCCTCTTCCTCATCCTCGTACTCAACCTCGACATCTGACGGCGGCGAATAATCCGGCTCGTTACCTACAGCAAAGAAATTTGATATTTATTGACCTAAAACAGCCCTTCATATTTTTCAGGAAATATCGTTAAAATAAAAACTTAATCTACTAGAATTTCATTACATCATGATTATTTATAACAGGGCCTATTCTATGGAAAATTCAGAACTCTGAAAGATTGTGCATTTAAAAATTTTACTTTAATTATGCTTCTGTGGAAATAGTGCATTCTCCAACGGGACGACTGAAAATTCCCGAAAAATAAAATTCCCGACACTGTAAAATTCCCGAATAAATAATTAACGAAAAATAAAAATCCCGACATTATAAAATTTCCGACGAGACTGTCGACAATATAAAATTCAAGTCACTGTAAAATTCCCGACACTAGAAATTTCCCGACAATGGAAAATTCCCGAAAAAAATTATTTTAATAAATAAATAATTTAAATAATAATTAAAAAACATTTTTTAATTATTTTGTATTTTAACAATATTTTTCAAACATTTTTAGAGATCTTTTCAGGAGTTTTTCACTGTCGGGAATATTTTAGTGTCGGAAATTTTAGTTTCTGGAATTTTATAATGTCGGGATTTTTAGTTTTCGGTAATTATTTATTCGAGACTTTTACAGTGTCGGGAATTTTATTTTTCGGGAATTTTCAGTCATTCCTCCCCAACATTGCATTGGGCTGAAGTTTCAGACCATTTTTTTAATTAAAATTTTAAAAAAACAGTTAACACTGTAAACCTGCCACAAGAAAAGATTTTTTAATAAAAAACAACTTTTCCGCCAAAAGGAAGACCAAAGATTCAGTCAAAAGGTATCAGAAAAAATTTTAATTAAAATTCCTCTTTGCGGAGAAGGGTCAAACTTAGGAAACTTAAAAAAATATCTTTTGTTAGTTATCTTTTTGTATTCGGTCGGATTAAAAATGTCACACTCATATTTTTTGTAGAAGAATTATTTTTTTTTTTTTTGCAAAATTTGATTGCGGAGGTTTTCGATTTTTTAAAACTCTAAAGTGTCATTATAGTAAATAAAAAAAAGGTGTTTGGTTCTATTTTTAGAACATTATAAAGTAAAAAATTGAAAAAAAGTCGTCCGAAGAGACGTCTGAAACTTCAGTTCAATCAATATTGCAGCAATTTTTTTCAGGGAAAAAAAATCTGTCAGGGAAATCAGAAAAATGTCAGAGAAATGCGAGTAGCGGTCAGGGAAAATAGAAATTGATATATTAATAATAATAAAGTACGATAAATTAATTAATTCATATGGTTAACATTGGAACTCCTAATTTCAGTTTACTTCACGCTTGTCTTTGTCTTGCATATTACATATATAGTTTTTATAGTTTTTTAAACAGATTTTAAAAGATTTTCAAGGATTTCAAAATATTATAAAGAATTTCTAGGCATTCTTTGAGATTCTATGGGTTTCTGAAGATTTAAAGAGTTTTTCCAACATTTAAAGGGATTTTAAGAGGTTTCTAGAAATTTTAAGGTATTACAGAAGATTTTTATGATATTTAAAAAATTTTATGGAATTTTAAAAGATTTCATTAAGTTTTAGGAGATTTTTAAGAAAGTTTAGGGAATTCAAAGGATTTAAAAATATTTTAAGAAATTTTGACATTTTTAAGTAATTTTAATGTGCTTCATGGAATTTTAAGAGATTTTAAAGAATTTATGAGATTTGCAGGGATTTATGAGATTTTAAATATTGTCGTGAAATTTTAAGGAATTTAAAAATGTTTCTAAGAATTTCAAGAGATTTCAGCACATTTTAAGGAATTTTAATAGGTTTCCAATAATTTTAAGAGCTTTTGACGCATTTTAAGGGATTTTAAAATTCATCGTAAAATTAAAAAATATTTCAAGAGATTTTTAACAGATTTCATGGAATTTAAAGGATTTCAAATGGTTTTGGAGAATTTTCAAAGAATTATTGAAATTTTAAGGGATTACATGGAATATTAATAAAGAAAGGATTTCGTGGAATGGAATTTTAAGACGTTTCTAGGAATTTAAAGAAGTTTCAAGGAATTTTAAGACTTCTAAGGTTGTCGTGAATTTTTCAACAATTTCAAGAAGTTTCTATGAATTTTAGAGATTTTAACATTTTTAAAAGATTCCACAGAATTTTAGGAGATTTCAAAAGATTTCATGGAGTTTCAGAAGATTTAAAGTGATATTATGCGGCATTTCTGAAAAATTTCAGTAGGATTATTATTGAAAATTTATTCGCATTTTTAATATTTTTCCGTCAGGGAAATTTGTCTGAAAGTCAGGGAAAAGTTAGGGAAATGTCAAGGAAATTGAAAAATTGAATCTTGTGACCACGCTGATAAATGTCCGAAAAGAGATGATTATTCTATTATAAATATTTTTAAAAAAAGGTACAACCGATTCTTTCCTGGTTTCCGAAACATTTCTGCAATATTGCGTGCTGTTGGGGATTGAAATGCATTTTTTTCAAAAGGCCAGACTATGTGGATACTAGCTGTGAACATTCCTGGCATGTAGTTTGTGCTGCTCTAAATGAGATAATAACTATGGGCTAGCTAAAGCATTCCAATTTAAAAACCCCCTGTACTTTGATTCATTATGTGAAAAATAAATCTGTACCCTTGAAAATTCGCAAAGTTCTCCGAGTTTTTGAGGTTTTCCAAACCCCGTAGCGTAGAAGCTATAAGATTATGAGATACTTGTAAACAATCGTCTGACTGAATTCCTCCTTTGTGAAGAATTTTTACCGCGATGAATAATTTATTAAAGCTCTGGAATTTATTTGAATAGACTACGTACGATATCTTGAATTTCTAGAGAATTTAAAAGTCAGATTTCAGATATCCTCAAGGAAATAGACGATGCGAGGAGAGCAAAATTAATGATCTTCTCGAAAAATCATAGAAATATAGCGAGACGCTAAATGTATTCAACTAAATAAAGTCGTGCCGATTTTCTTAAAGAGGTCCTATTTTTAATTGAATTTCTTTTCATTTCAAACATTTAAGGAATGAATGATTCGTAGGAAGTGAATTTTCACGACTTACTGCGATAGATTTTTTCACTACAACGACGAGGACGAGGAACGATTCCTGAAAGTGGCTGAAAATTCACAGAGACGTTCGGCTTGAATATAATTACATGCTTAAAAAAATTAATTCTACCTATCTATAACATTTAATAAGCATAAAAATTCAATATAAATCTAAAATGACTAAAAAGACACATTACTACAATTTGGAAGACTATATTAAAGTCGCGATAAATTTGTTCGGGGCTCATTTCGATGATAGACATATTTTCTGCCGTGCTTGCAGTTTTTTTAGGATGAGGGTTGCGAATGAATTTTATTAAATTCGAAATTCCCCTTAGCTTCCATTTTCTTTGAAGCTAATTTTATTGAAGCTGATTTTATTGAAAAAATAGTATAACTATTTGAAATATACGAAATTTTCTTCTTTTCCTTCCTAAACCTTCCAGATTTCTTCAGGATGACATAGGTGAGTATGACTAGGAATTTTCAGTAGAGATTTAACTAATCCGGATATACTCACCAGCGGATTCGGTTGAGCTTTGAGGTAAACCGGAAATCCCAAAGACGCAAGAATCCTCGTGTTTGGAATCAGCTTCCGTGTGTGAAGGTACCGTTATCACTACCTCACCCGGACGGTGAGGATAGTCCGATGTCGTTTGACTTATCCGGACAGTTCTGGGATCAATGGGAGGCGCAAAATGCGAAGGAATGGAACTGCAAAATAAAATTTTTTTAATTTAAAGACCTCTCCTTTCGTCCTTATAATACCTTAAATAATTCAATGCTTATTATTATCAATCACTTTTAATAAATTATAACCCTAGCAAAAGCTTCGGATTGAAATTCAATCCGAACCAATCCGAAATTTTCCGAATCATTCCAGAATTTGTATCCGAACCAAACAGTTTCATTCCGATCTAATCCGAAGGAATTTTTCAATCCGAATTAATCCGAGGCACATTCAAAATCAATTCGAACCTTTAATCCGAATGAATCCGGTCAATCCGAATTAATCAGAATTAATCCGGACTTTCAATCCGAATAAATCCGTATTTTTCGGAATCATTCGGATTGATTCAGATAGACCGGATTGATTCGGATAGATCGGATTAATTCGGATCCATTCGGATTGAAAGTTCTGATTGACCGGATTCATTCGGATTGATTCAGATTGACCGGAATCATTCAGATTGAAAGTTCGAATTAATTCTGATTAATTCGGATTTACTGCATTCATTCGGATTCATTTGGATTAAAGGTTCGGATTGATTTTGAATGGGCCTCGTATTAATTCGGATTGAAAACTTCCTTCGGATTAGATTGGAAGGAAACTGTTTGGTTCGGATACAAATTCCGGAATAATTTGGATTGGTTCGGAATGAATTTCAATCCGAAGCTTTCGCTTAGGAAGCTACAGCATCAGGGTGGATAAAAAATGAAGTTCCTTTGATTTATGGGGACACCCCCAAAAAAATGGTGTTTTTTAATTTCTAGGGGAGGTTTTTAGTTTTTCTGTACTTTTGGATTTTATTATCTTTTCTGACCACTTTCTTCGATATTTAGGCAAAACAAAAAAATTTTTTGAGAAAATTTAGGATGAGAATTTTATACGGTTGGGGGTGGTTTAACCCCCGTGGTGTCCAAGATCGCGTTGTTGAGCAAATTTGAGAAAAATTCACAGTTGTTTTTTTCACCAAATGGAAGCATTTTGGGAGATGTCTTCAAAAATCAAAGGAATTTTTTTTTGAGTCACCCTATGCAGCATTTTACAATACTTGATTGTCTGGTCTGAAGATAAGGGTAGATCTCCCGAAAGTGATGGGAAGTCAACTCTTTTTCCAACATCTACAAGGGAAAAAATTTGGGAGATTCTTATCTTATCGTCGCTCACCCTCCACGAAGCCAAGCCCATGCCTCGTCTGCCTCGAGCATTTCTCAATATCAGTTTATAAAGTTTTTCAAAGTGTTCCCTAAATCCAACTTTCAAAAAGCCTTATTTTCTTACTTCAATCTTTTCTGTTCTTATTCCTCTTGAATTTTTACATTCCCCCCTTTTTGTCAAATGTTTTGTGATCCCCTGAACTCGAAAAACATTTTTTTTTAATGTGTCTATCTGTGTGTCTGTATGTCTATAGATTTTTAATTTTTTAGTACGATAACTTTCGAAAGAATTGACAGATTGGGTTGACCCTTGGTATACTCTTTTAGTGTCCTAAAATGAAAGTCAAGTTCTTCATCCAGCCATTTTGGACAAAAATTCAAAAAGTTAGAGCATCTTGAAAATTTTTAAGACCACTTTTTTTTTAATTTACAAATTCTATGTACGGATGCTCGTAGTACTCAAAAAGACGAAGAGGAGAAAAACATTTTTTTTGAACACCCTACAAGATTGTCATATCAACTTTTTAAATTTTCTTGAAAAATCTTAAATTCAAATTTTGAGCCAAATAACGCGAGATACGAAAAAAAGTTAAGGTATCAAAATTGTTGCTTTTATGAAGACCTTTCAACTTTCCTTTGAATATTTTCTGGAAGGAGGTATAGTTTGTTTTCTAAGTATGGAAAATGTTTTTGGAATATTTTAAATTTAATTTTTGAGGCAAACAACGAGAGATAATAAAGAAAATCAAAAGACTAGAGTTGGTGCTTTTAAAAGGTCAAATAAAATTGCTGTTAAACATTTTTTTATAGGACCAATAGTAAATCATCAAGATAATTCTTTTAATCGTCTTTTAACTATTTATTTGAATCTATTATACGGTGAACAAAGCCAAGTGCAGAGCGCGAACTTTAAATAATTTTTAAATCAAATATCGAGCGCGAGTGTCCGGATGAGAATATGTTCCTTAAGGGCAAATGGAGACTTATGACGTCACGAATTACCGACCGGGCAATGTATTTATATTCCACCTTCTTATTTCTAAAATAAATGAAATATCTCGTTGAAACTTTGGGAAATGAAAAAGAATATATTAGCCGACCTCTGTCTGGTTCTTTTTTTTATGAAAAAACTTTTTCATAATTTATGAAAAAGTTTTTTCATGCAAAATACAAGCTCCAGGGGACCAGGCAGCGGTCGGCTAATATATTTTTTTTTCATTTCCCAAAGTTTCGACGAGATATTTCATTTATTTTAGAAATAAAAAGGTGGAATATAAATACATTGCCCGGTCGGTAATTCGTGACGTCATAGTTCTCCATTTGCCCTTAAGGTCGATAGAACCTTAAGGGCAAATGGTAAACTATGACGTCACTCATTAAAGTTTGCATTTTGTTTGAATACTGCATTTTTAATTAATTTTAAAATTTGTAATGCAATAACGAAACGAGGGCACTAAAACCCTATTCTCACTTACATTACATATTTTAAAATTAATTAAAAGTGTTATATTCGAACGAAATACAAACTTTAATGAAAAGAACGACGTGCATTGATATATTTTCTGTCATTTCCCAAAATTTCAGCCAGATATCTTCTTTAGTTTAAAAATAAGAAGCCGGAGAAAATATATATGGTGTAGTCTGTAAATAGTGACGTCATAGTTTAACATTTGTCCTTAAGTAAATAAATTTCTTTTTTCGTTTGAAATAAAAAACAAATTTTGCAATTTGCACATATGAGGAATAAATAACGCAAAAATAAATAAGCGCAAAGCGCGCGATGAGAATGGGTCCGTGAAGCGGACAAATTTTTAAAAAAACGTTTAGGGAAGCTGCTATTGATTCAGATTTAAAATTCAAATTCAAGTTGATAATAAATGAGTTTACTATATTAAGATTGAAGACAATTCAGTTACACTCAGAAAAAAACTTGGTTTAAATCAAAACTTTTATTTTAATAATTCAAAGTAAAAATTTCTTCTTCTTTCCTTTAAACTAATTTTGTTTCATTCAAACAAAGTTTATTTGATTCCAACAAAATTATTTTGAATTATTTTTATTTAAAGAAACTGTTTGTTTAATTCAAAAAGAATTTGCTTGAATTAAAGAAATGTTTTTTTGACCGTATATCAACACTACAATTTCTTTGATTCAAAAAAAAGTTTCTTTAATTTAAGAAAAGATTTTTCTGGGAAAAAATTCGCGTAGGAAAATTGTTCAAAGGATGCGCACCTTAAAGTGACTCGTTTTTTCACTCGACTTCCAAGATCCGAGTGACCCCGATGCATTTGTCTCGGCTTTCGTTTTTCGGCTTCTCTAAAAGATCCGGTAGTCGGTGAACTCGGCTCGGATAATTGTTTATCTACTAAAATCGGCTTCAGAACCGCCACATTAGGGGAGGCAGTGGACATCGTTGGGGTGCCCTGCACATTAACAGTTGAGGTCATGTGTTGGTAATCGGGTTCTGGTATCGGTAGGGCCAAAAGTCGTTTTCGATCCTCCATGTAGAGCTCTATTAGCTGATCGAGCTTGACCTCGATGTCGTCAACCTGAACAGAGCAGTGGGCAAACATTATTAAACTATGTACTCTGCTTTTCCAATAATGTACAAAATCGTATTACAACTTCATTGCAAACATTATCGTTACAACAAACTTAACTACGTTATACAGACAGATCCACAAGAGCGTCGTTATGATTTCTGCAAACAGAAGTATTATAAAAAAAAAAAAACAAAGCCATAATTTTGAAGTACTCTCAGAGGACCAAAATGCACTTACATATTCAACTGATTAATTGCAATCATTGCTGAATAAAGCCTGATGATATTTGAGCATGTTATAAAAGAATTTTTAAAAGTATGTGAATTTGATTTTTTATGTGCTGGCGTTTACTGAGAAATAGATTTAAAAATCTTAAATAAATTGTACATAAATTTACATAATGTTAGCTTTAAAAGGTCACCTTAAAATTTTAAAAATGTTGAATCGACACAATTTTATCAAATATAATAGAAGAGAGGATCATTTTGCGCCTTGTGAGATTTTATCCTTAGTACTTCCATAAAAAATGGTCGAAAAACATTTAAATATAGCTTATAAGAAACAAAATTTCAGAAATATTGATACTGTTACATGAAAAAATAATTACAAATAATATGGAAAAATGTATGCAAATTAAAAGCTGCAGAAAAAATATAAACTATCAATATTTCAAAATTTCTTCACCTACTACAGTTTATATTTTCGTGACGCTTAACTTTTTTTAAATTTCAAGTTGGTACTTCCCTTTCCTAGTAAAAAGGAGTGCATTGGAAGGCATAAAATGGCATTGGATATTTAATGCCATCCAATGCGAATCAATTCCGTTTTTGTCCTGAATGCCATTCAATCCTCTTTATAGAATAAAACTTGTTTCGCTTGAATCCTTTTGAATGCGCAGAAATCTTTAATACCGTTGAGAAAAATGTAAAGTTGACAAGTTAATGCCATTTAATGATTTCCGTCAACCTTCGAAGTTGAATGCCAAATAATGCCTTTCAGGAAAAAAAAAATTAAATGGGTTAATGCCATTTAATGCTTTTCGGCGTCCTTCAAAGTTGCAATGCCAAATAATGCCTTTTTATGAAACAAAATATTGAATGAGTCAATGAAATTTAATGCTCTTCGGAAAAAACTGAATCGATTCGCATAGGATGACATTAAATGTCCAATGCCATTCTATGCCTTCCAATGAACTCCTTCTTACCGGGTTAAAAAGGAAAGCATTGAAGTGGATTATATCGCATTGAAAAAATTGTACACTTTAATGCCTATAAATCCAAATTCCGTTTTTGTTCGGAATTAAATTTAACGGCATTCAAATCCATTGATTGTATTCGATATATCTGATCGGAAAAAGCATTAAATGGCATTTGACTTATTTGGTAATTCAACATCATTAAATGGCATTGGTTTCATTCCATACCTCTAATCATTGAAGGCATTGCATGGCATTCAACTAATACGGTAATTCAATGGCATTCAATGGTATTCAGTCAATGGAATGACAAAGAAGCCACTTTAATGCCGTATTTTTTTTTTGTGGATTCAAAATGACACAAACGAAAACAGTTGAATGCCATGAAGCGCATTCGGACAAAAACGGAATTTTTTTGGATTTATAGGCATTAAAGTGTACAATTTTTTCAATGCCATATAA
>JAUESH010000045.1:263524-273782 GCA_032275165.1 Synergus magnus
ATTTTCACTGATTAAAATCGTGAGAAAAGAGTCACTGAGAATCAGTGAATTTCCACTGATTCAATTTTAGAGAGAACACGGGGAAAAGTACCGTCAAATTTCAAATGCAGGTAATTTTTTTAGATTTCATCAGAATCCTTTGGCTCTGTGCAATTATGATCTTTAGACTATGTTGAAAAAATATATCTAAACGAAAAATTTTTTTTTTCAAAATTTACAAAATGGCAGACCCTTAAATTTGACCCAAAATTAAAATTTCCACAATTAATAACAAAATCTCGTCAAATTCCTGCAAGGGGCAGATTTATTTGTTAGAAAGCACGTGATAACAATGAAAACTCAAAATTTTGAAAAAATTCAAGATGGCCGCCTGAATTTTTTCTAAAAACTTCATTATATCTTTGTTTCTGGATGACAACTTTTCAGGTGTCAATTAAAGGCTACATTATTGTAAAGAAACATTTCGTAATGCACGAAAGTCAAAAATTTGAAAAATTCAAAATGGCGCTTTATGAAATAATCAAAAATTCATATATTCTATGCTTTCTTCAAATTTTTCAAAATTTTCACTTTCATGCATTACGAAATATGTTTCTTTACAATAATGTAGCCTTTTAATTGACACCTGAAAAGTTGTCATCGAGAAAAAAAGAAATAATGAGTTTAAAAAAAAATTGGGCGCCCATCTTGAATTTTTTCAAAATTTTGAGTTTTTCATTGTCATCACGTGCTTTCTAATAAATCAATAAACTGCCTTTTGTATGAATTTCACGAGATTATAAAATTCATATAAAATTATATAAAATCATATAAAATTCATATAAAATTCAGGTGGCCGTACCGACTGGCCCCTGTTGTCTTTAAAATCGATTTTGAAAATTAAATTTTTGAAATATACGCCTTTGTAGGAAATTTCAAAGCCATATATTTCAAAAATTTAATTTTCAAAATCGATTTTAAAGACAACAGGAGCCAGTCGGAACGGCCACCCGAATTTTATATGCCCTTCCACTATCCAGAGGCTCAATTGTGGAAATTGTAATTTTGGTTCAAATTTAGGGGTCCGCCATTTTGTCAATTTTGAAGAAAAAAAATTTTCGTCTAGATATATTTTTTCAACATAGTCTAAAGATCATAATTGCACAGATTCAAAGGATTCCGATGAAATCTAAAAAAATTACCTGCATTTGAAATTCAATGGTATACCATCGAATTTCAAATGCAAATTATACTTTTGCATGTTAAATGCATGAGAAACTTTGAGTGCTTTGGGGCAGATGTTAAAATTAACCGATTTCGCTAAAATTTGGTGATAATTTTTTTGGTCATTTCAACAAAATAGGGGGGTAAGACCAAGAAGAATCCAAAATCGAAAAATAAGGACCACCCTAGTGTACACCTGATTTCACGAATTGCCAACTCCTCGAAGGTGACGCGGTCCGAGAAAAGGGACCTACTAGGCAAAAATGAAATTTTACAGGGCGAGCGATTGAAGAAATCTCGAGCTATAGGCACGCGTGCAAAAACTCTTTTTCAATCATTTATATCTTGTGAAATAATGCAGATACAAAATTTCTGATTGCACCTCTAAAAAGATCAGTTAAAGAACTTGTAGAATCCATCATAATCCGAAAATCGATCTTTTGCCTAGTAGGTCCCTTTTCTCGGATAGCATCACATATGTTTTTTTCCTGGAAATCTTTTCTTCTCGTGAAAGTAAAAACGAGAATACTTTACATTCAAACTTGTCCAAGTTCTACCACTGAAAGAAGAAGGAGAAGTCGGAAGTAGTTGGTAACGCAGAGCATTTGACATTGTCGTAACTTACTCCACTTTAATCTCTATTACGTTGCTCAGTGCTGCGAACTTTGTTCTCTAGCATCAACGAAAAGTGGCCTGCGAAGCATTGAGTAGAAAAAAGTTTTGTGGGATCTTTTTGAAATTAATTTTGCTCTCTCGGAAGCCGGGAAGCCACCAGTGAACATCTGCAGCTAAATTAAATAATATTATACCCCCGCGTATAACAATGCACCGGGAGAATAAAGCGTAATGCATCTAAATCCGGCTACCGGAAAAAAGGAATTAAGCGAAAAGAGAAGAGACCGTGCAGCGTGCACGGAATCCAGCGCGTGTGCATGATCGTGCACTCGACGCTGCAGGTGTCCGTAAATAAACGCGAGTGGAGTTTCTGCAACAACGGGTAAACATAAAAGGGTGGACGGTACCGGTCGGTTACTGGGCTCTTTGCGGGCACAAAGTTTTTAATCCTTGAAACGGTAAAAATACTCGGCTTGTACCGCCGCCCGTGTGGACTCGCTTGTGCGTTAATCTTCCGGACTTTTCGTACTGTTTTTGTCTTTTACTTTCTTTTTCCGCCTTCTTCTTTTCTCTTCTTTGAAAAACCCAGTAAATTTTTAATCATCCAAAGTCTCGTTTCTATAAAGCCAGCTTAGGTGAAACGCCCTTTTTTGCAGACAGAATCCCTTCACTTGTAATTGATATCATCCGGATCCAAGTTTTATCCTAAGTAAATCCCAGGGATCCTACACAAACGTTTCTAGAAGCTTTTTACGAAAACTAGCAAAGCAACACCCGTGCGATTATTTTCTTTTCATTCTTCCAACTTCAATTCATTCAAACGCCAATCAGGTTTCTCTATTTCAAGAGGTTTCTGTGAATTTTAAGAGATTTTGACGATTTTCAAGTGATTTTTACGAAATTCAAAAGGTTTTGGGGATTTTTAAAAAGTTTTGTCGAATTTTAAGGGATTTCAGGATATTTCGTGGAATTTCATAGGAATTCATGCAATTTTAAGACATTTTTACGAATTCTAAAGGATTTTGAGGGATTTCATATTTTGAGAAATTTTGAGAAATTTAAAGAGATTTCAAAGAATTTTACGGGATTTCGAAGGTTTTTGTGAAATTTTAAGCAATTTCAAGAGGTTCCTAGGAATTTTAAGGGATTTTTTAGGAATTTTAAATGTTGTCATGGGACTTCGACGAAGTTTAAGAGGTTTCTAGTAATTTGAAGAGATTTTAACGAATTGTTAGGGATTTTGACGATTTTTAAGTGATTTCAAGGGTATTCAAGAGATTTTTATGATTTTTAAAATATTTTGTGCAATTTTAAAGGATTTCATGGAATTTGATTAGATTTCTAATAATTTTATAATGGATTTTAAAGGATAGAAAGGGATTTTAAATTCTATCGTAGAATTTTAAGGAATTTCAAGAAGTTTCTAGGAATTTAAACGGATTTCAAGAATTTTTATGACTATTAACCCTTAGCTGCCACACTGGGGTTAATTTGACCCCAGCCGAAATCAAATCCAATTTAAGTCTTAACTGCCATACTGGGGTTAATTTGACCTCAGCCAAAATCAAGTCCAATTTAAGCATTTTTGACGAAATGTGGACTTTCAGTGTCATCTACAGTTTGTTGGAAGATAAAAAATAAAAAATAAGTAAATAATTTTATAGAATTCGAAGGATTTTGACATTTGTCGGGAAATTTTATTGAGTAATTTCAAAATATTTTTATGATTTTTAAAAGATTTCATAAAATTTAAAAGGATTTCGAAGGTTGTCGTAAAATTTTAAGGTATTTGAAGAGATTTTTTTGATTTTTTAAAGATTTTGTGGAATTTTTATGGATTACATGGAATTTCAAGCGATTTTGACGAAATTCAAAAGATTTTGAGGAGTTTTAAAAAGTTTCGTAGAATTTTAAGGAATTTTAGGATATTTCGTGGAATTTTAAAGGAATTCATGTAATTTTAAGAGATTTTTAGGAATTCTAAAGGATTTTGAGGGATTTTGAATTTCGTGAAATTTTGAAAAATTTAAAGAGATTTCAAAGAATTTAAAGGGATTTCGAAGCTTTTCGTGAAATTTTAAGCAATTTCAAAAGGTTTATAGGAATTTTAAGGGATTTTTAGGGGTTTTAAATATTTTCGTGGAACTTCGGCTAAATAACGTTCTAAAAACATACAATATGTTCCAAACACGTTTTTAGGACATATTTGGAACATTGGACGTTTTTTGGACGTTTTTTGGCCTGACTTAGGACGTTTTTTTTGGACGTTCTAAAAACATCTTTTAAACATTGCGTCCTAAAAACGTCTGTAGGACGTTCTAAAAGCGTTTTTAAATTTCGTGACCGCTGGGATGTTGTGCAATTTTAAAGGATTTCGTAAAATTTAAAAAGATTTCCAAACTTTTTGAAAAATTTTAAGGTATTTGAAGATATTTTTTTTAATTTTTAAAGCTTTTGTGGAATTTTTAAGGATTACCTGAAATTTGATGAGATTTCTAGGCATTTTTTGTGATTTTCCCGAATTTTAACATAGATTTCAAGAAATTTATGATTTTGAAGATTTTTGTAGAATTTTAAGGGATTTCAAGAGGTTTGTAGGATTTTTGAAAGATTTTAACGAATGTTAAGGGATTTCGAAGACTGTTTCTAATTTAAAATACAATGAATACAAAAATTTGTTCATTTGAACGTTCAGAACTTTTCAGGCACAAAGTAAGTAAGGAAAACTAATCAAGTAAGTAAGTATAAGTAAGTAAGTAAGTTTACGATAAAGAGTGCAGTGGCGAGTACATACTTGATTGAATTTGTCGTTTAAACCACTCTTGTTTGGATAAAGTAGCTCTAAGAGTGCAGTCTACGTATCCCATGGAGAGTTTCTAAACGTTTGCCAATTTCGAGGACAGTTTTCCAAGTGTAAGGTGAAAGAAAAGCGAAGCAGAAGTACTTCGACGGCTCTGCTCTTCCAGTTTCCAGTTTCTAGTTTCCACCAAATCACCGAGCCTGTCGCCTCTTCGTTTTCCTTTCCCCGTGCCAGTACAAATAACACAATTTGCCAGACCATGCATAATGCATGAAAATGGCACCGCCCGAGTGGCTAGGCCACCGTGACTTCTTGTCTATAATAGAATCTGCGCCATTCACCCGATTCCAGAGTCATAAAGCGAAGAAGTCGGTGGGTAACGTATAATAACAAGGCGAGGCATTCAATTTACAAACGCAGCCCTCATCTCCTTTTCCAAAGAGAAGACGAGCGGCTCTCGTTGTGTGCAAGTTGCTGTGGATGTAGCTTGTAGAATGTAGATCAAGAACTCAGAAACCCACCCCCATACTTGCATGCGCGTCTTACGTCTCTTCGAAAAAGCGAAGCAACGAGTTGGCTAACTGCCTCATGGTGCAGCATGTATATATAGGTATGTACTCGATCAACGAGTCGACCGTTCACCGTTCACCCTACACCCTACACCCTACACCCTACACCCTCTACACCTTACACGATTCTCAGTCTCCCTGTCTCTTCCCTGAAATATCGTTCGAATTCTGCTCTGCAATACAAATTCCCCGGAAGTCGTAACAAGGGTCTGGAATATTGCTACCATTTTACATTCGGTCAGTCTATTGCATGTCACGAACATATTGAAGAAAGCATTCGTAGTCCATTCATCCTCAGTGTCAAGTATTTTCAATGGGGACCGGAGCCAAGCATTTTCAGAAAAACTCCAACTTTCTTCAACTAGCTGCTCTACAATTAAGAATTTCCCAATTTAGTTGAACAAAAATACTGGAATCTTCAAGGAATCTGGCGCAGACACGCTGATTGGCACTTGAAAACCAATTAATTTCTCAAGATTTTCTTTCTAGTCTCCAAGACGGAACTATTCTCCCTTTTGTAAATCCGATAATTCTACGCCAACACTGTGTTACAAAACACCACTGTTACTTAATTTCGGTACACAGACTTTTCGTGTGATTTACAAACTTCATCGAATTTCGGAGAGTCCTAAAGAAATGACTGTTTTAGTTTCAAAGGATCCTTTCTTTTCCGAACGAGAATTTCTCGAATTTCAAGAAGAAAGTTGATAGAAATTCAAGAAGCTGAAACTGCAAAGGAATAAAAAAAGGAGTATATCGAGAGAACCCGTGTCACTAAGAGGATTTGAAACAGAGACTTGCTCGAGTCGGTAATTCTCGAAGCCACTCTTCTTCCGCCTAGAACTCTATCCGCGGGCTACCATTGTCCATTACTCCTCTCACCGGAAGTAAAACGAACTAAATTATTGCTCTGCTTGGTCATGAGATACCTTAGAATACAAGTTAAATTCCCATTTTCAAAACCTCTCTTCCAACTTTTCCAATACCTTTTTTTCAATTTATCATCATAAATCTTTTCTAAACGTCTTTTCCCACCTCTTTTACCCAACCCATAAAAATAGATAAGAAATTGGTGACAAAAAATTAAAACACTAAAACAACAGAATGGAGATACTAAAGACTAAACAATTTGGCTACAAACAGAAAAAAAAACTTTGACCTCCAATCCAAGTCAATAAAATTTAAATTAAGAGTGCAGGATAAATAAGGATAAGGGGTATCAAGAGATTTAAAAGAATTTGAAGGTATTGCGAAAGAATTAAGAAGAGCTTAACGACTGTCAAGAAATTTGACAGAAATTCAAAGATTCCAAAACATTTTAAGTGATTTTAATGAATTACTCGTGATTTGACAAGGTATTAAAGTCGAGATTAAAGTAGTTTTTCAAGGATTTCAAAAGAACTCAAAAGATTAAATAAAATTGCAAGTATCAAATAAAAATATTTTCAGCTTTAAAAGATTGACTTCCCTTATCATTTTAATTATCCGGAAGTTTTTTCAAACCAGAAATGACCCGGAATTATTCTATATTTCCAATGTCAATAATTTTTTATATGATTCAAATTTATCAATTATGTAAAAAAAAACGGTGAATAGGAGACGACCCCCTTTTCTAACGCCTTTTTTAAACTCCTCTTCACACCCACTTTTCAAGCCCCCCTTTCAACCCCTTTTTTTAATTGCTTTTTGCAAACCCCTTTTTCAACTGCCCGTGAATTTAGACTCGGGCTGAAAGAAAGCAGCAGAGTTCTGAGCGAGTAAGGTCAGAAAATAAGAGAAAGGGAGGAAACCTGTTGGAAAAGAGGTGAGGGTGCAAGAAGAGGGTTGGAAAGAGGGTTGAAAGAGGGGGAGGAATTAGGAGCAGAAGACTGTGACGAGCAGGAATAAAAACAGAAAGAACAGGGGAGAAATAACAGAAAAGATTCCACTACAGCCGAAGCTGAGAAATAAATGTGAAGCTGAGAACAGAGAGCACAGAAATATTGTTTTCCAGAGAACAAGACGAAAACCAAACGAAACGGAGCGAAACGTACGTTTCTATACGAGCCAGTCGATAAAACGCGCCTGCGTAGCGTAATAACCCGCTGTATAGCTTCCCGGCACGCATTATGTACCGACAAGGGAAAGATATTAAAGATACCCCACAATCAACCACAAACGAGCCTTCATGCAACGCAAATTGGTGTGAAATTCCACGATTCCGGAATTCACATTCAAATTTCCGAATTCTGAATGCACCAATTTGAATATTTCTCAATATTTTATAAGATTTTTCGAAAAAACTACAGCGTTAACGATTTTTAATACTTGAATTACTATCCTAGCGAAAAGTTCGGATTGAAATTCATTCTGAACCAATCCGGAATTTTCCGAATCATTCCGGAATTTGTATCCGAACCAAACAGTTTCATTCCGATCTAATCCGAAGGAAGTTTTCAATCCGAATTAATCCGAGGCCCATTCAAAATCAATCCGAATGAATCCGGTCAATCCGAATTAATCAGTATTAATCCGAACTTTGAATCCGAATAAATCGTCAATCCGAATGAATCCGATTAATTCGGTCAATGAGAAATTTCAATCCGAATGGATCTGAATGAATCCGGTCTATCCGAATGATTTAGAAAATTTCGAATAAATACGGATTCTCTCGGATTGACTGGATTTACTCGAATTGAAAGTTCGGATTAATTCTGATTGACCGGATTCATTCGGATTTCAAGTTCGGATTGATTTTAAATGGGCCTCGGATTAATTCGTACTGAAAACTTCCTTCGGATTAGATCGGAATGAAACTGTTTGGTTCGGATACAAATTCCGGAATGATTCGGAAAATTTCAGATTGGTTCAGAATGAATTTCAATCCGAAGCTTTCGCTAGGGATATTTAACATCTGCACGGAAAAAATTAGTCATCGAAACTTTCCTTGACTGTAATCGACTTTAGGATAGGTCAAAAGTTTTCAAATATTTCATAAACTTGTTTTAAAATCTGAGTTTTAAAATCGTGGCGAATTCTAAAACAGTTGTCGAAACTTTTCTTGACTTGGTCGAGATGTTGAGAGTCAATGAAAATTTCGAAAACTGTTTTAGAATTCTTCTTTAGTACTTCAAATTAAAAAAAAAAAAAAGTTTATAAAATATGTTAAAGCTTTTAACGTAACCCAAAGTCAATGACAGTCAAGGAAAGTTTCGATGACATTTTTTCCGTGTGTACTCAGTTCCTTTCCGCAAGTTTCCAACTTATAAAAATTTGCTGACGTAAACAATTATCCTTTCAAAAACCCGGGCTTGAGTAACCAAGCTATAATAACTTTCCCATGAAGCAAGCAAAACTTTAAAGCCTCGGAGTCTTTGCCAAGACTTCCGCATCTAATGTAAGTTTCAAAAACTTGTAAGTTTCCAGGAAATTAGTATTGATAAAATATTTTTAATTATTTTACCTTGAAAAATCTTATAAATATTGAGTCTCACGATATTAAATTAAATGAAATTTATTTAGTCTTTCCTGATTAGATCTACCAGAGTTGAATGCGAGTTGATATCTGAGGCATGAAGTTCGGAAATTCTTGAGCCATCCGTAGTAGAGAATAATGTTTGGAGTCGAAAGTGGAAATAACTAAGATGCTAAGCAGGTGATAATTTCAGGTTTCAGGCAAGGTCTTTAAAGCCGGAATCGCCTCCTTCCATCTTCTGCGAGATCTGACTGATCCTTACAGACATGATTTTTGAGCAGGTGGTAAGTCAAAAGCGGTCCGACAGGTGGTGAGCCAAGACGAATAGCCCGAGCTCGGTCCACTCGAACAAAAAGGGACCTTAGAAGGTGAAAAATAGCCCTCGTAAAAGGATGAAACGTGTTCTCCAAAATTTATAAGACCCTATAACTATATATATCCCTATAAGTCTGTATCCCTGTATAGTCATATATAGTGTATCTTTAGACCTCAGTCTTTGGCTCATGTGCCGTAATGGTTTTCGGAAGGGCTAAGGCTGACGTATTAGACTCTTAACAGGTGCACAAATGGCTTTAACGAGTAGCCCCGACGGATCGCTAGAGTTAACTTCGTTCAAGTCATCTCCGGTTACGAGATAACCGTCCAAGTTAAACGTCGAAAGTTATCTTGTGTTTGACGGCCGTGTAGATAGGGAGGAAACTCTGTTTCCGGACAAATCGTACCGCTCTCAATCCCTCCGTAATTTTCTAACGCCGTTATCAAACGCGACGACTTCCGATAGTCGGAATTTTCCGAATTCTCTTTGCTCAGCTTCCCGCTCGTGATGAATGTTTAAAAACTGGGTCGCGCTTTTCAAATTCATATCATCCCGATATCAGAGAATCGCAGGCTTTAAAGAGAGGAGGAGTGAGACGCGGCAATGAGTCCCCAGGGAAGCTTTCAAAAGCGAAGCTTTCAAGAACTTGCTATTCAAAGTCAACGTACATTTCGGAAATAGTTGCTTTTTCAAACTCTACATTAGTTTTCAAGCAATAAATATTTTCACTTCCTGTAGCATTAATTTTTATAGAAATATAATATATATTATAATATCGACAACTCAACCGATTTTAAAGGGATTCTAAGAATTTTAAGTGATTCTGAAATTTTTAAGGAATTTCAAAGAATTTCAAGGGATTTTGAAAGGTTTTGTTACTTTAAAAAATTGTAAGTAATTCTAAAAAAATTTAAGGCATCAAAGTATTTCAAGGGATTTTATGTCATTATTACGTTCTGTGTAGAATTTTAAAAGACTTAAAATAATTTTAAGTGATTGTAAGAGATTTTAAGTTATTTTAAGTGATTTAACAGATTTTCAAAGCATTTAGAAAAGTTTTGGTGATTTTAAAGAATTTTAAGTAATTCTAAAATTTTAAGTAATTCCTAACTCTAATTCAAAAAATTTCAAGGAATTGTAAAAGGTTTTAAGTGACTTTAAAGAATTGTATGTAGTTCTAAAAATTCTAAGGTATTTCAAAGAATTTCAAAGAATTTCAAGTGCTTTTATGTCATTATTACGTTCTGTGTAGAATTTTAAAAGACTTAAAATAATTTTAAGTGATTGTAAGAGATTTTAAG
>JAUESH010000045.1:278373-292951 GCA_032275165.1 Synergus magnus
AAGCCGATCAAATATATGTGTAATTAAATAAAAATAAATTCAAAATTAGTCACTTTTAGTCACTTTTTTTGTTCAAAATTAGTCACTTTTGGTCACTTTTTTAAAGTACATTAGTCTGTGGCAGCCCTGAATTCATGCATCAGACAAACATTTAAAGGTTTCATGTCCATTCTCGTAACATTGATCCCCAGCTAAACTAAGTCCTGCAATCCGATTGGCAAGGCTGATACTTCCAGAGGACAAATTTCAACGAAAAATGAAGATATCGACCCCATGGGGGCTGCAATAACAAGATATACGCAAAAATCACCAAAATTTCCCGAGACCAAGTCCATAAATTAAGCGATAATCGCGACACGGGAAATAAAGTCGAAATCGAATTGAATTGAGATTGTAGGTATATTTATATTGATATCATCACCCTCCCTGCTCTTTTAGAGATTCGCAGTCGAGATTGGGCGACTGAGGGTAAATAGAGCAGGAAACGGGCAGTGCAGACAGTGCCAGATGTCCTCGGAATGAGTGTGGCGGATTAAAAAAAAATGTACAGGCGGCACAAAAGAGCATAATGAAATTATGGATTGTGCGAGGTGAGAAGATCGCGAAAATGAGGAGCCACTATAGAAAAGTCGAGACTTCGATTCTGCAAAAAGCAAACAGGGAAAGGAATTGCTGGGCTAAGAAAACCACCGCCAAGAAGGGACAAGAAAATTACTCTGACTCATAATTTACGAGCAGGGACTCGTAAAGACCAGAGATTGCCTTCCACCGTTTTCGTCGGAGAACTCGTGAATCGTAACACGAATATGAACTCATAATTTCAATAATTATCGTGCACCACGCGATTTTCGTCATTCATAAGCAATGATAAAATCTCTCCCTTTCAATTATTACTACACACATAAAAATTATAGGTTCCGCGAACTAAAATTAAAAGTTATGACTCTCGTGTCTCAATATTTTTACGAACGCTTTCAAGCGAAGAAACTATCAAGAATGGTGTTAAGAATTTTAATTAAGGGGATGTTGTTCGAAGATGTAAATTTTCTTTAGTATTCCTGGAATGAAAAAGGTACTCACGAGGTCCTTAAAGTAATGAAGACATGGAGAACAGAGCAGTAACTCACCTGTAACAGAACAAAAAAATTCAGATTAATACACGTAAATAGAAGATTCGAAAAGCTTTGACTAATCCTGACATACATTTTTTGTTTGATATCCATTACCCTTCCCTAAATATCGAACAATTTAAGCTTTCAGATTCCCCTGTGAATATGCATAAAAATACGTTCGTATCCATTCACATCTAGTTGGAATAACGTGTGAAACCATTGCGTGATGTCTAAATGGGATTGTCTGAAAGGATGTTCGCGTATAGACAGTCGTTCCATTTTTCTACATAAAGCCACGACAGTTCATAAATCTGTAATCAACCATCTGTGTAACATTAGAGTTTTACAGGTAAATTGCTTCGCGCATCGAGCAACGTAATATTTAATTCTAAAACTTAAAATGTAGGTTGATTATGCATGAAACCTTTTATATATTTGGTAATGCTACGTGATGGATACCTGAAATAAAAAGCACTGTAGACAGAATTCATTAAAACTTATTACTGGATGAAAATCATGAATATAGAACACAAAAAAATGACAGCTATAACGCAAGCAGCCGGTCTAAAGCTCGACGAATTACGGAACGAGGGTCGCTAAATAATTTGCAATTTAAGTGCAAATTTTCGTAATCTAAATTAATTAATAATTATTAAATAAGAGTGTAAGCGAATGTAAGAAGAAAAATTCTCGTTCACAAGGATTTAATCAAGCAGTGAAATCCCTTTGTGAAAATTAAAATCCATTACCTTTTGCACTCGAGTTTCTCTTTTCCCTTAACGTGGTGGAATAGCCTCATAATAGACCAAATATCCAACCCGTGATGTTAGGAAATTGCCAATTATATCTGCGTTTATGAAAAGCCCAAAACGTATCACCACCGCAGGGAGGAAAGTGGGAGCAGATGTAATTTTATATTCATGAATCGTGTCCCCTTTGTGTATTGTGCTACACTGAAAATGCCACCGGTAGGATATATAACATATATCGTATCATACATTTCGCTTACGCGTGCTTCGCGTGAGTAAGTCGAGAAAGTTTTAATACTCAAAAGCTAGCTGAGAGACAGGGATATAAATTACATTGTTTATTGAACTTGTGGTATGAAATCGTCACTCGGAAACTGTGAAGGCTGAAGACCCTCATTGAAGAGTTTCAGAGAATGCTCTTCACTTTACGAGCTTATGAAGCTTTCATTCTACACGGTAGTGACCATCTGTTACGAGAAAATGTAACATCCCCCGGGAATGATGAGAACGTTATTACTCTCACTAAGCAGTCATATGTGACGCCTTTCATTTTCATATTACAGCACTTATTTCATCGTAAAACACATGTCTCCACTGTATTTTTTAGTCAGTTTTTTTTATATAGAGAGCATTTTAAACAAAGAAAATAATGTGTCATATTATAGTTTTTATAAATAACTTTTTTCCGTGTACAGTTTTGTAATGGAAGATTGAATTAGGGAGAGTATAGTGAAATTGTTGAAATTTTATGCAGCCGAAAGAGTTTAATTAACATGACATTGACTTCGATTCGCACGAGTGACACGCCCCCTGACCCCGAACGCAGTAAATATAGGGTTCCCTCTCGTGTATGTGTAACTCGAGCTTAATTCTTTCCCTCGTTCGTTTCGGATTTCGATATCGACACGGATTAGGGATATTAAACGCTAATTTTTTAACGCCTGTCCATCTGTCGCGCAACGATCAACGCTCAGCGTTCAACGATCACGGATCAACGAGAACCCCATAACAGTTACATATATCCAGCAATAGGCTTGCGTCACTGAGTACGTGCAATAAGGGTGTGACGTTAAAGGCATTAACCCGTAATTCGTGGTGAGTGGCCTCTCTATCATTCAACCTGCTCTTGTTGAGCTTTTTTATGTAATATACAGACTCGTGAACTTGCTTTTAAAAAGTCATCGCAGAGTGTATTAGCCCTCTTTCATTCGTAAATTAGTCAATTGTGAATAATTTAATGTTTTTTCATACAATATGCAACGATCTATCAATCATGTAACTATCCCATTTTCCCATTGTTCTTAAACTATGATTGGAGAGTTTATTCTTATATATAAATTATAATAAAATTACACAAATACAATATTATAGGATTCCAATTTGAAATTCGGCCCGCCTTCAAATAAAAATCTTTTTCAATTTTATTTTAAGATATTCGATTAAATTAATCATCATTTGATTACATCAAATTTTGAAAAATTTGCAGGGATTTAAAGGGATTTTTCGAAGTCTATTGGGATTTGAGAGATATTAAGGAATTTTATGTCATCTCAAGGAATTTTATGGAATTTCTAGTTATTTGAAGAAATTTAATGATATTTTCAAGGATTTAACAATATTTTAGGGGATCAAGTTATTTTAAAGGATTTAAGGAATTTTACGAAAGTTTTTTTTGGGATTTTATGGAATTTTAAAGGAATTTAAAGTAATTTGACGAGATTTTATTGAACTTGTACGAATTTTAAGGGATTTTTCGATGTTTTGTTGGATTTTAAAAAATTTGAAGTGATTTGGCGAGATTTCATTGACTTTTCAAGAATCTTAAGGGATTTCACGGAATTTTCAGTAATTTTAAGTAATTTCACGAAATTTATTGGGATATTATGAAATTTTAAGGACTTTTAATGTTTTTAACGATATTTTGTGAGATTTTAAATATTTTTAAGGGGTTTAACAATATTTTGTGTGATATTAAGTAACTTTAAAGACTTTTAAGAGATTTAAACGGATTTAAGGAATTTTACGAAAGTTTTTTTTGGGATTTTATGGAATTTTAAAGGAATTTAAAGTAATTTGACGAGATTTTATTGAACTTGTACGAATTTTAAGGGATTTTTCGATGTTTTGTTGGATTTTAAAAAATTTGAAGTGATTTGGCGAGATTTCATTGACTTTTCAAGAATCTTAAGGGATTTCACGGAATTTTCAGTAATTTTAAGAAATTTTACGAAATTTATTGGGATATTATGGAATTTTAAGGACTTTCAATGTTTTTAACGATATTTTGTAAGATTTTAAATATTTTAAAGGGGTTTAACAATATTTTGTGGGATATTAGGTAACTTTACAGATTTTTAAGAGATTTCAAGGGACTTAAGGGATTTTACGAAAGTTTTTTGGGGATTTTATGGAATTTAAAGTGATTTGTCGAGATTTTATTGGACTTTTACGAATTTTAAGGGATTTTTCGATGTTTTGTTGGATTTTAAGAAATTTGAAATGATTTGGCGAGATTTCATTAGATTTTTCGGAATTTTAAAGGATTTAATCTTTATGAATGAAATGAAATGAAATGCATTATCGAATTTAAATCCTGAAGTATTAGATTATTATTTTTAATTGCAGTCATCCACACGTGTAGATTTCAACGCCTAATTTCGAAATCGTCCTGTGAGAGAGCAATTTTCCGAGGAAAATCTGCAAGTCAATCATGATATCAGGAATATAAACAAACTCTCTAACCACATGCTTCGAATCTCTACGTTGTCAATTTAATACGTCAAACGTGTCAAGCTGCGAGTATTTAGGAACAATGAGAAAATGGGACAGTGGGAAAATGGGAAAATTACATGATTGAACCCCTGAATGAGATATAGGGGAGAGTCGGGTAGTACCGGCCACTTAAGCTTTTTTTATCAATAATTCGGCTGACAGTGAGCAAAATATTAATATAACAGTTTAGGTATAATGGCAGGGCTTCTACCAACAATCTGTAAATAGAAATATCAGAAATAAACAAGTTGCAGAAGAAAACAAAGCGATTGAAATTAAGATTTTACATTCTTTTGTAATATATCAACAGAAAATGTATTTTTAAAGGAAAAATTGCCAAATTTCATGCATTGGAATATTATATTAATATTATTGTTAATATTATACAATATTTATTGAGGTCATTTATGGTTTTATTTACCAATCTTTGACAGAAAACAAAAACCTATGAAAAAATTTGTCCGGGACAACCCGACTTTGACTTTTTGAATTAAGACTGCTATATAAATAAGAAAATACGTAAAATTATTAAACAAAATTTACACGTCACATAGATTGACAGTTAAAGCTACGAAAAATATTTGATTGTAAATTTGATACATATTTCACAAAATGCTTTTGTTTTGTAGAGACAAAATAATTAAACCTGATTTTCTTTTAAACTGACCAGAGATATGAGTCCATATTTTCAAAATGGCGCTTTGGGACAATTATGAAAGATAAAAGTGTTGATTTACTACCGCAGAGAGTACAGTTTAATCAAAGTCACGAGTGGCCGTGGCTACCTGACTCTCCCCTAATAATGAACATTAAAAAAATATCTATATCCTTTCTCCCTTTATTATCATGATATAATTGCATGCTAATGTAACAAAAAGACATGAAAGCCTTTGGTAAACTTCTCACAGCCCGTTTGATGGCAATACTTAAAGTTTCAACACTGTTCTTTTGAGCCCACCTTTTCCCTCAGAAGATTGTAATTAATTCGACAGACATTTGGTTGGACGAAGACGAAATTGTGTAAATGAAGTTTGCGTTGAATCAACCATTTGCCACTCGACTCCCCTAAAGATCCAAGTCTTCATTTGTCTCCATCATAAGGAAGAAGCACTGAAAGAGTGCCAAATTAGGAAGCGTTCCTCCACTCTTTTGAGAATACAGTTCTCAGAGTTGCTTCCTCGAAAGGAAATGAATTCCTCCCTACAATTTGATGAATGAATAAAACGGTAATTTATTAAGACTCAGCGAGGTGTGCGGAAAAGTTGCGTATTGAGTTTCATTTTCACAGTTGGTGTTCATTTGTCATTCTGAGATGGGGGGGGGGGTTAAGTTCTTGATACAATGAAAAGAGGAACTGGAAAGACGGACTCGTGGGACAGATGTAGCAGTTAGCAGTACCGCATCTATTCGAGGATGGGAAAAGGAAATGCGGTACGCTAGATTGTGACACGTAAGTAATTATGCATGTGGAAGAGTGAGCTCGCACCCCCTACACACGGCCTTCAAAGGCTTTAATCTCGTCCATGATGCCGCTGGTGGTAGGTCGAAAGGGTTTTTGTGCGCGAATAATGACGCGACGCGTAACGACGGGCGCGTCCTCATTTACATCCGTAAAAAGCCGAGGGCAAATAAATTGAGATTAGCTGGCCAACGCTGCAGGACACCCCAAGGAGCCCTTTTTTCCTCTCTTGCTGTTATGTGTTTTCTGTGAGAGTAGCCGTATATACACTCGGCGTTTCAGCGTAATTCCTCGTAAAAAATCTACGGAAAAGAAAGAAAAGGGACTTTCTCGCTTCTCTCAGGAAATACGGACATTTCCAAGAACACTTTGAATTTAATGTTTATAGTCTACATGATACAAGAAAGCATGTAGACAAAATGCCTTTGCTTTAATTTCTTTACCTTTGAGTATATGTACTCTTTCTTTTAATACACCGAGTTACCTTTCCTGTGCGAGGAAAACATACAATGGAGACAACGTACTTTTTCTTGCATAGCCATGGTATGCTTAGTTGTTAGTTATTTTTTTTTTTTTATTTATTTCCACGTCACCGAACTGAGGATAAATTAGAAAAATGCGAATCGCCACGTTATTTCCGCTACATTCAGTGGGAATTGCGAAAATGCGGAAACGGCACTCCGTAATACGCATAATGCGACATATGCCTCAGCTCCACGGTATGTTACTTAACAGGGGTTGAGGGAGCAGGTGGGAAGGGTTGGGGCGGGGGAGGATTTACCCAGCTTAAAGGACTGGGGAAACGAAATAACACGCTTCGTGGAGAGCAAGAAAATGATTTACCTCGTGAAAAGAGGTGCTTCTGAATTCCCTTTTCTTCGTGTCGATCTAGCTCTTTTAAAAACACTAGTGAGAGAAGATTTTTGTCTTTGAGTTTCGACTTAACGAAATAGCTCGTTATTCTGCGACAATGGCGAGATTTTTTATGCGCAATAATCATGGTAATACCACCAACGGATCTTTTTCTCGACGCAGATTTTACGACGCCTCCGTATTGCCCCTCGGGTGGATCCGCGCGTACTTTGCGGTAACGACTGTTTGACGGCTTTTTTTCCTGACGATATTCTCGACTTAAGTTCAAATCCTGATTGCTTTTCGCACCCGAAACTGCCATCCGGGAAAACGTACGACTGACTAGACGAGAGAAATGTCTTTTGGGGACCGACGAAGATTGAATTCCTCTGCCGAGAAAAGAAGAAACCAATCGCTGCTCGAAATGGGGATGTGATGAGCAAAGGGTGACGTGTGAGGAAATTTCATTGGCACCTCTGTCTACTGTCAATCGAATCTCGAGAAAAATACTTGACTTTCTCTTCTCCCTGCTCAATAATTCTTATGATCATTATATTTCGGTTTCTCATTTGTGGGATTCACACTCGTTTCTTTCATACTCAGGGTGTGGCCACAAGATTCAATTTTTCAATTTCCCTGACATTTCCCTGACTTTTTCATGACTTTCAGACGAATTTCCCTGACTGAAAAGTATTAAAAATGCGAATAAATTTTCAATAATAATGCTATTGAAATTTTTAAGAAATTTCGCATAATATCACTTCAAATTTTTGTGAACACGATGAAATCTTTTTTAATCCCCTAAAATTCTACGGAATGTTTTAAAAATCTCTTAAAATCCTTTAAAATTCCACGACAAACTTTAAAATTACTTCAAATCACTGAAAATTCGTAAAAATCTCTAAAATTCGCGACAACCTTGGAAATCTCCTAAAATTCCTTGAAATTTCTTGAAATTCATAGAAGCTTCTTAAAATTCCACGAAATCTCTTCAACAAATTTTTTAATATTCCAAGAAATCCCTCAAAGTTTAACTAATCATTTTTAAATTCCTCAAAATCTCTTAAAATCCTTTAAAATTCCACGACAAACTTTAAAATTACTTCAAATCACTTAAAATTCGTAAAAAATCTCTAAAATTCACGACAAACTTGGAAATCTCTTAAAACTCCTTGAAATTTCTTTAAATTCCTAGAAACTTCTTAAAATTTCACGAAATCCCTTCAACAAATTTTTTAATATTCCATGAAATCCCTTAAAGTTGAACTAATTATATTTAAATTCCTCAAAGTCATTTGAAATCCTTTAAATTCCACAAAAAGCTTCAAAATCTTGTAAAATTTCTAAAAATGTCTTAAAATTTCATGTAATCCTTTAAAATACCACAAAATCTTTTAAAAATCTCTTGAAATATTTTTAAATTCCACCAGAAACGTTAAAATCTCTTAAAATGCATAAAAATCTCTTAAAATTATTGGAAACCTGTTCAAACCCTTAAAATTCGCTGAAATATCTTGAAATTCCTAGAAACATATTTAAATTCGTTAAAATTCGAATAAAATATTTAAAATCCCTTAAAATCTCACGAATTCCATGAAATCCTTTGAAATTCAATGAGAAACTTTAAAATTCCCTAAAAATGCATCAAAATCTCTAAAAAAAATTCTTGGAAAGACCTCATAAAATTCTTTAAGGGCATATGTTAATATTAATCCACGAGAATATTTAAAATTCCTTAAAATTCTTACAAGCTTCTTAAAATCCTTTACAATTCCAAGAAAAACTTTAAAATCCCTTAAAGTACGTAAAAATCTCTTAAAATTTTTGAAAAACTCTTGAAATTCCACAGAATCTTTTAAAAATCATAAAAATCTCGTGAAATCCTTTAAAATTCCACGAGGAACATTAAAAACCCTTAAAATCACTTTTGAAAAAACAAATTTTTTTCAAATTCATACAAACTTTTTAAAATCCTTTAAAATTCCATGAAATCCTTTGAAATTCAATGAGGAATTTAAAATTCCTTAAAATGCATCAAAATCTCTAAAAAAAATTTTTGGAAAGAGCTCATAAAATCCTTTAAGGGCATAAGCTAATATTAATCCACGAGAATATTTCAATTCCTTAAAATCTCTTAAAATTCCATGAGGAATATTAAAATTCCTTAAAATCATTTTAAAAATGTAAAAATTTCTTTAAATTCTTACAAGCTTGTTAAAATTCTTTACAATTCCAAGAAAAAATTTTAAATCCCTTAAAATACGTAAAAATCGCTTAAAATTTTTGAAAACCTCTTGAAATTCCACAAAATCTTTTAAAAATCATAAAAATCTCGTGAAATCCTTTAAAATTCCATGAGGAATATTAAAAACCCTTAAAATCACTTTTGAAAAAATAAAAATTTTTTTTAATTCATACAAGCTTTATAAAATCCTTTAAAACTCCACCATGAAATCTTTTAAATGTCATAAAAATCTCTTGCAATCCCTTAAAATTATTGACAATCTTTGGAAGTCATTAGAAACCCAGAGAATGTCAAAGAATGCCTGAAAATTCTTTATAATCTTTCAAAATCCTCGGAAAGCTTTTAAAATCTGTTAAATAAACTATAAAAGTTATATATATAATACGACAAAAATAACATAGCATAAATGTCAATTTCTATTTTCCCTGACAAACTTTTTTTTCCCTGACATTTCCCTGACTTCCCTGATATGTGGCCACCCTGATATTGAAATTACCAATTCCCTTCTCCAATCCCCTTATCAAAAACTCTTTTCCAAACTCCTTTTCCAATAAAGTTTTCAACTAATCGGCGACTTTTCGGAACTTTATCCAAAAAAGAAGAGTAAGAATGAATGTGAAGAAAAAATTGGATTTGTTCCACAGTTTGGTCCCGATTTTGGAATAAAGCGGAGAGTGTAAAACCCGAGCAACAGTTTAGCAATAAATCCATTTTATCTAAATGTCGACGAAATGGCGAATTTCGTGAGGAAGGAAGGAAGAATAAGAAGTTTTTCCGAGTTTTTATCCCCTGACGTTTGTCGAATGGCAAACAGCTTGTTCTTGCATAGGTAATCCTTATGTTTTCTCAGATATCGTCCTTATCGTTTCTCCTTTCTTCGAACACGGATCACGTTTCATCGCAGTTTCCCACGTGGATGCGCCGCTAGTCTCAATATTTTCCTGAAAGCCAAGCCAGTTTAAGCTGCGCCTCGTATTACAAGACTATGGTTTCGATTTACTTAAGTGTCCTCTTCGCCGCTTACGGTCCGTATCGAGGGAGTTATGCTTCAGGTGGAAAGACAGCTACAATATAAAATCTAGAGACTCCATTACGCTCCATTGAAAGCGGATTTCGACTTTTTAAACCTTAGTCGAGTCTTTAAAGGTTAACAAGATCAAGAAGGTCAAAATAATTAAACGAATTTGAAGGTATTTTTAAATCAACTCTGTTCAACATCTGCTCTGGCGCGACGAATCATTAAATCTGAATTGCAACTTTAAAAGTATAATGAGTGACCCAATTAATCGAAGCTTAATAATGATTAAGCTTTCGCAAACTAACTAAATTTAGTTTGATAATAACAGATAAATAAGTAATCTGCAGTACACTCAGAAAATAATGTGATTCAATGATAGTAAATCGTGCTTAATTACATTAGAATCTAATTACATTTCGCCCTTGCTTCTTTTCTTTTCTTGCATTAAAACACAGCCAGCTCTGCAGGGCGGAACTGATTATCGCGAACCGCTGTGGGTTGTTTCATGCAAGAAAGCACTAAAATCGTCAATATTGAGAAAAGAAGGGCACTTGGGTCTTTTATTCGCTTTCCCTGCTGGAATATGAAATGGAGAAACCGTTAGCCAGTGTTCTAATCTGCTGTGAATATAGACCAAGCCCTTCCTCTTGTTAAATGAAAACGAGGACATTCCAAACACGATCTGGTAAAGCAAATTCCCCGTATAATGTTACATTTGCGTAAAAGAGTATTCGTGCATTTTAATGAATTCGAAACTGTTTTTGTCATACATATTTTCCGAACTCGGAAACAACGTAGTTAAGAGCTAATAGGATTCTCGTTGAGGAAGGAATCAAACAGTCGCGCGTAATCGATGAAAAACGTTTCAGATCAGAATTTTCATCAAACGCGAACCAGTCAGTCGACTATACATTGCGAGTGAGATTGTTCAGTGAATATTTCTTCAACGAGCTAACACTCATTTCGCTATGTTTGATCCTATTAAATCGTAGAGAGGAGCACACTCAGTCTGCTTCGATGAATTCACCATTTCCCTCTCTGTTTTTTCTTCACCTATTCATCTCTCTCGTTTTCTATCTCGCTCGATCGACGCCATTAATCACGTTTCTTTGACGTGGATGAAAAGAATTTTAGATATTTAAAATACGCTCGCTTCTTGCGGAAAATGTCTGTTATTTTACTTTTTTCATATTGGGGTGAGGGATTTCATTTGGATTAATGTAATTTTTTTTATTACAAACCCGTTACATCCATGAAATATTCAATATAGGTCATTCCAGAAATGTTTACATTCTCATCAGGGAAGGTATTAGATATGTGTAAAATTTGCCCCCGCCTTTGGTATACTTTTTTATAGTGTCCTAAAATAAAGGTCAAGTTCATAAGCTATTTTCTATGCCAGACTTTCTATGCACGGATATTCAAATTTACCTGACAGAAAAGTATTCAAAATGCGAATAAATTTTCAATAATAATGCTATTGAAATTTTTCAACGTACAATATCACTTTATATCTTTTGAAATTTAAAATCACCTCAAATCACTTAAAATTCGTAAAAATTTCTAAAATTCACGACAACCTTGCATCAGAGAGCAGTGGATTAATCTTTTTCTCATTGCTTTCTGCTGCCCAAAATGTATTTGATTTATTTATTTACGAGAAAGTTGGCGGAATATATATGGCTAAAGTCACGTCTGCTATTTGCCCTTAAGGTCGATAGAACCTTAAGTAAATAAATTTCTTTTTTCATTAGAAATAAAAACCAAATTTTGTAATTTGCACGTGAAGAATATATAACACCGAGCGCGAAGCGCAGTATCTACTAGTCATACTTTGATCTTGTAAAAAGTATTATGTACTTATAAAGACTAAATATCCATTATCGTGAGGTCTGAGCTGAGTGACAGTATCAAACGTCAAGGATCTTTTTTACTTGTTGGAGCTGAATTTTTGTTATTTCCCTTGAATGTAGACACCAGATCTGGTGGTATGATTTATTTTCGTGGTTATAACCCCGCTCGGAGCTTTTACACGGACCTTGGAGACATTTTTATCGTTTCATCGCATATAAATTTTTCTCCAATGAGATCCAAAGACGGGGTGAGTGTCGGTATTGATCGTTCTTGCCCTTGATGCGAAAACGTTTAAATTGCAAGCGATCCAGCAGACGATTGGAGGCAAACACTCATCATAGTTCGAGTTCGTGCTAAACTAATGAACTATAGTCTTGCCAAGTTGAAGAAAGGTCGGAAGATGTAACGGTCACGTGATGGGGTGCTTTTCCTTCCCGTTTGTTCGGCAAAGTTTCTCTCAATCGTCGTATCGCGAGTTTCTGGAGGTCAGGGGTCTGAGAAGTTTCTTATCTTAACGTTACGGGGAGGTCTTTAGTGTCTGGATACGAATCAAGTTGCAACGTTTGCTCGGACAGATAATACTCCAAGGTGAAATGTAACTGCCGTTTGCAACGTTTATAAACGAAAATCAAAATTTAAAAAAATTCATTATTAATCGTTTTCTATTGCTTAAATGACTATAAAACAATACAATAAGTGCTCACAAGTTGGATTTTTTACTCGAATGTGTTTCTACAAACCCCGGACTCTAAAAAAATTGTTTAAATTCCAAGTACCCTCCAAATACTCTGTTGTCGAATTTCTTTCCAAATATTAAAAGCAAATGATAATATGTGATGGGGTAAAAAGTTTCATTCCCAAATCGCCACCGGAAGACTGCCTAATTTCATCCCCAATCTCGTAACAAGACAAAAATCTCGAAAAAAATTCCAATTTCCCACTAAATACTCTGTTGTAGGATTTCTTTCCAAATATTACTAGCAAATGATAATATGTGATAGCAAAAAAAGTTTCAACCCCAAATCGCCACCGGACGACTGCCTAATTTCACTCCCAAACTCGTAATAAAAACAAAAATCTCGAAAAAAGAATTCCACCCGAGTAGAAATTTTGCCATGGCCCAGACCGGGGAGGCCCAGATCGGGGATGAAACACACGGCCCGGCCGGGTCCAGATCTGGCAGCCCGATTTCCGATCGGGCCCCGGTCGGGCGCGGTGTTTCATCACCGATCGGGGCCCTGATATGACGATTTCTACACGGGAATAAGTAAAAACATGATCGATAGTTTACTGATGTAATTTTTACTAATATTAACTGATTCTCTTTTCAGAAATAAATAATTCGGTGTTCATATCCTCCACTTGAGAAAGTGCATATCTATACGTGATCAGTTTAAGGTCAACAATTTGATGCCAGTTGGCTAATGAATCACTGAGTGACCACAGCAATTTCAATTTTGCACTCGAGTGCACAATCCCCAAAGACCTGCACTCCTAATCGACGGATCATCGTTGAATCATCTGAAATTTCCCAAAATTCGTGGCCACCCTAACATATTCTGAATATAACGCAAATTCTGCAAAGTGCGGCGAATCCGTAGTGGATAAGCAATAGCCATGATTGCCCTTAAGCACGGACAGGCATCAGTGCCAATAAAAACGGTGTCATCTGGGATGGTGTGCACGTGCCGATGTTCTCCAGCCCCTTTTCACGAGATCTTTTGGGTGCAGGAGTATGCCAACTGATATTTATTAGCCATGCTATGAGGCGTGGGGGTGTAAGTAAGGGGATGGTTGGCAGTATTCGTGAATATGCTGTATTGAGTAAGAGTAAGAAGTGGAAGAGGAAAGAGAGAAAAGTGGGAGATTGCGCAAGGGAGGAAGAGAAAGAGAGATGTAGCACGTTGGCCACCCCAACTCTCGCACCATATATCTTGATTTCACGACCCTTCGCATGGGTATAGGTATCAGGTTCCACACAAATCGGGAAACTCCCGATCAAAGTCCGCGTGCCGGTTTCCTATGTAATCCAAAGTCATGGGAACATTGGGGACTAGGCGATGGGTAGCCGCCAATAATCATTGTAAATTACCACGCATCTGTAGCATGTTTCGGTCGTTAACGCGACGCGATTGGTTACCTACGAACGCCTCGTTTCGAGAACAAATTTCGATTGCCTATGCATGTCATATATCTAAGCGGCTTTACGCTGATTACGATTTAAGGGTCCCACGTTCACATCATCATCAGTGGATGCTCATGAAATGCAGATTTCCCTTATAGACACTGTACATACTTTCACGGAGAAAAATGGATATTCAACCTTCATATCTTGGATATTGAACTAAGTATGTGACAGCCATCTAAGATATTCAGTCTAAGTATTTAGATATGCCGTATGCCAGGTGGATAACGCATATGTATTTCAAAAATTAGATGCTTCTACTGACGACAGCAAAAATCAGAACGAAAAAATATTAATTTGTTTGTTTCAGGCATCGTTTAAAATTTATCAAA
>JAUESH010000045.1:317335-328990 GCA_032275165.1 Synergus magnus
ATCTCTTAAATTACATCTCTTAAATTTCCTAAAAATTCTGAAAAATCTCTTGAAATCTTTAGAAATCCTTTAAATCTCACAAAATATCAAGAAATTCATTAAACTTCTTCGAAATCTTTAAATATTTAAACTCTATTAAATAAAATATAAAAGTTATATATGTAATATGACAAAAAAAACAGCATAAATGTCAAACTGACATAATTACTAATAAAAAGTCACACTGATAAAAAAAATTGCAAGAAAAAGTTACGCGAGAAGTGACTACTATATTATCATTAATGAGTGGCTGAAAGTGAAAAGTGGATAAAAATATTTCGTTTGCAGAAGTGGGGAAAAATTTTTCAGAGTAAAAATGGGACAAAATGAATTCTCAGAGTAAAAACGAAACGCCAATACGACCGCTGATTGGTTCTCCTTGTTCCGTTTTTGCTCTGAGAATAATTCATTTTCTCCCACTTTTACAAAGTATTTTTATGCCCTTTTTACTTTCAACCGTTCATTTATATATCAATTTATATATTCCCTGACAGCTACTCGCATTTCCCTAACATTTCCCTGATTCCCGTGTGGAAAAGCCGGTTGGGGCCTAAATGGGCCCCAGTTGAGTTGCCCAACTCCCCGACCACACCCCAACAACTAATTGGGTAACGCTGAGTATAGTGCTTATGCGCAAAATAGGGTTACCCCACTTAATCCCCAATAAATTTAAATAAGATAAATTATTAAACATTCATCATATTTGGTCACGAGAAACTTTCAAATCCACAACTAAAATACTATTTTATTAATAAAATTATTATATTTGAAGATTTTTTTACAAATAGGGTTGCCCAATTGGCGCCCAAATAATAATTGGACTTAATTCGGAAGATTTCCACACGGGTTTCCCTGAATTTTCTGACATGTGGCCACCCTGCCATTTCTTCAACGATCCATCCTCTGGAGATATGTCTTTACTGTCGATTTTTTACTTAAACAAGTTGTGAAATATTCGCCTTCGTTAGGACGCCCGATCTCAAGAGATTCGTTTAATTTTCAACTCCGAAGCTCGCACGTCGATTATCTTTTAATCATAATATTTTAATTTAAAGTTTTTGATGCAGCAGAAATTGCGGAGAAGAGTTCGCTTCTCTCTTCATTTCCCCTGAGCTGCGGGTCGTCACTCACAGAATTATTCCAGACTTGTACATATGAAGCGTAAACTTATATATATGTATATCTTATAAGTAAGTAAAACAGAGTTGAAAACGTGTTGCATTTTTCAATGAATGGGAGCCGCCATTATATCTTGGTGATTCCGCGGACATACCGATCGATCTACCAATTGCCCTGGCGCCTAAGGAAAAAACGTGATCGCAATATATATTCGTAAAAACACGAGTGAATTGCGGTCTATTAGGCGAGTGCATCACTAACTCGGGTAATTAACACCCTTCCGCATACTAATTAAGTATTAACGTTATCTACAGAGACAGATATACGCGGAAAGCAGAAAGTTCTAAGTTCGTTTGTCGGTCGTTAGCTTATCAATTATTAACCGCATGAAGTAATACGTGACGTTCAATTATTGCGAAGAGAGAGAATAGAGTGTCAGGAGGCTAGGTAGTCAATCGTGGCTACACCTGCTGTTGCACACACTTTCACCATTCTCTTATCGATTTCAGAGACACGACGTACTTGCAAGGTTCAACGTCTTGCAACCCCTATAAAGTACAGCCGTGCATGTAGCGAGTATCAACAAAACTTACGCGGCGGAAGCAAAAAAAAAAAAAGTTCCATAGGAAGTGAGCCACAGGAAAAGAAACGAACGGAAAAGCTGGCAGATAGGATTTTTAGAAGGAAAAGAAATTCCCTCATATCCGATGATACGATTGTGTACTGTTTTAGAGAAGATGCCACTCTTTCGAGGATTGGGGAAAAGTAACTCAAATAGACCTTAA
This sequence comes from Synergus magnus, assembly GCA_032275165.1. NCBI lineage: Eukaryota > Metazoa > Arthropoda > Insecta > Hymenoptera > Cynipidae > Synergus > Synergus magnus. Next base: position 319,279 of record JAUESH010000045.1, read on the forward strand.
ATGTGATTTCCAAGTCACTTTTTCCTTTTATAGTACACTAAAACTTTTATTGGTATCAGTTTATATTAAAGGCTTGCTTTCTGATAACATTTCTGTAATAATTTAAAACAGTAGTTTAAAAATTGTGACAGAGGATCTATACTGGTACCTACATATAGTTACATATAGAGAAAAATTATTGGCCGAGTCCCAGTGATAGGATCAGTTGGCAGACGATATTGGGTTAAACTTCTGCCTAACTCAAGAATGTTGCCCTTCCGATAACAATCAGAATCCCAGTTGTGGGCTTCGGACCCTGCAGACTCCAGGATCGTTCATCTACCTTCGTTAGATACACAACATGCAGTCGAATAACTAACATTTTTATTGCCTAGAGAGATCCTACTGCATTTGTTTCCAGATAAGATTAGTTTTTCCGATACAGTATGTTCCAACAAAGCCAGGTGCATTTTTTAAAAAATTCTTTTGTTTTTCTCTTAAGACATCATTGGGTTGAAGGTTCAGACGTCTAGTCTGACAATTTTTTTTTACATTTATTGGAATAAAAATATTTTTTAAAAGTTTTCAAACTTCCCAAAACACAAAATTTTTTATTTAGATACTACAATAGCAGAAATTTATCCCGCATTGTTCGGGATTTTATAAGATTTCGTAGAATTTAAAGGAATTTTAAAGAGATGTTAAAGGATTGTAAAAAATTTTAAGTGATTTTAAGGAATTTAAAGGGATAAAAAGAATTTAAAGGATTTAAAGGGATTTTTCAGGAATTTCACAAGATTTTCAGACATTTTAACTGATTTTAACATATTTGAAGGAGTTTGAAGGGATTTCAAAATATTTCAAGAGATTTTAATGAACTCCAAGGGATTTTAATATATTTTAAACGATTTTAAGACACAGAAGATTTTAAATATTTTAAAGAATTTCAATTAATTTTAAGGAATCTTAAGGGATTTCAATTGATTTTCTCCACATTAGAATCAAATCCTCAAAATTTCTTAAAATCACTTAAAATGTCTTGAAATCGTTGGGTTGAAGTTTCAGACGTCTAGTCTGACGATTTTTTTTTCATTTATCGGAATAAAAACATAAAAAAAAAGTTTCCACAGTTCCGAAAACCCAAAATTTTTATTTATTTAGTAGCAGCAATTTATCCGGCGTTGCCCGGGATTTTAAGAGATTTAATAGAATTTAAAGGCTTTTTAAAGACTTTAAAGCACTGCAAAAGGTTTTAAGGAATTTCAAGAGATTTCAAGAAATTTCATAAGATTTAAAAAAATTATAGAAGGAAGTCAAGAGATTTATAGTGATTTGAAAGAATTTCAAGGGATACTTATTGTAAGAGATTTTTATTGAGGGATTTAAAGGGATTTTTAAGAGAGTAGAAAAGAGTTATCCAAAGGTTTTTTTCAGAGATTTCAGAAGATTTCAACTAATTTTAACTGATTTTAACGAATTTGAAGAGATTTCAAAATATTTCAAGAGATTTCAATGAACTCCAAGGGATTTTGATATATTTTAAAGAATTTTAAGACGTTACAGAATATTTAAAAGATTTTCAAGAATTTCAAAAGGCAATTCCTTGAAATTTCTTAAATTCATTTAAAATGTCTTGAAATCTCTTGAAATCTTGTGAAATCTATTGAAATCTCTGAAACATCCTTTTGATAATTCTTTCAAACTCTTTTAAAAACCCTTGAAATCTTGAGAAAACTCTTGAAAATCCTTAACTGTTTTGAATATTTTTAAAAATCCTTTGAAGTTCCTTAAAATCAAATGAAATTCACTCAAAAAAAGGCCTAGTTAAATTAACTAGAATTATGGTTAAATATGCCCTTAATATTTTTTCTGGTTAAATTAACCAGAATTCCGGTTGATTTAACCAGCATTCTAATTGTTTTAACTAGAAATTCTTATTAAAATAACCAGAATTCTGATTACTCTAACCAGAAAAAATAGTAAGGGCATATTTAACCATGATTCTAGTTAACTTAATTAGTCGATTTTTTTGTGTTCCTGAAAATACCTTGAAATTCCCTAAAATCACTTAGTCTCTCATGAAAACCCTTGAAATTCCTTAAAGTCTCATAAAATCTCTTCAAAAAAACCCGGTCAACGCCGGGTAAATTTCCGTTAGTAAATAAATAAAAATAAAATGGTTTTGGGAACTTTTTTTTTGATATTCTTAATCCAACAAATGTTCAAAAACATTGTCAGACTAAACGTCGTTAACTTCAACCCAATTAAGACAACATTGGAACTTTTTTCAATACATGATACCGAATAGCAGAATTTAGTGTCCCATTTTTTGTTCATTTCCAGGTTTTACCCGAAGCACACCCCGTGAGAAATACAGACTAACGAGCTTTTTTGACAATCGAAGGCTTACTGAAATATTTTATCATTAAAGCCTACCTCTGGAATTAAATTCTCATTTATAACAGAAAAACTTATTTGCGAGGTCTTAGGCAATTAATCACTAATTTCCTAGAGTGACACGGTCGATGATTCACAGAATACAATTCGTCACGAGGCGGATTATAAGCGACTCGCTCTTAATCGAATCAGCAAAGCTTCAGAACTTGGCGAGATTATGTCAAAGTTATTACTCAAGAAACTAAACGCGAGGCGTTCGCCTTGAGCGTAAATGCATCGTTCAACTGCACTAAGTCTGTTTTGACTTCTTCGACAAATCCTATTCATCCCTGATGTCCAGGAAGTTGAGAATAATAAAGATTGAAAGAAGGGATTCCAAAGTAGGGTCCAAAACGACCTGTGTGATTGTAGCGAAGGACAAGCGATAAAGGAAGAAAGAACGAAACGATGGCATTGTTAAAAAGAAACGTAAAGAATGATTTAGCCTAGAGCTTATTGACTCGGAGATTTATTCTGCCTCAGGACAGTATATACTGCTTATAAGAACCTATAAAACGCATAATATGTTAATCACGTGAGTTCAGCAAAGCCTCGTCGGACGTGCACGCGAATATATTCTATATATACCCGATGAGGCAGGAAAACTTATAACGCGATACACAATCAACTTTTATAATACTGACGAAGACAGATTAGTCGTCAGAGGAAGTGAAAAAACTTTGTTCTACCAACAGTGCTCTTAATAAAAAAAGTCTAATTATTACGCTCGAAAAAACCAATGAGGCATTAATTTATCGAGCAATTTTCCAAGTTAAAAAACAAAAGGTAATGATTCTATAACGAAAGTAAGATTGATTGATGTTAAATTACGATAACAGTTTTACGGAAAATCGTGCTTTTTATTAATCTATCTTCAGTAATCAAGATTTCAAAAGCAAGTTATATAACTGGAAGAATTTGATGAATACTTTGTTATTTTAATCAACTATACAAGAACACTCAAATCTGAGTGCATAATATTCTGAAAATTAATTTAAATCGACATTGAAATGGAGCATAAAAATCTTGTCTAGCACAATGAAACAGCGAGGCTTTTCCATTTCAATAAATCCTTTCTTGCTGCACGTAATTTTCTTCTTACAGAGGGGCTAATTGCAGAATGAAACCTCCTTACTCTGGAACCGTAAACGATTCCCCAGAATAGCCGGAAATGCAGATTTCTGTATTCATGTCTGGCAAAGGTACGCGCAGTAAATCTCAATAACGGCGAAACAAAATTTTAAAGCCTTTTCATTTCACCGAGTTAGATCCAAGAATTTAGGAGATATGTAGCTCAACATTTTTAAGGCGATTCTCTTCACAGGAAGAAAAAACCTGTGGTGTGTAATGTCCGAGCTAACGAATTATGTTAGAATTATGTTAGAATCATGTCAGAATTATGTTAGAATTATATCTAGACCCATAGAGATGTAGAGCTTCATAAATATTTTTTGTGAGAGGAAATTCGTCGCAGATGTTTAATAATGGTAGAAAAATATAATAGCTTTCACCCAAAATGATCTATGGATTCCAAAATCCGGGTGATGCATAAGAGGAGCCTAAAGTTTAAACAGAGGTGAAGAAATCGACCTCGGGAGACTTTTTTCATTAATCGGATGAGGGGATATTGTCCGGGTTTGAAACTTCCGAGTCCGACTCATCTGGGAGCATATTTCTTGAGTCCGAGGTGACGAGTCAAGCCCGTCGACATTGTTTGTTCAAGCGATCACTGCGACCGCAAAAAATGAGCTGTTAAAATCGTTAAAATATACACGTCAACGGGCAACGGCAACCTAGATTCAAAATAGATTATGTCAAGCGTACCCTAATATATTTATAGTTTCGTCATTCCATTTTCCCCCGCGGATCCCTTATTTTCTCGACCTCTCGCGATGCGTCATTTATCACATTTATTTTCCACATCGATGTCGAAAGTGAAAAATGAAAAATCGCCGAAAACATTCGTCTTGGATTCACAGCCGCGATGACTTTTGTTCAAATTAATAACAGCGAAACATAGAATATAACGCGAAAGAAGTGAAACACCCTCATGAATCACGATACAATTCGCAGGGAAAATCACAGACGCGGAAATTAAGAGATCCTCATAAAGTTTTTTTTTAAAAAAGGCATGTTCACGCTACGGTCTCTGTTACGTAGTCGTTTCTCTTTTTATTGCTTCGGTTATATTGCCGATTTATATCACTCCGAAGCACAACAGACCGTCCAATGTATGTTCTGTACGTTCTGTGTACAGTTGTACACTTTATTCGCTATATTACGACTTGGAGATTAACTTTTGCTACCCTATTCTAACTTTGCACTCACTATTTTCACTCGCCTTTGTTTGATTCTTCACTATTCGCAGATATTAAATTTCTTTCATAAATATCCAACCTTACCGTGTACAGTGTACACTTTATACTTATAAATCAGATTACATAGATTGAACGAACGTAAACAGAATAATATCCCTAGTCGCAAATCATATAAAGCGATATATATAGTAAAACTTGGAATTTTCACCTAAGAGAATAGAACTAGAAGATTCATGAAGTTTACATTAAGTAAGAAGTTACTTACGAATGAAATAATGTAGATTCATTTACTAATTCACTTTAGTAAGCATTTTTACTATCAATTAGTTACAAATTACTAATTCGCAGTAATAAACTTCTTATTCAGTAAGTGGCCTAGTTTTAGGAAAAAATATGTATTATTGCGAGCGTAAAGTCGGGGAAACGAAATTTGCTTTTATGGTAATTATCGCATGCCCTTAAGATTGGTAAAAATTTCTAAATTTCACGACAATCTTCAAAATCACTTAAAATTCCTTGAAATTTCTAGAAATTCCTAGAAAGGTCTTGAAATTCCTTAAAATTTCACAACAATTTTTAAAATCCCTTAAAATTTCTGAAAATCATTTAAAATTCCATGGAATCCTTTCAAATTCACAAAAGCTTTTAAAAATCATAAGAACCTCTTGAAATGTTTTAAAATTCGAATAAAATATTTAGAATCCCTTAATACTCCTAAAATTTTTTGAAACTCCATGAAATCCTTTAAAATTTCACAAACTCTTTTTAAAATCAAAAATATCTCTTCAATTATTTTAAAACTCCATGACGAGGAACTTTAAAATCAGCTACTCGCATTTCCCAGAGATTTCCCTAATTTCCCTGACAAAATTTTTTTTCTGTGACATTTCCCTGACTTCCTTGACATGTGGTCAGGCCACTCTGTTATTTATTTATAGTAAGGCTTACTAATTGATTGGTTACCCTTGTCAAACGAATTAATACTTTTTTACTGTGAATTAGTAGTTTTTAACTAATTGATATTAAAAACTTTTACTAATAAAAGTGAATTAGTAAACTAATCGGCACTATTTCATTACTATAACTTCTTACTAATTCAAGTTGAGAGAGTAAGCGCATTTTCCCCATTTCTTCCACAGGGATCACGTAAATTTATCGATATTTAAAATTTCCGAAACATAAAAATTTCCGAAATAGAAAATTTTCGAAAGAAAATAATACCGAAATTTAAAATTCCCGAAATTGAAAGTTACCGAAATTTTAAATTCCCAAAATTATAAAATTCCAGAAGTTAAATATTCCGGAAATTGAAAATTCCCGAAATTTAAATTTCCCGACATTAAAAATTCCCGCAAATTTTGTTTAAAATTTATTTACAAAACTTTTGTTCAAAATTTCTCTTGAAAATTTTTATTCAAAATTTTGAAGAGCAATTTATAATAAAAATTTTGAACAAAAGTTTCTAGAAATAAATTTTAAACAAAAATTTCGGGAATTTTAAATTTCAGTATTATTATTTTCTTTCGGGAATTTTTTATTTTTCGGGAATTTTCAACTTCGGGAATTTTAAATTTTGATGATTTTCAATTTCGGTAAATTTACGTGAGTCCCTTCCACATTATCTCCTTCTAATTTCTCTTTGCTTTTTTCGTATGGACTACTTGTTCGACTAATGCCCGACTACTTTTTTCCGACGGTTAATATCCACCCGAAAATAGGAAGCTCTAAGAAAATTAATAATAATAATTAATAATAATAAGCATAATTAGTATTAATTTTAAATTAATAGTACTAGAAATCCTATTATACTCTAACGAGAACTTTTTTATAATACACGTTTTTATTTACCAAATTTCGTACGTAAATATATTGTAGAAATAATTTAGCTTAATGAAATTACTTTTTATTTCATCACCGAAACACAGGTCTTAAATTTAATTACAGCCGTATATAAAAAGTTTGCCCCACTTTTTACAAGAATTCAAAGAAGCCTGGATGAAATAATGAAATAATGTCAACACAAAGAAGTTTGCAAAGTTTTTTCTTTGAGAATATAACTAACTTTGCAGCATACAAAAATGTAATTATTTTAACGTCACAAAGGTGATGTAAAATAATTACGAGGAATGGTCTGTCTTTGGAATAATTGAGGGAAAAGTAAACATTTCAAAAGTATGAATCATGAAGGTTAAGCACCTTAGAATACGGATAGCACTCGGGTTGGTGACTATTTCCGTACTTCTAATTAACCACGTGCTATCTGCAGTTTTCCTTTCCTCTTTGAAAAATTTCAGGGAAATGCGAGTGCTTCTGATAAAGCCGGCTGCAGCCGCCCTGGACTTTCAAGATTTATGAGATTATCTGCCTTGTTCAGCATTTCTAAGGGCGCAAAGATCTTGGAGTAACGCAGAGAAATTCCATAATATGTAAAAATCCAATAAAGGGTATACGTGAAGCATGAATAAATAAAAAAGTAAGTAAAAATTTTAATTTCCGAGAAAATATTCATCAAGTTTTAATTGAAGATGAGTCAATAACAAATATTTTCACTTTTAACACATTGACCTTGACCTGATCACGATGTATCACGTATAAACAGCGTGCACCCGTTAATTGACATAACAAGCATCTCGCACGTACATCACGTTGATGCCATTACGAGAAAAGAATTAAAGAAGAGAGTCACGTATTGGAGATAAACGAGGAAGTGAAGCGGAAGTTCTCGTTGGAAACTGCTGATCAGTTGCGCCAATTTCCAGAAACTTCAAGGATAAAACTCTTTTTTTTTTTAACTGAATAATATTACTATCATTATTACTTTAGTATCTGCAGAATTGTGTACCTTTCTACAAAATACCGTATCTTAAATCCATGATAGCATGTAACTTCCGTACACAGCATATTTTTTATTCACCATAAAACATACGATAAAAATCTAAGAGTGAAACATATACCAGTGTGTGAAAAAAAAAACATAAAAAGATATGGATTATAACTATTAATCAAATTTATCACACCATAAAGAAGAAAGTGCGGCATGAATGTCTCAAGTATGTGCTTTTAGCACTTGTAAGGATATACATGTAGAGCTTTTAAACGAAAAGGCCAAAATTGTGTGCCAGAGTGATCTATGACGAGCGGGAAATTAATCTGGCGCGATAATTCAGAGGGGTTCTATAATACCGAGTACCACGACGACAATTCCAAAGTTAATCGATGGTTTCGCGTTCGCCGAATTGATACGCCTGGGATTGGCAGGTCGTTGTTCCTGGCGAAGATATCGGATGCCTATATCTCGTCGAATTCAGAGATTCACCGACGACAACGGAGCAATGCCCTCTAGGAGGCTCTCAATCTCCTTCCGCATTTCAATGCAAAATTAAGAGCCCATTTAGTCTTCATGTTGCCAAAATTTCCCTCTCCAACTACTACCGCGAACCACAAATACATGACATATTTTATGGATGTCGTTAACGAATTTCAGGGCGCCTAGGAGGTCCCCACTGAATCCTCCGGAGATCCTGAACATCTCTTGCTCTGCGGCTTCATAACAACATCAAGGCTTCATGCATGCAAATTATGTCGTTCTCGATAATGAAACCTTCCCACAATATATGTATCTTTAAAAAACATCGATACTTTTATTTGAAATGCTTTAAAGTTTTGATATATGCATTTTCAGGAAATTTTTAAGGTTCAGAGGTGGAATAATGTCTGTGAGTGAGTATTGAAGTGGCTCGTAAAATATACGCTCTCAACTTGTAGCTCATATATGCGTATTGACCTGTCAGTCTAAAGGTAAAAAATGCAGTTGGCATCGGTCTTATCTGCTTATTTTTTCCAGTTGGCGAGGATGAATGGAGCCAGAAAATGCGGAATTCATGCGTATGCCACGATAAGAAAATTGCGATAGAGCAGAGACTATTTTTCTCTTGCGATTCCGTGCTTCAAACTCGTTTCAAAAACATATAGACACGAGCAACGATTTTCCACAAATTTTATAAAGAGACCTCCACGTGAAGCAAATTTTAAGTCAAATGTTTACTTATCAAAAATGTTTGCTTAGCGGAAATGTTTCCTTATCAGAAAAATATGCGAAAAATCAGTGTTCTTTATAGAATAATATGAATATGAATATGAATAAGAATATGAATTCCTTTCAGAGCTCGTCAGATGAAATTTCTGTTCCTCTTGTTTCGAAAATGGTGTAAAAACTTTCCTCTGAAACACTTTGTGGAATCGTTTCGCTCTTAAAACGGTTTCAATGTAACGTAGACTTTTATCGGAAGTGAAAGCACTGAAAACGTTTGGTATTGATCAAACTAAAAATGCGTGTATCACATAATTAATCACTTTTGGAAGACATTAGAAATGTATTCAGTGTCATTAATTCCCTTATCCCGAATTTAATGGAAATAAAAAGGAATAAGTTAAAGAAGAATAAATATAAAAGAGTTAGAACTAGTAACTAAAGGAATCTAGTAAATTAGTGCAAATTGCAAATGCACTCATTGAATGTCCTTTTGTGATGCACAAATGGTTCCGGATTGTGAAGAAGTATAATACAACCAATTACGCATTGGATTACGAAAGAAGTATTCTCGAAAACAGAACCTCTGCGAGGATTGCGATTTGTTATCTGTACTACACTGTTGCAAAAGCAAAATTTAAATAGAAGCTAATTAATTAACTTAATCTTACATTCAGCAATATGATCCTATCTTAAAAAAGTAATGTTACCAATATATCGAACACATTGTTGTCGAAAACCTGATTGGTGTTTTGAAAATTGTGCGAATTTGTGTGAATATATCGAATTTGAAAATTATCTTCAGACTATTTTCATTCAAAAAACAATTCTTGTCAAAAATATTATATCAGTATTTTAAGGAATTTTATGACATTTATTGTGATTTTCAGAAATTTTAAGGGATTTTACCAGTTATTGGGGTTTTATAGAATCTAAAGAAATTTAAAGA
>JAUESH010000045.1:374295-395115 GCA_032275165.1 Synergus magnus
GGAAAGTTTAATTAAACCATTTTAAAAATATTGGAAAATGTAACGACTACAAAGCTTCCTCTATGAGAAAGCAAAAAAGATATTCCGTTCGTTTGAACATTCAAAACTTCTGGTACATCATAATAGAAACGCCCAAAAGAAGTTCAATTTTCTACAAAATCGAATCTCACATTCCCCGTAAAAGGAGCAAATTCCCTATTGACAAATGCTACATCTCATATCATTTCTCCGGACATTTTAAGGTAGGGGGTCTTCCAAAGAAACAACGGCTGATAGGATCCGCGTTCAGTTTCGAGTAGCTGTGTGATGTTTACACCGTCGTAAGAGACGAGATCTCCCTTGAGTAAAAGAAGTCGTACAAGACACCGAAATCCAACTTGATCTCGCACCCCGGAGTAGGCGTGAGGAAAGCCATTCGTGTGTGTCTTGATTCGACGGACCGAAATAAAGGGTCGTTGGGCAAGGCAAGAATGCGTCGAAAAACAGCGTGTAAAAGAAAGAGACGACTCATAGACACTAGGGAAAAACAAAGGGTGTTTCTCGATTTCCATAATCCGCAGCAAGGCAGAATTCTTCGCATTCGAGTAGTTTTTAGTGCCTTTGAGTAACGGCTTCCTCCGGAGATCGTAAGTTATGAAGGAAAATGACGCATAGTCTCCAAGACATAGGAAATAGTCCACAATTTGCAGTTTACTTCACCCCAAGAGAAAAAATTGATGATATATTTTTCTTCAAATCTTAGCCGGAAGATTCAGTGTCCTCGCGTTTGTGGAGCAAGAGCGAAGAGTCTCTTGCACCACAAGATATTTTTTTTCGTATGAAAAGAATCGTCTCACGCGTAGATAAATCTTCGGCCCTAAAATATTAGAAACTGCTATTCAAGCCGTCCACCTCACTTACATTTTAGAGAAATTGTTCCTAAGATGCTCTTAAAAGCACCCTGAATGCAGGAAAGTGGATGTTAAATAAGTAAGCGGTACATTTCTCGGTAAGTCGACATAAAATTTTGATGAAGTAGGAGAGATAGGGACGATTAAACGATTAGTATTCTCAAGATCTCGAGCTTTTACCCCTCTTTTACAAGCTGAGATCAATTAATAGAGACGAGCTGAAGCTCGTCGAAGGGCTAAAGGTGTATGGAATGTTCATTAATATTTTCTCAGCAGTAAATTATCGACGACCATAAAAATGCATTTCACGCCTTTGATATACGTGTCAGCATCTACCTCGTTGCATTTTTACTCCAGGAGCTTTTATTCACGATCCAGTTATAAAGCGATAAATTTTGCATCAAAAAGATATAGGTGGTGACGTTTTCCTGAATAGATTTTTTAAAATGCTTTTAGATAAATCGAGATAAATCGAGATACTTCATTTAATGAAATGTTGACTATAAGTAAGGAATTAAGTCTTGAATATATAATTCTGTATAATCCCTGGTCGGTAGTTTCTTTAATCTACCGTGAACTCCAAATGAAACGAGCAACCAATTTGATGTTCACTTATGTAAAATATTAAGATTGAAACCTTCAAAGGTATTTAAAAAGGAATAAGTCTCAGGAGAGAGATTCCCCTAGTAAATAGAGAGGACGAAACCCAGAGGGATTAGGAATTTCTGATCTCATTTCCATCAGAGAAGGAGGGGCGTAACAAATATTCATTTTCCCTTGTGACTCATATAGGAGTCTACTTAAGATTCAAAAATTTCTGTCACTCGGAAGGGAAACATTCTCCGGCATATTCAGAGTCTAATTATAACTACAGTAATTAAAATTAATGAAATGGCAGTTGTAATTAAGACTGCAATTCTTTTAAGCAGAAACTGAATGATAGAAACTACCTTCATATAGGTGTATTATAACTTTAAGTATATTTCAACTTCAATTCAGTGGATACGAAAATATCTTGTAAACAATTTTAGATGGAGCTTAATTTTCATACACGAACTTAATTACAGGTTAGCTTGAAACTGAACATAGTGTAATCTATTTAGATGCAGGAGACGTAAACACCGCCTTGGCATTAATACTGCATTAGCCTGTACTTGGATAATAATACTCTCTGTCATTTATTTTATAAGTTAGTTTAATTGCTGTAGGCAAGACTAGCATGGAAGCGTGCACGTTTCTTCTCGAGACTTTGTTTTGTACTCCATAGAATTCACTATTCGCAATCAGAATACTAATTAATGCGAGCACGAGGAAACGTTAATGAAATCCGACTCTTTGCTTAAGCACGAGCTATTCAGATTCGATCATTTCTGAACTGTGCTTTGAAATTATTAATGAAATTATTAATGAAATTCAAAACTGAGAATAATAAGCAGATGTTAATTTGAAAGTGCACCCGACTTGAGCATTGCATTCAATATTTTCATCATTGTTACATTGAATATTATTCCTCAAGCAAAACACTGACTCATCGTCGCATTACATTTTATGAAAGTTATGGAAGAGTATTACAGAGGCGATTATAGTAAAGTACATTAATTTTGAACATTAAAGTCACTAGATCCTCTGAATACCAGACTTTTATGACACTCTCTATCATAAAAGTTCTTGAAGCGAATTTATTATCAGCCAAAAAGTAAAGAAACTTTTATTTGAAGATTCGTGAATTGTCATACGCAAATGTTTTTAATGAATAAAGTAATTTCTTATTTAGGGGAAATTTGATGTGAGAAAGCAGTTGGCTGTAAATGGTCAGGAATTGAGGCATTTATCTTGCGCAGCTTATGAAGGGTGCGAAAAAATTTGAAGATTAATAATCCCCGAGTTTCTTTTACTTTCCATAGACCTATTTCTCTAATTCCAATGTGATTAATTCTCGATTCTTTTCGCAGTGTCGTGAGTTTTTATCCTAATCGATCAATCAATTTTTCCAGATACCGAAGGGCTGCAGCAATGCTGAAGCCTCTACTTTATTTAACGGCCCTCCTCGGGATCGGATTTGGCCTGAATGGCGAACTGGTGGAACAAGAATGCCCCGTCGACTGTCACTGCCACTATTTTCGCATCAACTGGGTGACTGATTGCTCTGAAAGCAACCTTACGAGCATCCCTTACGACGAGCTCAGTCCCAACGTTTACATTCTGGACATGAACGGTAATAACATCGCTCACGTGGATCCTTTCCCCCGAGATATCAAACTTCGAAGACTTCAAATGGCCCACAACCATTTGACGGAACTTACTTACAATTCCTTCGCTGGATTGACCTATCTTCTGGACGCGGATTTCTCTTACAACCAAATCAAGACGGTAGATCCAGAAGCTTTCAGGTACTTTTAGTTTCTTTTACTTTCTCAAATTTCCTTTCGCTTAAATCTTTCAGACAAGTTTAAATCTGGCTCATGAGTAACGACAGGGACCTGGATTTAGGGATAAAGCATAAACACTTACCGAAAGGGAAAGGGGACATGAAGCCCCTCTTGGGTGATAAATTGTCTTCCAAAATGCCTAAATCGCAATACATACGAAGATTAACGCACTGAAAGTGCTTTTAGCGCCTTTAATCGCTTCTAGATTCAATTTTTAATTTAGGGGTTTCTCATCTCTATTTTCCTTCTACAATACAAAAAAGGGGTGTACTTCCGAAAAGGTCAAACCTCCGATTTCCTTGAAACTGCCTATACCTATGTATTTTGATTCAAACAAAAGTTGTAGATCTTATCGAAATACACATTTTTTGTTTGAAGCATTTTTTTCTACGAGTAATAGTTTCCGAGAAAATCAGTGATACATCGATTTTCATCAATTTCCTTTTACCATGACCAGATTTCCTTTTACCATTTCCCTTTACCATTGCCCTTTACCATGATTTTCGTTTAGAATGATTTCTCTTTACAATGTGAAGTCATGGTTAATGGGCTTTTTTTTTTTTATTAAAATCGATGTATCTCTAATTTTCTCGGAAATTATCACTCGTAGGAAAAAATGCTTTAAACAAAAAATGTGTATTTCGATAAGATCTACAACTTTTGTTTGAAACATTTAATGAAATTTTGTATATTTACTGAGATAAACGGAAAAAAAAAACATAATTTTTTTGGTTTTTTCATGGTTTCACCATGAAAATCAAATTTCCGCCAATTTTCACTATCATATTCGTAATCAGCGTATCAAAATAAATAGGTATAGGCAGTTTCAAGGAAATCGAAGGTTTGAGCTTTTCGAAAGTATATCCAAAAAAAGTTTAAAAAGCCTTGATTTAATAAACCGAATCTAATGAAAATTTTCTAATCAACAGAGACAGCCCAGGATTGATAAACATTGAGATTCAGAACAATCCCTTGGATGAGGTAAAGGGCCATTTTTTGAACTGTCCCACCTTGCTCTACCTGGATCTCAACACCTGCGGGATTCGTCGATTAAACGATCGCTTTTTCCACAACACGACGAACCTCATCAAGCTCGACCTTTCAAACAACCCCTTGGAGAGAATAGAACCAGGTCCCTTCGACCACCTAACGAACCTCGAATATTTAAAGCTCAACGGTTGCAACCTGACATATATTTCTCCACAAGCTTTCTCTCAACTGGAGAACCTTCGAGAGCTAGAAATGGCCAACAACGACCTGAAGAGCCTCAGTTGGACGAGTGTTTTGGCTCCCCTGGTGCGTCTCGAACATTTGGACATTAGCCGCACTGGAATAACGAACCTGCCAGGTGACGCCTTCGCCAAGAACTTGTACCTCCGTAACCTCGTGCTCGCAGACAACGAACTGTCACATCTCGATGTGGGCAATACTCTCGGCCACAATCTTCACAGCCTTCAGTCTCTGGATCTTTCAAACTGTAACCTGAAAGATCAGCTCGGAGAGGAAGCTTTCAGAAATGCTAGTAAGCTACGAGTTCTCAATCTGAATGGAAATCCATCCTTCGCTGGCAATTTAACAGAAGTTCTACGACATCTGCCGACGTTGCATAAACTCTCTTTGAGCAACTGCAGTCTCCAGCAACTCCCTAACGCCTTCGATGTTCTCGAAAACCTGGAGGAACTCGACGTTTCCCACAATCCCTTGTCAGACGCTTTTGTCAGACTAAATCCTCTCAAGTCGCTCGAGTACCTTGACATGTCCTACTGCAATTTAGGACACGTGGGAAACAATACCTTCGCTCAGACGACCTCCCTCAAAAAGCTCATACTCTCTGGAAACAAACTACATAATCTAGATCAAGGTCTCTTCGCCAACCTGACTCGTTTGGAGTCCTTGGAACTGAAGAATTGTGACCTCAAGAATCCTCTGGATCCAAAGGTCTTCGGCGATCGAGTTTTGATGGATATCATCGAATTGAAACTCAGTGGTAATCCTCTCGTAATTCCAGAGGACGGTCCTTTACTCCCCAAGCAACTTGCAAAACTGCAGATCCTCGATTTGAGTAACTGCAATTTGGAAAATCTGCACGAGAATGTTTTCTCGCGAACGAGTAACCTAACGCAGCTCAATATCTCTGGAAACAAGATGAGAGGTCCAGATAACTTGGCAGGTCTTAAGAAATTGAGTCTTTTGGAACACCTTGACTTGAGCAGCAATAGCTTAAGTACGATTCACCCCAGAGTGTTTAAGGCCAATCCTCGACTTCTATCTGTGAATTTGATGAACAATCCCTTCGTGTGCAACTGCTCGATTGTGGATGTTTGGGACTGGGCTGTCGGGGTCAAGAACGATCTGAATGTTCTTGTTGGCAGCCAGCCTTCAGACTTTACTGCTAATGCTGCCAAACTCCGCAAGAGCTTGTCCTGTTCTTACGATACGGAAACCTACCGAAACATCATGGATCAGAATCGCAGTGCAACAGATCGCAGGCCATTCTTACGCAAAGGAGATCTCACGCCGAATAGAACATGGGCGAAGTATATCCGCGAATCCAATTGCGCAAGAAAGTCATGATATAAGGGGGCCAGATTTCAAAATCCGATAAATGCCTACCAAGAATCAAATGATAGGCGCAAAGTAGAACTCTAGATACGTTCAGTTTAGTTTTCAGCTATGAACGAACTGCATGTAAATCCGCGTTAGATTTTAGTTTAGACTGATATTTTTCGAGCCTGGCAGGAGATTAGATTTAAGATTTTTGAGATTAAGATTAAGGATAAAATCAATTGAGATTACGATGAAGATCAAGATTGAGAAAGATCAATTATCATAGACTTTTTGGAGCTAGTCCCGTTATGGCAGATCTGCGATCTGTATTCGATTATTGCCAAATGAAGCAAACGAATTTATAGAGATTAGGAATGGAACTTGTCTTTGCAAGGATCATCATCGACATTATCAGTGTTGCTATTTAAACTCATCTTCGATGCTAGCCTTCAGTGAACCGTCATATTTTAATATTACCACGATCAATTTCCCTGAAACGAAACTTACAACTATAACGGGGTTTTGAAAAAGATCTACTGCCTTAAAGAACAAAAGAATTTCTGAAATTGCCGGAGTCATAGCTGAATGCAAAAGAGAATTTTCTAAGAGTTATTGAGGTTGGCTTATATCGGATATTGAAATCTAGCCGAGTCAAGAGAGAAAAAGTCGTGTTGTTTTTGACGAATCGACAATTGTTTCGTGTTTTTCGACACATCAAAAAGGCGTTTATAGAATGCAAAATTGAATATCACAGTTTGAAGTTGTAATTCAATTTCCGCAATTCTCGCAGTATTACGACTTAGATTACGTGAGTAGACGGAAACTGCACTTTGGTAATTACTGTTGCTTTGAGAACCACTCAAAGTTACGAATCTATGCAGTTTTACAAGCAGGTTGCAAATTGCTATTTTTTGCATTTGTTTTCTGAGAATCGAATCGAATGCTCTTCAAGGTTATTTTTATTCTTTACCTAATCTTTTGTTTTCTAAACGATTAATATTTAAGTTTTGAGTTTGCGATTAGTTGTTCCTAAATATGTATTTATTTCTCGCTGGGTGGATCAATTTATGATTAAATATACGATCAGACAATATTTAAGGAGAGCGTTTTATAGTTTTTTGGAGAAAAAGTTGTTCAAAATTGTACGTTTTTTAAAGATAGAGTTAAGCCGTGGTACATGATAAATGATAGAATTTTTGATATCAACACTGATGAATATTAGTACGATTTCATTGTATTCATCTCTGTACAAGACTGTGTTTAATAAAGGCGCCATTTTTCTTCGTACTCGTTTCGTACTTGTTTCCTTGAATTCAATTATGCGTAGGTGATCCATGGTCACGAGTCAATTGAAATACGACGTGTTCATACGAACCCTAATTTATATTTTCTATTTTACTTGTTTTAAAGTTCTAGTATTGTTAATTTTTAAACACGCATTTGGAGAATTATCCAAATTTTCCTCATGTTTTGATGTAGAAGCTTTTAGGCATTTCTGAAACTAAACCTGTTTTATCTTTCCGGAAATAGTCTGTTTATGGCGCAAGGAAAGAAAAAAGGGTTAATGCTCCCTCTCTAAACATTATCGCCCTTACCCTCATAATACTGAACAACAAAGCCTTTCCCTAATTATGACCAGACAAAGGCATTAATATAATGCCCTGGAGACGAATTAGAGAAGGTTTTATTGCTCTCCAGCGTACAATAATGCATGCTTTAAGTCAAATTTGAGTAACTGAGTGTTAAAAGATCGAAATTTGTATAATAATTTTAAGTATGAAATTATTAAGACTAAGCTAGTGAGAATATTTTAAATTGTCAAGGTAGAACGTGGTTATGTAAAATATAATTACGAAAGGTAATCTAGTAACTTTGAAAAGAATTCAACGATAAATTATCAGAGTGATAATATATTTATTATATACACGCGAGGAATTGACTTTATTCTAGTAGCGCAATACCGATATTATTTCAACTATAGCATATGTTCACGACCTCAACCTAAAAACGCTTATTTTCTTTACACTTGACGTTTACGACCATTATGGTCTGAAACATCAATTTCCGGATATCAATTTCCTAAAATAAAGCTCTTGTTTTATGTAAACACATAAAATTGGAATTATGGGCACTTGGATCTTTAGCAAATTTCAAAGCTGTTATAAATTTTATGCGAAATTGAATTTTTATTCTGAAAAATATGTAACTTCCATGCCTTGGTTTTAAAACAGTTACGGAGTGATGAATAAAGTCCTTACAATGCTTGTGAATAATTATATCAATTTATGAATAATAAAATGTGTTAATGAGTAATCTTTCAGCAAGCTTAAAAAATCAAAAATATAATTTCGAGCAATGATTACCGTTCTAAAAACTTATTTTTACTTTTAGTTTTTTATTTTTTTTAAAAGATGTTATTAGTCTGTGCATAATTGTATATTTCGTTTCATAGTCTTGACAACCATGAGAGTGATTATTAAGCCTTCCAGTTTTTAATTAGTTTTTCAAAGACTGAACAGGATTTCATATGCAAAACTGGTTCTTTGAATTTTATTCTACTTTTTCTTTCCTTATTTGGTGTCTTTCGCATTAATCTTAGGTTGTTGATCACTCGAATTTTGAGTTATAACAGTTTCAAGATTTCAAAAGATTAAATTTAAATAGCAGTTTTCAAGAAATTTCAGATATTTAAAAGGGGATCACATAAATTTATCGAAATTTAAAATTCCAGAAATTTAAATTTCCCGAGGTTAAAAATTCCCGAAATTTTGTTTTAAAATTTATTTCCAAAACTTTTGTTCACCATTTTTTAGAGCAATTTTGATTTAAAATTTTGGAAATAAATTTTAAACAAAAATTTCGGGAATTTTAAATATCGGTAAATGTACGTGATTCCTAAAAAGGAATTTAAAATATTTAAATTACCTCAAAAATAATTTTATGGGATTTTGAATGATTTCGTCATTTCGAAAATTGCAGGGGATTACGCTTTTTCTTTTCAAATTTGAGAGAATTATTAGAAAACGGATTCAAATGATTTCAAACGATTTTAAGGGATTCCAAAAGAGATTTCAAACAAGGTATAAAAACAAAAACGTCAGGGAATTCAATTATTTCAAGAAGAAATTTCAAACGTTTCCCAAATTGAATTACCCAAATTTTCAACTGGATATATCTTTTCCTATGAACGTGAGTTCTACCAAAAAATGTCGGTAAGGTAGGGAGCGGGTAAGCAAGGCATGCCCTACATTTGAAATTCTTTCAAATGATTTATTTGCGAGTTTTCAAAAGATTTCTATTACTAAAAACTTCAAGTGATTCAAAAATCAGATTTTAAAAAATGTCACAAGATTTCGAATAATGGGAAAGAATGCAAAAGTTTTCAATTAATTTGAGAGATTTCCAGCGATTTTGTGAGAATGCAAAAGATTTCAAAAGACACAAAAAGAATAAATTTAGACTGGGAGCAACTATTTTCAAAATAAAAAGGTAAATCCAAAATATTATTGGATAATTTCATTTATCCAATATATATTTTATTTAATTTACGGGATCATGTAAATTTAACGAAATTTACAATTCCCGAAATTGAAATTTCGTAATATTAAAAATTCTCGAAATTTCTATTTAAAATTTATTTACAAAACTTTTGTTCAAAATTTCTCTTAAAAATGTTTATTCAAAATTTTTAAGAGAAGGAAATTTTCAATTTCGGGAATATTTAACTTCTGAAATTTTAAATTTCGGTAATTTTCTAATTTCCGGAATTTAAAATTTCGATAACTTTCATTTTCGGAAATTTTAAATTTCGGTATTATATTATTTTCTTTCGGGAACTTTCTTTTTCGGAAATTTTTATTTTTCGGGAACTTTCAACTTCAGTAATTTTAAATTTCGATGATTGTCAATTACGGGAATTAAAAAATTTCGTTAAATAAACGTGATCCCAACCATAGGACCCAATTTCTGAAGAAAGTTGGGCCCGCTAAGTTTAAAACTTGTTGTCAGGACTTTTAAGACTGGCAGCACTGGATATACTTAATTAAAATTCTGCGAAGCGAGGATAGACATTACACACGTGTATGAATCAAGATTCGTTACGTAAGACTGCTTGTGGAAGCGCTTTCAATGCGGACACCGCAGATTGTGGTCGCGCCGTGCTGGCACGTGAGTCGTGAGTGTTTGACCATTGGTTGTTCGATTCACGAAGCTCGTATCGACTCTAAGGTTTTTCTGTTCATTCGCGGCTGTAAATCGTTCCGTGCCCGAATTCGAAACAGAGAATGTTGGATCTCGTCGAAATTCCAAAATTTTACTATGGAGGATTGTTGGGCATTGGATGCTTCTGCATTTACTACCTCTGGGAGGTCGTCAAAGTGAGTACTATGCGCACTTCAATCGATAAGTCGATTCGCTTCGACGGTAAATAAAATGGGATTGTTACCTTTTAAAGGAGGAAGCATGATGGCATTCATAAAAATAAAACCTGCTCTTTCACATTGTCATGCATCCTTTTCACAGTAAATAACACGATTTCTTACTTTCAACCTTTCACGTCAGGCATTGCTTTCAAATCATGCGCATATGTGCATAGTATTTTAGTTTCCTTTCCCTAGAGTTGAAATAATTTGAAAATACGAATATATGACATTTTTCTGTCAAACAAATCATAAAATTGTTTGACCTAAACGAGTGTTTTGAAATTAATTTTAATTATTCTGCATATTTTTTTCACGCTATGACTAATCGACTACTATCTACAGATGAATATAATTTTCACGAGCTTTCACTTTTTATAAAAGATAGCACCTAAACTGATAACTTATCTCATAATTGCACGTGTTATCTGACTTTTATGGTGGAACTAGTATCTGTTATCAGCAAGAGTTTTTTTTTTTAAATCTGTGCACTTTGAGCACATATACAATTATTTTGATAGCCTATATATTACTAATTCTTTGTCTCGAGATTATTATTATTATTATTATTCGCTGTATTCCCATATAGCGATTGCTGTTTGATGTATAATTTTTTTATAACAAAATTATATTTACTGCTGGCGTTCATAAGCTAAAGTTTTTTTGAAAAATATATTAAATATAGGTAAACACTCACCAATTCGTTCCGTTCAAGCCAGGAAGTTAATAACGATGATAAGTTTGATTAGCCATATCTATCCTGGAAAAAAGAATGTTACATAAATAAACCGGTTATGCACTATATTTTATAAGTTTATACATATAAATATACTCAGTAATATCATAAGGTTATTTCTAAATTGAAAAAAGGGAGTAATAATAGACGTAAAGCATTCTCTATAAATTGGCGAATATTGAACATGGGTCGGAGTAGGCTATCATTATTATTAATTCGACCTTAAAGTTCCTCAGCTTCCGACGCGTATATTGCACTATATATAGACCTCTTCATAAAATGTATGCACGCAAAGTTGACGTACCTATTCTTTTACCCGGGATTATTGCAAAAGATGTATATTTTAAAACAGCGATAGGTGAAATTAAATATTTGCGTCGCACTTTGTATTTAAGCTTGGATGCTTATAGATGCTTATGTTGAAATAATTTCTCATTTAAAGATTATTCTTGACTCGATTTAGCGATTTTTTTAATTCAAGTCGTTTATTCTATCGTATAACGGAATAACGGATTTAAAGATAAAACCCTGATTTTTATTCCTGCTATACACACACCTAGATGTTTTCTTTTAGACTCCCCTCTTCGTTTGCTCACGAGGACCATTCCGAGAGTTTTTGGAAAAACACATGCCTATTCTGGAGAGCAAATTTTGGCCAACACTTTGGTGTTTTGAATCGAGGGCACAAACAGTCTTTGCGAGTATTTTGAGATCGAAAATACTACCAACAGTTGAATATCGCAGGTAAACAAAACTATTTTATTTCCCACATTAATTAATTCTACAGACTAGTAACTGTGATTGTTATTCCGTAAAATTATTTAAAATCACACGAAATTTTATGAAATTCCTTTAAATTTCGTAAAATCAGATAATATTCCTTAGAATTACTTAAAATTCCTTAGAATAACGTTAAATCTTTTTAAATTACTCAAAATCCCATGAAATCTCAGTAAATCCCTTAAAATACCTAAAAATCGAATGAAATTTCATAAAATCCCTTGAAATCCCTTAAAAGGTCCTAAAATTACTTAAAATTGAACAAAATATCGTTAAATCCTTTAAAATTACTTAAAATCCCATGAAAACTTATGAAATTCCTTTAAATTTTGGAAAATTACTTGGTATACCTTAAAATTACTCAAAATCGTAAATTCGTAAATCCTTTAAGAGTCTTTAAAATTACTTAATATCCCATAGAATGTCGTAAAATCGCTTAAACTTAAAATTCCATAAAATATCATCAAATTCCTTAAAAATATTTAAATTCCCATAAAATTTCGTGAAATCCCTTAAAATTTCTTAACATTATTCAAAACCCCATGAAATCTTATTAAATCCCTTAAAATAGCTGAAAATAAAATGAAATTTCGTCAAATCCCTTGAAATCCCTTAAAAGGTCCTAAAATTACTTAAAATTTCACAAAATATCGTTAACTCCTTTAAAATTACTTAAAATCTTATGAAATCTCATTAAATCCCTTAAATTACCAAATCCAATGAAATTTCGTAAAATCCCTTAAAATTTCTGAAAATCAAAATAAATTTCGTAAAATTGCGTGAAATCCTTCAATATTTCAAAAATTTCAATAAATTATTTTTTCCGAGATATATGGTAAAATCACTTTTTTTAGATGGGATTTTTAATTTTCTGAACCGCATCCGCGTATTTCTAGCGATTAATTAAATTTTGTAATTGAATATTTCGGAAATAATCTGTAGGAGATCTATTACATGTGAAGCTCATCATTTCCTATGCATGAAATAATTATTATCAGGATATTACTTCTGTGTTCCAATCATTATCCGCCATCTGTTATGCAAACGGTCGTTTTTGTTTGGGATTGCATTTCTAAAGAGGAAGTTATATTAACCGCCTTTCAGAGAAACTGCGACATTAACTTTGAATGTACCAGAAATTTTGAACGTTCAGATGAACGAAATATTTTGTCCTAATTATTCTATTTTATCCAGAAATATTGTTCCAGCTTAAAAATACTTTTTCAATGCAAATGAATCAATATTTTACAACTATTTCTTGTTTAAAATACAATAAATACAAAAATTCGTTCATTTGAATGTTCAGAACTTGAATCACATAACTTTTGGTGAATAGCTTATTTATTTTCGAAATTCAAACAATTTTGCTATGTTTCAAATGAGATTTCTCACGTTAAATAAAAACACATTTTCAGAGAAATCCTGACACTATCGGATGGGGGTGAAGTGGCACTGGATTGGGCCGAACAAAACTGCTGTCACACGTCACCCATCGTGATTATTTTGCCCGGACTCACGGGTGCCAGTCAAGCAGAATACATAAAATGCCTCGTTTCTGCAGCAAAAAACGTGGGCATAAAATGTGTGATCTTCAACAACAGAGGTCTCGGTGGAGTAACATTAAAGGTAAAAGAATCAAAAAAACACCCTAAACCTAACAACCCCTACAGTTCTTCCAAAAAGCAATAAAAAGGGAAAAAGTTTCGCCAGCTGAGTTAGCAAAAAAATACTTTTACGGTGATGCTTTTTATTTCTGAGGTTTCGCTGACCTATATTTTAATACTCGTTACTTCGATCGCCCTCATATTGCAAAATAGGAAAGTTTTTCAATCTGAGGAGCAGAAAGAAAAAAAAGCTTGTTATGGTTTTTATGCAAATTAGTTTTTCAAGTATCCAAAACAATCCCAAAATTGGAATTCTTTTGACTAAAAAAATGGATTTTCTATTAAGTATTTAAAATTATCAACCACAAAATTGATTTTTCAACGGAGTAGTTGAATTTTCAATAAAGACGATTAATTTCCTATTAAAAAGATGGATTTTTAATTAAATATTGAAATTTCAACGAAAAGATAAGAATTTTCAACCAAAAACAGTTTACTTTTCAGCCAAAAAATGGATTATCAATTAAATTTTGAAATTTTCTATAAAAAAGATAATTTTCAACGAAAAATAGTTGAATTTTCAATCAAATCGAAGGGAATTAGGGACCTCATTAGTTGAATATAGGGTACAATAGGAAATATAGGGGCCAATTTGTAAGGCCTGTACTATGCAAATGTTTAATTGTTTCAATTGATGAATTGATCATTATTTATTCAATTTTAGACGCCAAGATTGTACTGTGCGGCGAATATCGAAGATTTTACTGAAGTTCTCGAACACGTCAGGAAAACTCACTCACACGTGCCAATTGGAGCCACTGGGATTTCTTTAGGAGGGTATGTATCTAATTTATATTAATGGCTTTCGGCAATCCGGAAGAAGGGATATAAGATCCAATTCCTATTCCCCTTTAATAAGCTAAGGAATTATGTTTTGTGGTCTGATTCCCTTAGCACCTTTCCTAAAAGGTCACAGATATTCGTTTCTTATACATATATATGTATAAGATTAGGGCGATGTCTCCCTTTTCTTATATTAAATGCCTTATCTCCACCTACCAACAAGAATAAGAACTTATAAGAAATCAGACTTAAGATTAGGAAAAATATTTTACGCATTTAAATATCTCCTGAATGAATAAACTTACACTACCGGTCAAAATTGTGAGTTCACCTGTTTTTCGATTATATTTTATGATATTTCATATTTCTTTAAAGTGTGATACTTTATAAACTATTGATATAGACATTTAATATATTTAACATTTAACATAATATAGATAAATTTATCTTTTTGTTTTTCTTTCTGATTCTGATAGAGCTTTTCGTCCTTTTTCAAAAAATGTCAGAAAATTTATATCAGAAAGTTTAGTTTAAAAAATATCACATTCTACAGAAATATTTTTACCATTTTTTGGTAACGTTATCAGTTTATCAGTTTTCAAAATTCAAATACTCATAACTTTGTGAAAAAATTATTCTGTTAAAATCGGTAAGAAACCTACATTTTTTAAATATTAAATATTTTTATTATACTTATGACTTTGCGCGACCCTCATACAAATTAAGAACGTTTAAAACGTTTTTTTTATCTGAGAGATATTAACGAAGTTGCTCTATTAACTATTTTATATAACTTACAATATCTGTCTGAATATTTTTCCTGTTGAAGAAAATATTATAAAATTTAGCAAATAATCATGAAGTTTCTGCAAAAATATATTAAAATTTACATTCACTTGATTTTTATTATTATTTTCCTACTGATCAGGTATTCTGACCGGTAGTGTAAAAGTAACGCTGTAAATATTTCAGAGGAAGATATTATAATTAGAAGAGATTTATTAATGTATTTCTTTTTAATTAAACCATATTAGGTACCCTAATTATTAATTATCTATTAGATAAATGAACCTTTTCAGATAGATTTCATTTAAAAAAATCAGTTTCGTATCCACAGGTTAATTTTAGGCAACTATTTAGCACAAAAAGGTCCAGAGGCAGTCGGAAAATTGATGGCAGGTCTCGCCATTTCCGTCCCGTGGAATGTTTTTGAAGCAACAAAAAGCATCGAGAAACCTTATTTGAATCTGATGCTGAACAAACATTTGTGCGATAATCTCCGTCGAAATGTGACTCGCTGTCAGACAGGATTTTTCGACATGCACGTTGAAAATTTCGATAGTGTCATGAAGGTAAATCAATTAATCAATTGAAAAATTATATTAAGTATAATAATCTCCTCGCAATAAAAAAATTCTAATTTTAGAGTCAAACAGTTCGAGAATTCGATGCCAGTTTTACGTCAAAACTCTTCGGATTCAAAAATGTGGAAGATTATTACGCAAAAGCTACTCTACACGATAAATTGCACAACATCGAAGTCCCCCTGCTCTGCCTGAGTGCAGCAGATGATCCATTTCAACCACTGGAAGGTAATTACGATTTGACTTATATTTTTGAAAAATATGAGTATGTTCCAACAGTTTTGAACGTTCAAATGAACAAAATATTTTTTTCCAATTCTATTTTATCCAAAAATATTGTTCCAACTAAAAATAACAACAGACATTACAAATTTCTTTGATATAAAACTAGGGACGACTGAAAATTCCCTAAAAATAAAATTCCTGACACTGTAAAATTCCCGAATATAAAATTACTGAAAAATAAAAATCCCGACATTATAAAATTCCCGACCGAAAATTGTCGACAATATAAAATTCAAGACACTGTAGAATTCCTGTCACTATAGAAAATTCCCGAAAAAAATTATTTTAACAAATAAATAAATAATTTTAAAACATTTTTTAATCATTCCGTATTTTTGAAATATTTTTCAAACATTTTTAGAGATCTTTTCTGGAATTTTCTAGTGTCGAAAATTTTACAGTTTCGGGAATTTTATATTGTTGACAATTTTCAGTCGGTAATTTTCCAGTGTCGGGAATTTTATATTTTCGGCAATTTTATAATGTCGGGATTTTTAGTTTTCGGTAATTATTTATTCGGGAATTTTACAGTGTCGGGAATTTTATTTTTCGGGAATTTTCAGTCGTCCCTAAACCTATTTTCAATACAAATGAATCAATATTTTAAAACTGTTTCTTATTTAAAATACAATCAGTACAAAAATTCGTTCATTTGAACGTTCAGAACTTTTCAGTCATATAAGATTAGGGTTGCAACTAATTAATTACATTTTTAATTACATTACTAGAGTAATTAATAATTATATAGAAAAATTATAATTATAATCTCTTTTCTCTTTCAGCAATTCCCTTGACGGAAGTTAGTGAGTCAAAACATGTGGCTATGATTGTGACCTCAAGAGGAGGTCATATTGGCTTCCTGGAAGGAGTTTGGCCAGTAACGGAAAAACAGTACATAGGCAAAGTTTTCTCCCAATTTTTCACTGCTGTTTTCACAGCAGGATTGGATCATCCAGCCTTTTTTAGATAGCTTAATGCAATAAACTTAATTTAAAAAATGAAAGTCGCGTTTGGAAGACATCCACATTGCGCATATTCGATATCCAGTTTTTAAATTTCTATTTTTAGAAATGAGCATTTAGTTAAAAATTAAATTGTCGCTGGATTCGACAATTAGAAAGAGAAAGTAATTTCGCAAACTATTTGAAATAGGCTGTTATTAAATATATGTAAGATGCTACGAAAACAAATTCTACTTTAAAATATTCAAAAGCATTTTACTTACAATTAGTATTGAATGAAAGAGAAATTTTTGTTGTTTAAAGTTTAATATTCGGGAAACTGAGTCAGCCAAACGATAGAAAAGGGCATTGCATCAAGTCATTCGTCATGAAAGATGCCACAAAGTGAAGAGTTGTACAATAATTTCTCAAACTGTTTTTATGTGTTCATTGATTTTTCACTTTACATAGATTTGCCGAATTTTTTTTGATACGCTATTAAGTATTTACGAATTATCTTCGATTTCTTTCACACTTGAAAATTTACAATTTGTTCTATCAAAAATATATTTCACAAATTTACCTTTATATGAAATAATGATGAATTGAGTGAGGTTCTAATACGTAATTCGTGCAATAATATTATTATAGTTCTTAGGTATAAGAAATTTTTGTTTAAATACTTGAATTTCTTCGTGTATAAGTTTATAAACACTTATTCTTGTTAAGTTTGCATTACTGTTATTAAAGAAAATTAAAGCTTTTACACAATGGCCGTGAATAATCTTTTTAAACTTTTATGCGATTGTAAAGCGATAAATATTTACGTTCCAGATTGAAATTTATAAGTGCACTAATGTTAAAACGTTGTAGAATTATATATTTGTATATGAATTTTAATAAATTTGATAATGAACATTGTATCGTCTTAAAATATTTCCCTAACCCAAATAAAATGACTTTTTAGAGAATTTGAATTTAAATCGTTCGATACGATACATCGAAACTTTCGATAGTCTCGCTGATTACGTCATCAGTCAGCTGTCAGGTCAGATTTCACATACGTCAACACAAGAACAAGGTGTTGATTATTGCCTCTGTTTACTATTTTTGCCGGTATTTAATAGAACTAATAACTAAATAGAAATGAAGTTATTTAATTACAAAAAAAATGTTATTGATTTTTTTAGAAGACTGTCAAGAAATGGTGCGCATTACATTTCTACACCCGGATTTGGGAGTCGGTGGAGCTGAGAGGTTAGTTGTTGATGCAGCACTTGCATTAAAAAACAAAGGACACGAAATAAATATTGTAACAAGTCATCATGATCCTGATCACTGCTTCATTGAAACAAAAGATGGTACAATACCAGTCACAGTTTATGGTGATTGGTTACCGAGACATATTTTTGGAAAGTTCTTTGCAGCATGTGCTTATCTTCGTATGGTAAGATTCAATAAATAATAATCCTGAAATATTATAATATTTACACCTAAATATTTTTCCTAATATATTTCAGATATAGATATTTAAGAACCTAATATATTTTCAGATATACGCTGCATTTTGTATAATATTCCTAGAAGAACTGCCACAAATAGTTTTCTGTGATTTAGTGTCTGTTTGCATTCCAATACTCAAATTTCGAATTCCAAAAGTGGTATTTTACTGTCATTTTCCGGACCAATTACTCTCAAGCCAAGGAGGTACATGGAAGTCTATTTACCGAGCGCTTCTGAATTTTGTGGAGGAAATCACGACCGCAAGAGCTGATAAAGTGTTGGTGAACAGTCGATTCACTCAAGAAGTAGTTAAAAGAACATTCAAGAGATCAAATATCCAAACAGAAGTTTTATATCCTTCAGTGAACACAGATTTTTTTGACAAAGCACGGATTTTACCTTTGGAAAGGGCACTGGACAAGAAACTTCCTGAGAATAGTTGCATATTACTCTCGATTAACCGGTACGAACGTAAGAAGAACTTGTCCCTTTGTATAAAGGCTCTTGCTGAACTGAAAAATATTCTTGGCGAAGAAGAGTATGAGTCAGTATATTTGATAATAGCTGGAGGATATGACAAACGAGTAGAAGAGAATGTGGAACATCATTTAGAATTAATAGGCCTTGCCGATGAGCTGCAAGTAACAGAGAAGATCATTTTCCTAAGATCCCCATCAGATTTAGATAAAGTTTCAATCTTGAATCACTCTGATATTGTCATTTACACTCCACCGAATGAGCATTTTGGAATTGTACCACTTGAAGCGATGTACGTCGGTAAGCCTGTAGTTGCCCAAAATTCAGGAGGGCCTACGGAGTCCGTCCGAAATGGTATAACGGGATTCTTAGCAGAGCCAAGCGCTCAAGATTTTGCGGAAAAGATAGCTATTTTGGTTAGGGACAAAGAAATGAGAATTCAATTCGGCAAAGCTGGAAGGGACAGATTTATAAGGAAATTCAGTTTCGATGCCTTTAGTACACATCTGAATGCAACAATGGTGAATTTGTTAATGGAATCCGTTTTCAGTGCTTTTAGTAAGCATTGGAATGCAACAACGGAGGAGTTTTCACAACATGTAAAGGCGATGTAGCGATATTATAAACTCTTCCAATTGTTTTTAAACTTTTTTCAGGCTATTCGAAGCTGATTACAAATTATATATTTGTATATGGAATTCAATAAATTTGATATGAAGATTATATTAACGTAAAACCACTTATTGAGTCGAACCTCAATTATTTTTTTAGGGAATTTTAATGGTAAATCATTATGTTATTTAGTATGTAATGAAAACTACCATAAAAATAATGAGGCCTCTTTTGTATAAATGGAAAATGAGGTATTTATGTCAAGATTGAGTCAATGTGACCTTGTAAATTGAGTGTTGTGCATTATGAATAAATGTACGTGAATCTTGGTAACTACGTCAATTTGAAAATCGTTTTTCCTGTGAAACCGAGATGGAACTCAAATGTCAAGTTTTACAAGTAGTTCACATCAGTTAAAGAAACATTCCGCTTATAGTTGGTACTCTTATTTCTTTTCAGTGTTTAATTATAAGCTTTTTATTAATAAGAAAATTATAATTTATAATACCATAACTTTCTGATTGGATATTTCTTAAAGAAGTAGAAAGGAGTATTTTAAAAATAAAAGTGATCGCGCGTGCGTTGAGTTAAGAACGAGAGTTCATACCACTTAACATATATATACGAAAATAGAACCTGAAAAACTCGGGCATGAAAAAATCGAGGTGTGATAAGATTTGAAATTCATTGTGTAATATGGTGATTTTTTTAACGTAGTGAAATAATCTAAATAGTATATTTATCAAGGGAAAATACTGTCTAATAATTGATATTTTTAAAATAAATTTAGAAAAATTTATATAGTGTTCCAGACTTTATTTTTAAGACCACGTGCTTCACATTATTTTTCTTAAAAAGTGTTGAATCATAAAATAAAATTATGGCCCGCTTCGTTTTATGCAATTCTATATTGTTGCTTGCTGTATTAGTGAGTTGTAAGTACGTTTTTTTTATTATGGCATGTATTATTAAATATTTAACTTCACTTTTCTCAAAATGTATTTATAAAAAAAATTTTAAACATAGTTTCTATATTGTAACTTGAAAGTAAATTAAAAATTTAATTAGAAGAATGAAATTGAATCACAATATCAATTTTTGAATTTCTAACTTCAATTTTTTAAAAAATTAGAATTATAAATGTAAATTTCATGAATCCCCTTTACATTACACTGTAAAAAATTCTGTGTCTATTTACACCAGGAATCGGGGATATAAAATACTAGTGATATCTAGAGGAAATTTACAAAAAAAAAAGTAAATTTTGTTTAAAATTAAGGTAGAATTACACAGAATAGTGTAAATTTTGTTTGATCGTATAAATTTCCCCTAGAAATCATTGGAGTGACTTTAAATGTTTACTTGTTAATATTATATTTGCAGTGGTTAAT
>JAUESH010000045.1:423848-444079 GCA_032275165.1 Synergus magnus
TCATTCA
This sequence comes from Synergus magnus, assembly GCA_032275165.1. Classification (NCBI taxonomy): domain Eukaryota; kingdom Metazoa; phylum Arthropoda; class Insecta; order Hymenoptera; family Cynipidae; genus Synergus; species Synergus magnus. Next base: position 423,856 of record JAUESH010000045.1, read on the forward strand.
AAAGCCAATCAGGTTTTCAACAACAATGTATGCGAGATTTTCGAGACATTTCGTTACACCACTTTTTTAAGATAATAGTATATACAAACTAAAGATAGTACCTATGTCTTTTTATTCTACATATTGAATTACAACTAGATGTCAAGAACATGTTACCTAATCGATTATAATCTTTGAGTAATCGGTAAAAATTATAAAGGTTCCTTGCTCCTTTCAACTAGTTGCGAAAGAATGCACAAAATATGGAATATTTTGTTTTTTATTACAGCGATTACTGTATCCGGTGATTTATAATGTTCTGATGATAAGAGAATTATTCATGATTAATTATAAGTACAGCCGTCGATTAGTAATTGCAGATTAAAATAGATTAATCCATGTAGCCAGAAATTGCCATTGAAAAATGCGCTGCACTTATAGTTTGAAAAACTGGGACAGAAAACTCCGTCATGCATGAAGAAGGTAAAAATGAAAGTAGGCAGAAATAAGAAAAAGTGAATTAATAGATCATGCAATTGCGGTTTCGTTTACTTTGCTCTGTGTACAATTAATTTATAGTTTTCATTTTATGTTACAGATCCCCACATAAAAGTGGCAGGCCGTTTGGATGACGTGCGAGCTGCCAAGGAGAAAATCATGCAAATTTTGGACACACGGGTAAGTAATTTTACGCATATGTTACAAATTCTAATTCTAATATACAACAGATTTTTCAACAGATATATTCAACTAAATTAAATTGCAAAACGAAGAATTTGGAAAACGTTATCAGGGTGTCTAGCGGACCGGGAAACTGTGAAAAATCTAGGAATTTTATTTAACCGGCGATAAACCGGGAAAAACCCGGGAATTTCATTTAAGACCGGAAATTTTTTGTATTTTATCGAAAAATTGACTTTTTTCTACTTTTTATATTATGTTAAAATTTCTATTTCTATATTTTTCGGAGGAAAAAAAATTTGACCGGGAAAAAACCGGGAATTTTAAATTATCTGATCACTAGACACCCTGGTTATATAAAGATAGAATGAACAGAGCCTAGCTCAAGAGATGGAGAGAAATAAAGCAGCAATCATTTTAGTTGAAACCCATAAGATTTTATAACTGCAGAAAATCATAATCCGGAATAATCTCATTATCTCCGAGCTACTGGAGGCAAGCACTGAATAATGAGCGATAGTGTTTCAAAATGTCTCGAAAACGATCTCGCAATGAAATTAAATTTTCTCGAATTAATTTATTCAAATATAAACAAAGTTACATCATTTTTACAAGTTTTATCATTTTACTATTCAGCTCTCTGTAAGGTCAATTTCCGTCAGATTTGATTTGGCATTTCAAATTTTCCATATTGTCACTGACTTTCTAATTCTAAATTAATAAAAGTACCGAATTTTAATTAGAGATTAAAGGAATGCTTCGATATAAATAAAAAAAATTACACGAGCTTTGAAGGCTTCGTTTTATTTAGAGCTAGGTTTTTGTCCTTTCAATATTATGTCAGCCCGAGATAAAAATATATATAGTGTCACAAAGATAATATATAATGCAAAAGATAAGCACGCATCTTCGTTGCGCGAAGTTTTTTTTGCGATAAGAGCCTGGACTCTTTTATCCAATATTTTTGAGTCAAGACACGTTGGAAAATACTGCTTTGCAGATTATCGAGCAATACTTTGATTTTATGCTTAGCAAAAAAACAAGAGTTTATTTTATCCTTTTACTATCTTAATACTTCTTTTTTTCGATCATAAATCCGAAGAGTATGATAAAGAGTATAAAAATAGTTGAAATCAAGAACTGAGAAAAAATAACATCTCGTGACTTTTTTACTTAATAATATTAAAGTGCTCGCACAATCTATTTTAAAATTATCCCATATTATCTTTTTTCCTGAAAGTATAGTAAAACAAATGTTTCCTTATTTATTCTTATTAACAAAAAGTTTACAGTATTAGCAAATCAACACGCGCGCTAAGCGCACGATTATTTATTTTACTTCTTACAACTTTAAGTCATTCAAAAACCAATGAAATTTCGCTGATTCAAATTTAGAAAGCAGGTTTGAAACAACAATGTATGCAAGATTTTAGGAACATTTCGTTACATCACTTTTTTTAGAGAGGAATTTCAAGACGTTTCTAGGACTTTTAAGGGATTTTGACAGACTCACTAAAGGATTTTAAAGTTTGTCAGGTAATTTTATTGATGGATTTCAAAAGAATTTTTATGCATATATGATTTTTAAAAGATTTTGCTAATTTTTAAAAGATTTTGTGCAATTTTTAAGGATTTCATGGAATTTGATAAGATTTCTAAGGATTTTAAGAGATTTTAAATGTTAAGAAATTTCAAGAGGTTTTTAGGAATTTTTAGAGATTTTTGCGAATTTTAACTTGGATTTCAAGGGATTCATGATTTTAATGGTTGTTGTGGATTTTTAAGGCATTTCAAGAGGTTTCAAAAGCCAATCAGGTTTGCAACAACAATGTATGCGAGATTTTCGAGATATTTCGTTACACAACTTTTTAAAGATAGGATCTAAATGGGAAATAAATTCAAGTTTATGGTATTCCAAATTCTTCAAGTATTATTTAGTGATATTCTGGTATTTAAATATTGATTATGTTATTTTTTTTATCTTTAGCAAAGCAACAGAGTAACCATGAAGCTTGACGTTAGCTACACGGATCATTCACACATTATTGGCAAGGGCGGCTTGACGATAAAGCGCGTGATGGAGGAAACAGGTTGTCACATTCATTTTCCGGACAGCAATCGCAGCAATCATCAAGAAAAGAGCAACCAAGTTTCCATTGCTGGAGAAATGGAAGGCGTTGAGCGAGCTCGTGCACGAGTCAGGGTAAATTTTTTGTTTAGTTTCTTTATACTCTCTTCAACAACCCTCAAAAGTTTACTCTTGAAAATTATTTTGGATTATTTGATATTCTTTACAATTTGTTGCTTTGTGAAGTAGGAAGTTAATTTAATGTCCAAGGAAGAAAGATATCAGAAATAAACATCAGTTATTGTTTCAGAGACAAAAATAAATTCTGACACCAGTGGCATGAGACGAATATTTTGGTACCCGCATTTTTCAAAGTTATTTTTTTCGGACTTGGTATGTCGCGCACAGATTGCTTTCTATTCACACGTGAAATAAGTAAAACGTTGATCATCTGACAATAAAGCACTCATTGGACTCGTGCCAACTATTTACATTGCATATACAATTCGTCATCGTATTTCGCCTTCGGCTACAATTTCAGAAAACTTTTAATTATGAAGATGCTGATTATTCACTTTATTGAGACAAAATTAACTGGAGTGGAAAATTGTCTATTAATTTTTATATCTTTATCAGTTTATGATGAATGAAGAAATTTGATTAACTCGAATGTAAAATGCATCAAATTTGTAATTAAAGAAGAATGGAACAGTATTTCATATTTTTAATTCGTAATCTTCTTTACGTGGGCTTCACGTGACATTTCACGTCAGAGTTCTCAAGATTTTCCTCCACGAGTCTGCTTAAAGGTCAACCTTAGAATTTTCCTTATATTGTCTTTGTAAATACGCAGAAAAATTATCTGGAGTAATCATAGGTTCTAAAAACAGATGCTTTTTATTTAAATTTTTGTTTAAATATTTCTTTATTCAAATTAATGTTTAGACAAATGTAACATTTTTTTCTCATGTAACTTAGGAACGACCCCCACTTAAATCACTTACAATTTCTAAAAACCGTTTGGAATTCATTACAGTTATACGAAATCCTTTAAAATGCCTAAGAAATCTAAAAATCTCTTAAAATCCCACAAATTTCACGAAAAAATTTTAATTCCTACAAAAAAAAAACTTTGAAATCGCTTGAGGTCTTTGAAATCTCTTGACGTCATTTTGAAATGCCTTGAAATCTTTTGAAATTCCTAAAAGTCTATTTAAATCTCTTAAAATCTTTCCAGGCTTTTATTAAAAGAAGATTTAAAATTTAGAACCGGTAATTTGGTGGGCGAAAATTAGTAGACACTCTGTTTTGAGGAAAGTAGTTAAAACTATAATCCTGCTTTTGGAACGAATTGAAATTAGCTAATTTGTTTTCTTCCTTTTTTCAGAATTTGACTCCCTTGATCTTCTCATTCGAGTTGCCGATTATGGGTGCGTCACAAGCGATGCCAGACTCCACGTCGCCTTACGTGGTAAAGATTCAGGAACAGTACAATGTTCAAGTCATGTTTCGCACACGACCAAAGTTACATGCTACTCTTGTGGTTGTGAAGGGATGTGAATGGGAGGTCTCTCAAGTGAAGGAGGCCACCGTTCTGCTGATTCACTACATGTGCGAGAACTTAGCTGTAAGTAATGACTTCATCCACTCTTTGCATGTCCTTTTAGGCGCAACACTAAAACAAAATAAGGATTATGATTTCTGCTCCCCTTTTGCTTTTATTTCTCTGAAAACGATAGATTTTCTAAAGATCTGCAAATCTTCGGGAACCAATTCTCACTAAGATTTACTTTTCACTTGGATTTACATATTTTGGTGTATTTACTTGTTACAGAATCAAATCCAAGTACAAATGTCCATGGAGATCTCTCCTCAACATCACAGCATCGTGCTCGGAAAGCAAAGCAGTAACTTGAAGATGATTATGCAGCGTACCGCTACGCAAATCATGTTTCCTGATGCCGGTGACCCGAATATTCCGAGTCTGAAGAAAAGCAACGTTACTATCACTGGGTCAATCCATAATGTTTACTTAGCTCGCCAACAATTAGTGGTGAGTGATGAACATCTAATTAAGTGTGGTTTCGATCTTCCTCGGCGAAGTGTAATTTAAGTACAGTTATGCACCATTATAAACCTCGAAAGTCAAAAGTATTCTGTGATCAAAGATCAAACTTTGCACATTTCAGAATAAAATACGGTAGAACTGAATACCAGTAGAATGAAAACCTAATCTGAAGAACGATGATAACTTCAGCTCAATCTGTAAAGGTCGGATACATATCTGAAAACAGTCTAGAATTTTTTTAGCGATTTTATTGACTCAGGTCGACTCAGCAGTCTGATCCTTGAATATGACGCTTATGCGAACATTACATCATCAAGTGGAATTTTAAATTCTGGTTCTAGCCGGTGGTCAACATTCTCTTGATACTTTCTCGAGATCAGCTTTACGAGAAAGTCTGATAATAATTTTAAAAAAGTATCAGCATTTAATTTTCCTCAGCAAGTTGATCTTAGTGTAGAACTGACAATTGTGATCATTATTATTGTCGAATGTGCGTAATTCTATCACGGACAGATAATTCATCATCTTTCCACGACATTGTAAACGGAAAATATTTGTACTATTAGAACCTTATCTGCTTTTTTGTATCATCGTTAATACATCACTTGTAAATGATTTACTTCACAACTGATACTGAGGAAGAATAGAGTGATAGGAGAGAAAACAGATTTTTATTTTATAAATTATATAATACTCAGGTAAAATTTGCGAACCTAATTTTGTTTTTGTGTTTCGTCTGATGGTTAGTGATTATAAATTCAAGACGTTTCAATATTACCGATAGATAGGTGCGATCGCATTATGGAAATAGAAAAGGTAAATTGACGTTGATAGTTGAGAAGGTTAAGGGCAGAAAACGCGCGTTTCCGCCGACACGATTACAAACCTGTTTGCTTAAAAATAGCGTCAAGTCATTTATTTCTTGACCTCTTCTAGTCAGTCGGAGATATTCTTAATACAAGGCCGTCCAAGCTCATCTAATACAGTGTACTCTTTCAACTACACCTGTTAAGCAGAACGTATTTGTCTTTCCGTCTTTCAAACACCTTGATGACGATGTCTCAAATCGCTGACGATCAATTACTCAAGAATTATGATACTTCAACTTATTTCTTGGCTCGTGAGACACTACGAATATTCCGAGATCTAATTCTCTTAATGAAAACTTTCTAATTCTAAATCTAAACTGGCTAAGCGGAAGGATTCATGAAATTAATTTAATTTTTAGACTGACAAATTCCCCATATTATATAATCAATTGATTTGGGAGAGGAAGGTTTATTTTTAAGAGATTCACCAGACTCTGATTAAGATTCCATTTTATTCCCTGAAAGAATTCCATCCCAAAGTTTCTGGGTTTCCCAATTCGCTGAATAATTTTAGTTTGTAAATTCTGTTTTCTTAATTAATGTTATTTTTGTTTCTGTATTTTCCAGGGTTCTCTGCCTCTAGTCCTAATGTTTGATCTTTCCGAGGATTCCGTTTCCACAGTTGATTCTGATAATATTTCTCAGTTGATGCAATCCTTAGATGTGTTCATAAACGTTCGACATAAACCTAAACAGAGCACGCTTTCCGTAATCATCAAGGGAATTGAACGAAACGCTACTAACATTTACGAGGCAAGGAAGCAACTTCTTGGACTGGAGGAACCTCGGGTTCGCGCAGAAATCCCAGCGTCCTATCACGTTCCAAATGCTGGTAGCGTTTTCCAGGGAACAAATAACAACAGTCCTAGTGAGTGTTTTTCAATTAAAGATTTGTAATATTTTAAGATCTTTTTGCTTTTTAAATTCAAAATTATAATTAATAATTTTACGTTGTAAAACTAAAAAGTAACAAAGATTATAATTTTGTGTTTAGGTACGCACAACAACATGATGAGTGGAGGACAGGACAACTTTTCGAATATGTTGACAGTGAACACTCAGAACCCTCCATACTGCATGTCTCCGATGATGCACTCGCCAAGTCCCCTGAGTCTTTCTCCACACTGGGGTCTTTCAACAATTCCATCTATGTTCTCTCCACTTCCAGTTCATCATAATCCCTACATGGTCTCTCACTTGAATCACCTACTGACAACACAGCAGATGATGACCGGAAATATGATGCCTCATCCTCATGGAATGTCCGGCCAGAATATGCCTGGAATGAATCAGGTTCATCCCAACATGCCCGGAATTTTTCCCAACATGAGCAACTTAAGTCTGAACGCGAACTCTCTTTCTGATAAGGGAGGTAGTGGTAAGTCAAGATTGATTTCAGTATCTAAATGGAGCAATAAATTCATCCTTTACTTTATAATCTGTGTCACTTTTGGATCGTTTATCTCCTAAAAAAATTATTTTGATTCTCCAGTTGCAGAATAAATTAGTCCTCTGAGTTGAGCCTCATTGGCCCTCAGCCAAAATTGAGCAGAAGAGCTTTAGAAAAAGTTCTATTCTCTTTTATATTGTAACCTACTTAGGCTTTTATAAATAGAATATCAAATGTGGGAGATAAGCTGGCTTGAAAGTAATTAAGAATAAATTGCTGTTATTAAGTTCTGTTTTGAAAAAGTTTCAATATCGCTTAATTATTATCCATCGTGGCACGGTGGGATGAACTAATTATGTTGTTAATTTCCAGCCTACTCTTCGCTGAGCAGTGCCTCCAGCTCTCTCTCTAGTCCTGCCATTAGCCCTCGTAACTCTTCTCCAGTAAATCCTGCGGACTCGACTTCTTCTAATTTAGGTATGTATGTTTTTCAACTTTTTGTCTTTAATTAGCTAACCACGAAATTATATTGTAATTGCAATTTAATGACATTTCTTAATTTGCTTTCAGATCTTTCAAGTTTGCTGCTATCAGATCTGACTGTCAGCGATCGTCGAGCACCAGGATGCGAGAAGAAATCTTTGGAAATGGTGCAACAGAATCTCACGCCATTCGACTATGAGCAGAAAAAATTGCTTGCAGTGAAAGCAATGCAAGCTAAGCCAAGTCCTACCGACTACCGAGTCCCCAATTCTGCCTGGTCAGGCTACGGCCTTAGTCAAAGCACCCCTTTGACACCAGGAGGTGAAGCTACTAAGGTAAGGACAGCAAAAATCTGATAAAGAATTAGATGATTAGATTTCCAGATGTAAAATTTTTGAATATGTATAAAAGAAACTGTTTGCTTGACTTAAACTTGTATAATTTTTTATAGACTCATGAATAATTATAGAAGAACTTGTTTAAAGAAGTGATTATTGAAACCAGAAGCTTTAAGCCTTGTCAATTAAATTAAAAAGTCTAAAGCAAATAGCTAATTAATTGTAATTGTAAATTTTATTGACGCTTATTAACTTTTGCTTCAGGAATCGCCAAGTCATCCATCGGATTTGTGGAAGGAGCCAACTACTCCTGTTTTTAATACTGCGATGGATTTTGGCATTGGATCGAGTACAGAACGCGCTAACCAGCTTGGGATGGCTTCCAATTATATGGATCACACACCCTCGGGACAAATTAAGAAGATTACTTGTCATCAATACAGCGATTTACCCAGTCTATTAACTAGCTTGGGTCTTGAGAAATATAATCGTGAGTAAAAGACTTTATTTAATTATATGTTTAAATGTATTGTTTATTTTATGTAAATTTTTAGAACAATGGCTTTAAATAAAAAATTTTTCTTTTTCAGACCTTTTCCAACGCCAAGAAATTGACATGGCTACTTTCCAATCGTTAACGGATAAAGACCTCATGGAGCTCGGAGTTAGTGCTTGGGGCGCGAGACGTAAGATGGTCTTGATGATCACGGAACTCAACAAAAGATCTAGTCCCTTCTCTGGCAGTGCTGCTCCAGGAGCAGAACGGAAAATAAGTTCTTCTACGAGTTCTTCATCCTCCATCAAGAGCAACCTCGATACAAAATGGTGATTAGCTCTAATTTGTGTATTCACTGTGCTTTTGAAAGCACTGCCGGAGATAGTTTCTATCGTGGAAACTTAATCTATCGGAAAGTTGTAGTTAGGGTACGGAAAACGGTGTCTAACGGAGAAAAAATGCATGATACTTTCGTAGTTTGGGAGCCGGGACGGTAAAGATGATTTTTTTTTAAGCACATCGTTTATTTTTTTTTTCTCTTTTTTTTTTTTTGGCTTGTCTTTACTACGCACCCGTGCTCCAACTTTAGGTTTAAGGAAAATGTTTCACTTTTTCTCTGTTACGTTTTACGTCATCTTGCGGGTCGATTAGATATTAGAGAAGTCAAGTTTACTTGAGTCAATTGATTTCGCCTCTCGTGGAAACATCTTAAACAGCATGAACTGCGTAATTTCTTGAGAAGGAAGATAGGATTCTAGAGAAAGCGGAACTTGAAAAAATGAAATAGACTCTCGTACTTTAATTAGATAGGTACGATGTCGTATCAATCGACCAAATCTGTGTCGTCTTTGTCTGTGATGAGGAAAGATGTGTTAAAGCGTCGGGTAAAAAATATTTTTTGAAAAAAAGCGAAAAAAAAAAACGTATTTAAATAGGTAGTTTTCTCCTCAAGCGTGAAACGTTGGAGACTAAGCTTCGTACTTGGAAAGATGGGCGAGGAAGGTCCCGTTGGCAAATGCATTCAGCGAGGTATCAACTTCTTATTCTATGTATAATTTATAAAGACTAAGCTCGAAAACGTTGACCGATTTTTTTTTGACTTCCGTGATTAACGAATCGATGAGTTCCTAAAAATTGCTATAAAATGGTTAATTATTTATTATTTTTTTTTAGCATTTTTCAGCCAATTATTAATTTAACGAATCTTCAGTTATAATATATTCAATAATATAATATTGTGATACTAATCTTGACTATTCAAGTTTAAGTGACACCTTAGAAACGAATTAACTAAACGAAAATAATTAATTTATACGAGTACAATGAAAACCGAGTTAATCGGTTTTTTAAATAAAGATTGACTTTTACAGTCGTCACGTTTTCGAGTTTTACATAAAAAGTTACATTAAAGTATTTATAAAAGATGAAAACGCTGAGCGCAGACCGATCAACGGACAGTATAAGTAAAGAAAAGAATTGTTGTTGTCGCACCGTGATAGAAAAAATTGATCGCAATTAATCGAGAGACGCGATGATTTCAGCACATTTTTAACGAAAGCCCTGAAGCTCGTAGCCAGGTGGAGAAAAAAAACAGTTTCAAGATGAGCCGTACGTTGTTCGACGACTATACCAAATTAATCAGAGACCAAGTAGTTTCTTTTATGAGTCATACGAATCGCGTGAAAATAATGCATTATTTTTTAAAAAAGCAGAACTTTTCGCGCGTTATAAATTATTTTGGTTTTAAAAACTTTTTTTTTCTTTTTTTTTTTGGCATTTGCATTACGTTAGGTAACATGCTTTGCTCACGTAAGCGTTACTGCAGTGACATCGATCGTAAGATAATTCGCCAATCAAATTATTTTTTAATCAAATTTTATAAAAACGGAAACTTACACTTTTTAAATTAGAAAAAGTTTATGGATTTTTTTTTCAATAAGCTTTTTGGTCTCTAATGATTTGTTTCCTAAATTCAAGTCTTCCTGAAACCTTTTCAAGTTTATGAGGAGAATCAGAATTTTGGCAAATGTCTTGTTGGGATCTGAAGTTTATATTTTGCTTTTCAATCCTCAATTTTTTTCAAGATAATCAGATCCAAATATTCGGAGATTTGTAAGTTCTATAAAAACAATATTCCCTAATTGAAAAAAAATATTAAGGAATATTTATTTTATAGGTAGAATATTACTCCTAATATTAAGCGAAATCTTACAATCGGTAGTTGCCTCAGAATTGAAAATGCGATGAGGCATACTCTGCGTGAGCTTTTAAGTGCCTAGCGAACGATTTTACTGCTAAAAATTGTTGACTAAACTTATCAAGTTTTAAGCTAAATTATTCTTGTTATATAAAATAGCCGAGTCGCGTGCTAAGTAATTAAAAATGTGCCTGTGTATAAGTCTACTGATGTTATCTTTGTTGCTAGTTCGGTAGTGATTTATTTGTTGAATAAGTACATACGTAAAGCATGAAAGAATCCCTACGCTTCTATTTGTCCATTAGAAGCGATGAATGAAGAATGATAAAATAATATTCTGTTGGAAGTGTGAATTACAAATGCACAGTAATCCATGAAAAAGAAATTCCGAGACTGGAACAAAAAATTTAATATTTCTAATCTGATTCTGTGTATTTTACTTGACATTTTCCCACAGGAAATATTGCAACGAGGCAAGAGGATATTTCGGACATTTTCGTGAGGCGCAAAGCACGTGAAATAAAAACAATTGATTTCGCCGTGAATAACGTAAATTTAAATAAAGGAAAATTTCTCGAAATAATTTTCCTTAAGCACATGAATCGATGCAGAGATCTGTTCCCAAAATTTTCTTTACTTTTTTTTTGTTTGCATGCGAGGATAAAAGATTTCAGCATCGTATTCTTGGTCCGTTGCAAATTGTCTTAGGTAGGATGCGAATGAAAATTCTTAATGTTCCTATTATATCGTATAAAGTAAGCGTATGTTAGTGATTTACTTGTAGGAGAAACGTTTGCGAAAAGATGCAAGTGATAAATTCGAACTAAGCCTGTACGAAACTTGGCTAACACTGCGAGATTAATTACATCCTAGTGATGTTTGCAACGATAATAATTGGGCTGTAGGGAAAATTATCAAGCCCTTCGATCCAAAACCACGTGGTTGTTGGATTCGGTTTCTCTTTTCCCTAATGTTTCCCCTCTGACATTTTTTGCGACTGGCAAATAACATGACATACCTCTCTCTTTATCAGAAAAATGCAGCGGCAATCGGTGCGCTGCCATATTTAAAATTACATACAAACGCAAATTTAAAGAAAGCACAGTATTCAATTTACAAAGCTGATGTCGATTTGAAATCGATGAAATCTTTTGATAAAAATGCGAGTCCCTTTCTCTATTTTTTCCCCCTCAGAGAGAGATGATTTGTAATTTATATTTCCAAGAGCACAACCTAGATTGTTTCTGATTTCCTTCAATGAAGCTTGGATGGAGTCGAAAAAATAATGATATTTGCATAATCTTTTTATCGATTTGTATTCACAACCACGTCAGTAATAAAAACCATATCAAGTTTTTATATGCAATTTATATTCGGATTTAGTTCTCTTCATGTCCTTTAGTTTACAAACTTGCTTAGATTTAAAATTCCAACACTTTTTCGAAAATATTTAACAAAACTGTAAAAATTATTAGTTTCTGTAATTTAATTTCGAATATAAATGCATGAAAGCTAATGTGAGTGAAATAAAGTCGTATAAAAAAAGCAATTCATGTATTTTTGTCGACTCCTGTGAACGCCTTTTACAAGGATTTTTTCGCAGAAATATTCATGTAGGAAAATGAAAATCGATTGTGTAATACAAAGGTAAAAAAGCAAGGTTGGTAAATTAAGTACATTAGATAATAAAACTGCGTCCGATAGAACGCAATCGTAATCAGACTGACCGGACAGGCTTCTATTAGAGCTTCCTGATTAATTACTTAATTGCTTTTTGCACCCTTAGTTGTAAAAGCGAATCTTATGTCAACTCGCTAAATATTTAACCAACGGAAGATAGAACTAAAAATTTGTCGTAAAGCTTCTGGATTAAGTGTATAAGAATTTAATTTCTTCTTCGTTGGTAAAAATGTGTCACATAAAGTATTCCATAATTGAAAAGAGCGTTGATGATTTAATCAGTTTGTTTCATTTATCCGTGACCAGGTAATTTTTCCGTCTGCGTTAAAAATGTAAAGCGATATAAAAAAGGGCGAGTTCCAAAGTCGGTTTATGGTATAGACCAATTGTATGAATAATGAATTATGTTGCAGCGCCCGGAAGCCGGCATTCTGAATATTTGTATTATAAACAACATTCCAGCGATAACGTTTACTTAAAGGAATGAATATTGTTATCAAGTTTAAGAGTCGAGATATATACTAATTTATATGTACTTCTGTGTTTTTGTACAATTAGCGATTAATTATACGATAATAATTAAGGGACGTACCCGCCCATCTAGGTGCAACTAGCAATATATTATGTAATAATAGTTATATCTGAGCAGCGGTATACGTTTTATAATAGTGCAGCATGATATTTTTATATGATATATTATATATGATGTAATATTTTGATAAACTGCAGATATGATCTGTATTGATTTATTATTGTTTGTTTGGAAATAACGCTGATAATTGATGAAATGAAGCAAAGATGCATTGAGAATGAATCAGATTTTGTATTGCTAATTTTTAATAAAAATCAGTCTTTGCACACTCTATTTATAACGCTATTTTATTCACTTTTCAACATTTTTGTAGTCGTATTTTAAAATAAGGGTTTTGAGTAATGCATTTTTTTTCAAAACAAGTTAATTCTGATTAACTGGGTGAGTAAATAAATACTAACAACATGACATTTAAAAATCAACTGTATTACCAGAATATAAAAGTACAAACGTACTCGCTATGTACACTTAGAATAATATTTCCCTGACTTTTTTAAGCTACTTCTTTACATAACGTACATTTCGAAAAGTCTATTTTTCCCATATTAAGGGTGTTGGGTCAAGTTCTAGCTTTAAAATTCGATTTCTTCATTTTACTCAACAAATATTATAATTAGATATTTTTTTGTTCTGTAGAACAATTCACTTTTCAAATAGAAATAGGTATACAGAGCGAAAAAATGTAGAATTTTAATACTTTTTTTCTAGAATGAAGAGATTGAATTTTGAAATTAGATTTCGAATTCCTCATTTTAAGGAAAAAGCATTCAAACTAAACAATTTTTTGCTCTATAGGCATACTTTTATTTCTAAGAAAAGTACGTATACAGAGCAAAAAAATATTTAATCGTAATATCTGGTAATTAAAATGAGGAAATCAAATTTTGAAGTTAAAACTTGGTTTCAACACCCTTAATTATCTAATTACGATGCCACGTAAAGACTCATATCAGAGGAATGCAAGTTGGTTCCACACTCTGGACAAGGAAACGTATCAGTTGCCATGAAATGCGCTTGTAGGCAATAATAGCAGAAAACGTGCTCGCAACCCGCGTGCCTTGGCAATATCGGTCTTTGATTACAATATGGACAATTCGTCGATTGATTCATTCTAGGAGTTATTTTTGGAATTGTATCTACTTTACTTCTTCTTGACCAGATTTGATTCCACTTTTGCTTGATATAATAAAAATTTACCATTGGTAAACCGACCGTAAATAATTCTATCAAACCGTGCCAGAGCAATTCTCTTGTCATGTAAGAATATCCTATGCTTCGCGGTTTATTAATCTGTGCAGGCTGACTAGAGATTCCTAATAATTTTTCTACTAAATGAGGTTGCGTTCCCCGATGCAAGAAAAGTAGCAAATTAAAAATCTCGAGGAAAATAATTATATTAGATGTCCATTCTAAACAAGATCTTACTTTCTCGTTGTTGCGTGGAATTACAACGAATTGGGATTCTACTAGTCTTTCTTGAACGTATTTTGGCAATGCAGTTAGCAGAAAATAGAGAAAAGCTTTCTTTTGGTTGAAGTTGCCATATTTTAAGTTTAAAAGTTGTTGTCCGAAGGTCGAACTTGTTATTCTTAAGGAGTAGTACCAAATTAGGAATTTGATAAGCACGTCAAATTCTGGTTGCCATTTGTCGATCTTTCCTGGTTGAATATATTTTGTCACTTTTTTTGCTTGTGTTCGGAAGATGTCGAAGATTTCGTGGTCCAAATGAATTGCGTCAATTTGATTGATTCGCGATACGTATGGAGAAGCTGGCATCTTTGGATTTTGTCTGGAAAAAAGATACACGTTAAATTTCAGAATACAAACAATTGCCGATAACAAATTAATTAGCAATATTAAATTACTCAAAGAAGTACAATGGTAAAAAAAAACTCGATTACATAAGAGTAAAAGGCTATTTTTCATTAAAAAATAAAATGAATGAACTTTAAAGCTTGCAAGTAAACACAAATCACCTGATTAAAAATATTTCGGAGCAATTTTTCTCTGGCTGTCAGTTTATCAAAATTCATTAAATGGATCGAAATGAATAAAACTATCTTGAGTAAACATCACCAAATCAATTACATGATTTTAATTTGAAAAAACAATAAATATTTCACACCAGCAACTGTCAGTTCGTTTATGCAGTTCTAAAAACTTGAGGTTATAAAAGTTTCACTCGATATCCGCAAGAGGTGCTGCATCCATGTTATTCGCTTCCGGTTGTCAAAATTACATTTGCAAAATGTCAGGGCACATTACAAATTACAAATTTTAAATTCAAAATGTGAACGTTTTCAATACAAAAAATAAAGCTTCAAAATTTCTAAATTTCAAAAACTAAAGCTGAATTATGAACAATTTCGTTCACAAACTCTTGGAATTTACAATCGGAAATGTATTTGGAAAAGATATAACCTGCAGGGAACCGGTTCATCGGTGTGATAATTATCAACCTGGGACCTTAGTAGAATTTGGAAGAACTGGTGTAAAAGTAAGAATAAATAACTTAAATTTTAAAATACAAAAATAAGTAATTGACACAAACTATAGTGCGGGTGCAGAGAGAATAAACCTACCTCCAAATTTTGACATCACGATTGAAAAATGTGTGGAAAATTTAATATTCGATAAAAAAAAAGAGATTTTCTGATTCGCGAATTTTAAATTTCGTAATGCTGAACATGCGCAGTTGACCGGAAGTGTCTTTTTTCACGACAGGCCGACAGCTGTTCGGATCGGAATTCTCGTCTCTTGTCACGTCCATATGTCTTTCAGTTTGTAAAAAAATAAATTGAAAACCTAAAATAAACAAAATAACGTTTGTATATAGTTGATTTAAAATAAGAAACTAAACCATTTGACAGTGACAGTCACGTAATAGTGACACATTTGAGGCAGCTATGTACGTAAATGGAAATTTCAGAAATTTGTAAAATTTATACAGAAATACTTGTTTTGGAAATGAAGTTTTTTTGAGCCTTTTAGTACTCGAGAATTCGGAAATTAAGCGATTTACCTGAATTATACGAGTGTATTATAATATACAATTTTGTACATAGCAAAAAGATGAAGGTAATTACTACAATATTATGCAATATTTTCTTTTTAGTCGAAGGTCAACTCATTTTGGAACACAAGTCAGTTAAGCCACATTCACGTGCCAGAAAGCGAGTTTTAAAAATTTCTTTTAGAGAAATTATCATTATTTATTACTAATGTCGTTATCAAGCACTTTTTACCTTTAAATCCAGGGTATTTTCATAATTAGAATGTTTTAAACCTCTTTAAAAAAAATTTTGAAAAGTTGCAGTAAAAATGTCCATAATCCCACATTTGGTTTAATTAATTAAAATCAAATAATTTATTTAACTCATTTAACTTTACATTATGGTAATTATAACTATCTTTATGTTTTTAGAGTTTATTCTGAAATAGTTTTTAAATGAGGTGAACTTTGATTAATTAAAATGTGCAAAACTATATTTATAAGCAATATTTCTAAATTCACAATACTGTTAATGATCTTTTTGCATAAAGTTTTTTAAGAAATTTCTGATGCCCTGTGGGCTCTGCTCGGCCGTGCCGATCTTGAAACAAACTTCACCGGATGGCCCAAAACCTTGCTGCAACGAAGTTGAAAAAAAGAAGCTAATTCGTCCTTCGGAACTTCCAATTTATACTTTCGACGAGTGTACTAAGAATATGCCATGGTAAAGCGCAAGTAATTCACGAGTAAATTCTATTCAGTTTTTCTCAATTAAGACTATTCAATATTAGTAACAGGTACTGTAAATTAAAGTTTTAAATTAATTACTTATATTTAAATTACAGTTAAGTAATGACTATTTCAGTGATTGAAACTTTCTTTCCACAAAAAAGTATTCTTTTTTATTTGAACTCATTATTTTTTAGTGCTAAGAAGGAAGACTCTGAGCCTTCAATACTAGAACAAGGTTTTGGAACTATTCGAAGAAGTCTTGTAGGGGTGGTTTCACAATATGAATTAGTCTCCGATAAAGTTAGTAATACCATCAGCACAGGAAAAGAACACAGCGCATGTGAGTAAAAGAAAATGATGAAGTATAGTCAATTTTGATCTTATTTCAACTACCATCTAATTGTATTTGTTATCCATACTAGTTCTCGTTGATTATCTTCGAGATGACCCAAATCCTTTGCCGCGAGTTGGTGCGATTACTGTTGGAGGCTTACTTGGATTCCTGTTAGGAATTAGAGGAGGAAAATTCAAGAAATTAGTTTACACTAGTGCAGGTTCATTAGTCGTTGCTGCTTTTATTTATCCCGTTGAAGCACGAAATGGAGTACATCTAGCAAAACATTACACGAATGTTGGATATAACTTCGTTTATGGTGGTAAGAATCTAACAAAAGTAAAAAGAAATCACTTTTTAAGTTAATATTTCGTTTTTGCAATATTGTTGGTATTATTTAATGTTCACTTTTTAATATTTTACTTAGAAAAAGAACCCCCTCCAGAAGAAACTCCTCCTCCAAAATATTGACCTTCCAAATGAAGAACCTATTCCTTAATCCAGAGAAACACAATTAAATTGGAAATTAACACGTAACATCTTTCCTCTTCTTCAGTCCATCAATCAATTTTGTAAACAGAAGTACTTTGTATAAAACAGGCATCTAAAAAATATCACCACTGTAATATTTTTTCTTTATATCTAAGAAACATTCATCAAGCTTTTTTTTAAAAATCCTTTGTGCAAATTCAGTGAAACCCGGAGATAAGGATCAATTGGAAATCCAATGGCCAGAATTTCCTACTTCTCTTTCGGAGGCTGGAGATTTAGTGATTGATGTAGGTTCGGCTGCCGCTAGCGCTGTCGGAAGTTTGGCGACTAAAGCTATAGAAGCCATGAAACAAAAAGAGGTACCTTAGAATTCAATTGATGAATTCTTTTCTATATAAGGAATATGTATAAAATCCAATGATTTTTAAGGTTCTGAGATATTTCTGCAAATATTAAACTATATTTTTCTTTTCCAGGCCAAATCCGAAGAACCAACGTCCAAACCGAAGACAAGTTAAATTAATATTCGCTGGTAGTCGAACTGCTGAAAAAATTATAAACATCCAATTATTCATAAATATCAGTTTACTTACATATAACTAACCAATATTTTCTAACAATAGTTCCACAAGGAGATATGTAAGAATTCTATATGATTTGTTAGTCACGATGCTTCAAAATCAAATGTTTGAGAAACAGAATAAACCATTAAAACATTACTCTTGTTGATTTTATGTTTAGAATTATTCAAAATTAAAATTTGAAAGTTTACTATTACAACTTCAAATTTTTTATGTATTAAGATATGAAATTTCTAATCTGAACATGTGGAGTAGGAAATTTCAAATAAAAAAGCTTGGGATTATTCATAATGTTATATTTACAACATTCATTCCATAATTTTTTAAAAACAAATTATGAAATGTTTGGCGCAACAGTTAAGAAGTTCGATTATTCGCTTTGTACGTTAAACTATGCATATGAGATGTAAATAACGTTCTATCTAACATTACAGTGTATTTTATTGATGCTTAATCGTATTATGTAAATACCTATACGATGAACCGTTTTACAAGCAAAAGTATTAAAATGTTGAGTGACTCCAAAGTCTTATACCAATGATCACAGACGTATAGAAACTTGAAAGATTTATCTCATTTTTATATCTCTGTGTTCATATAGATGTGCGTAAAATAAAACTGATTCTTCCAATAAGGCCCTTCGAAAGTTCTAAAAATTAAATTAAGTCTCTTAAAAAAATAATCTTTCCATGTTCAATTTTTTTTGAGATAAATTTCCAGACTATAAAAAATAAAACTTCGCATTAAAATCTTACGACAATCAAGTTACATAAAAATAATTTTCGAAAAAAAATGCGTGTAAGAAAAAATTACATAATCGAGAATATGTATCGAAAACTTCCTCCAATGGAATCTAGATTCTAAAATATTATTAATAGTAATATTTAGCCTTGATTATTAATGACCAAAGTTAGATTTCAAAATTCCGAATTCTTTTGCAAATTGCCAAACAAAGAGCCTTGGAAGATCTTATTCCTGATACAGGAAATCACTAATTATAAGCAAGAAGTCAAGTGCAAATATCAAATGTCAGTTTTTTGATTCCTCGAATAATAATAGTAAATTACGTTTTAATATCTCAATAAATTACCTTACAATAAATAACAATCTAAATATCATCTAGACAATTCGATAATTGATTGTAATTTTAGATTTAAATATTCCAGCGTACGCAGTAACATTTTTTTACAAATAACTAACATAAAAGTTCTATTTTATAATATGTAGATTGAGTGTATCTACAACCAACTGTTAAATTACGTAAAACTGCAAAGTCTTTTGAAACTGAAGAGTTTTCTTTGCACAGGACTCCCCGTTTAAATTTAAAGGCGACAATATTAGAAATTGAAGCACATATGTATAATCTTTTCAGCCTTATAAATGCGCCTTTGATGAAAATCATTTTGCGTCCTTTGATTTTGCGCTTCGCGCCGTAAAACGATACGAAAGGCTTAACCCTTAAATGCACTAGTTCAATCAAATCACCTAGGTATGTAATAATTAAAAAAAAAAAAAATTAACTTTTTGATGCGTTTTATATCACCGAAAATAAATTAGATTTTTGAAAAATTAACAAGTTTTCTTGAGTGTTAAGGAAAGTAAAATAAAAAAAATTTATTATATACCATCTCTGCATTTAAAGGTTTTGATTATAACATTGAAAGTACGTAAAATTACATTTACGCACCTATGTAAAACTACCTTCTTTATACTATGCACTGAGATATTATCTACAATCTGATTCTAAGGGATGAAGAGACTTATCTAAGCTGCCATGTAACCGATTACAATTAGATAATGAAAACATCAAAGTTTACTCGATTAAAATCTAGGCATTTGCACAAATCACATTACCATATTCAAATGCTGGAAGTTGTTCTGTACACAAGAATTATTTTAACGACCATTGATCGAATATTCTCATCACGAGCAGGCTTGTTGCATTTCTGCTTTGGCTGCTTTCAGTGCTGTAAAATAAAATTTAGGAGTGAGCCCATTGTTTTCAAATTAAATTATTAAGTATGTATAAAAGATTTTATACTAACCTTCTCGTTCCCGTCGCTTTAATTTTTTTCGGCGTCTCTCAATTGCTGCCAGTTCAACTTTTACCGAGTTATAAGTTTTCCTCAGATCACTAAGTTTTTGTTGCAAAACAGCTATTCGTTGACTTCCATCCCATTCCGGATCTGTTCCAAGAAAGAAAAACATATATTTGTTAGTAAAATTATACACTCAACTGCCGATTCGGTGCC
>JAUESH010000045.1:447622-462088 GCA_032275165.1 Synergus magnus
TTGAAATATGGATATGAGATACATTGAGTATTTGAAATATGGATATCAGATACGTTGAGTATTTAAAATATGGGTATGATATTTATTGAGTATTTGAAATATGGATATGAGATTCATTGAGCATTTAAAATATGGATATGAAATCTGAGTATTCTTTAAACATGGATTTCAGGTTCTTTGAGTATGTATATATTAAGTATTTAATATAATTTTTAGTGTATTTATATTATAGATATGGATATCATAAACAATTGAGTATTAAAAATGTGGATATGAAATCTGAGTATTCTTTAAATATGGGTATGATATTTATTGAGTATTTAAAACATGGATATGAGATTCATTGAGTATTTGAAAAATGGATATGAGATTCATTGAGTATTTAAAATATGGATATGAAATCTAAGTATTCTTTAAATATGGATTTCAGGTTCTTTGAGTATATATATTAAGTATTTAATATAATTTTTAATTTATATGTATTATTGATATGGATATCATAAACAACTGAGTATTAAAAATGTGGATATGGAATCTGAGTATTATTTAAATATGGGTATGAGATTCATTGAGTATTTGAAAAATTGATATGAGATTCATTGAGTATTTAAAATATGGATATGAAATCTAAGTATTCTTTAAATATGGATTTCAGGTTCTTTGAGTATATATATTAAGTATTTAATATAATTTTTAATTTATATGTATTATTGATATGGATATCATAAACAACTGAGTATTAAAAATGTGGATATGGAATCTGAGTATTATTTAAATATGGGTATGATATTTATTGAGTATTTGAAATATGGATATTAATATACTGAGTATAATTTAAATATGGATTTTAGGTTCTTTGAGTATAAGCATACACATATTAAGTATTTAATATGGAAATGAACTTACTAAGAGTATTGTTTAAATATAGATTTATGATTTATTGTGTATCTTAATTACAGATATCGATATGAGAAAGGATTAAGTATGATTAAAGTAAATATGACCTTACTTTGAGCATTATTTAATGTTTTTAAATTTCTTGGATATGAAATTCACTGAGTATTTAAAATATTAATTAGAAAATGTGGATATAAAATCTTAGTATGTATTCTTTTTATGTATTTTATTAATTATAGATGTGTTAAAGATGTTTCAGGCATTTCACTTAGTAAAAAAAAAATAAATAACATCGATTGAGTATAGATTTAAATATTTTTCTTTTATATAAATATAGGATTGCTCTATTATTATTAAAATGCTCGATTGTAAATTTTGTATTTTAAAGATAAATTTTTGCATTCTGCTGGTTCTTGGTATTTTTCTTGCATATAATAATTTATTCTCTTTGTTATTTACAGGTAAATCACCGAGGAGTTGGGAAAGAAAACGTATTTTAGAACAAGAAACCTGGTAAAAGATTAAGACAATTTTTCTCATGCGTGTAAACAAGTAAAAGATATTTTGTTTTTATTTATTTGTATTTTCAATAAATGAAGTATTATCAGAACTTTTTTTGAATAAACATTTTTATTGGTATCCCTCTCCTAATTACAGTATTTTGAAATTTCAAGCTTGGCAGTCTCCCCCATTTTTTCTCTTTTTTCAAAAATTCCTCTTTTTCCCCTGTTTTCTCGTTTATCATGTAAATACAAACTGAATCAAAATAATATTTTTCCTATAAAAAATTACTTATGTTAGGAAAAATTTACAAGTAAACAGAAACACAAAACAAATATTAATACATAATGAAAACAGAAGTGATAAATAGTATGAAATACAAAAATGCTCGGCCTTCTTCAGCACATAGTTCTTTCGTTCCTATCTTGAGTTTAAAAATAAATTATACAAGCTCTTCTTTATAATTTTCATAAGTGTTTTTCTTTTTTTTTTTTTTTTTTTTTTTTTTTCAAAAAGAAAATTTTAAAAATTAGTAATTTAATACTATTTTTCCTATTTTTTTTTTTTTTTTTTTTTTTTTTTTTTTTTTTTTTTTTTTTTTTTTTTTTTCAAAACGAAAAGGTTACAAATGAGTAAGTTAATACTATTGTGCCTTTTTTATCATTCCATGTGCTATCGATACTGGAGTTATTAAGGCAGTTGCTCCCAAAACAAATTTTCTAGCCTTGAACTTGATGGTGTTCAGTAGAATCCAGTTCTAAAAAGAATATTACAAATTAAAGACTATTCTTTTTAATATTTTAAATTGAAACGCATAAATAATGTCTTATTACCTTTAGAGCTGAAGGCTGAGATACTTACTGATTATACTGAAATAGCAATGATATATGTATGACAAAACATCCACTTTATCCTTTTGTTAATGAATGTAAAATGCAGTCGAGATTGTAGTCAAACTATAATCGAAGGAAGCTTTTGTTTACTCAAGCGTTGGCTTTTGTTCCACACTCAATTTTTCCACTGCAAGTATGTGTCGTATTGATGATGGAGCAGGCAACTTGATTCCAGCTTTTCGCAAGTATCTGTACATTGGTGCAGAGCAATGATACATTTTTTTTGCGAGATCCAATTCATCTGCATTAAAAGGCCTTTGTCCTTGACGAAGTTGCAGAGTAACTATTGCACGAGATGCGGGATTAGTACAATGATATGCATCTAAAAATTCACTTATACTGAATTTCTTTTTTTTCAGTGCGGTCATTTCTCTTTTTTGCAGTGCTCTTACAGCTTTTAATTTTTGCTGTAGAATCAGAATTTTTCTCTTCATTTTTATTAGAACTCTCTCATCATCATTTTTTAATTTTTTGTATTTTTTGGTCAAATTTTTGATGTTTTCAATGTTCAAGTATGTAGAGAGAGTGCACTTTTTCTGAGTGTCTAAACTTGTATTATGCAATGGGGGTTCCATTTTAGAAAAATCCATCTGATCAGTTTCTTCGTCTAAGCAACTTATTCTCAGCTTATCCTTAACAGCACTTGAATACGTTTTCAGAACTTTGGCTTTGTCTACACGTAGTTCACATTCTTCAGTGTGAAATGTGTCGGACAAAGGTCTTGTAACTTTATCAAGTACATAAACGGTTCCTGTCGCTGTTTTCTCTGCTCCTTTATTTCCTGCAATGTTTTTGTTTTCATCTTCCATCCTGACCTCTGTATCCTCTTTTGTCCCATTCTCGAATTTCTCTTCTTTTATTTCGATTTCTATGTTTTCTTCTTCCATCCTGGTCTCTGTGTCCTTTTTTTTCTGTCCGATGTCTCTAATGTCATCCATCTCTTTCTGTTCTGCAGGCGCGTACGGAATTGGATTCTGTTGTGGTCTCAACTTTTTGCGAGTATTATCCCAAAATGCTTCAGGCCAAAAATGTTCAAAACAAATGCCGGCGCGTCGAATTGAAGAAGCAGTCCACTTCTTCAAGGAAGGTCCGTTTCCTAAAGATACAATTACAACAGATATTTAGGGATATTTCAAACAGAGCAAATTCCTAAACTATTTGTGAATTTGAGCCAAACATTCAAAATTTAAAAATGTTAATATTTTAAATTCAAATCGTAGAAATTATAAAGATAATGAAAACTATAATTTCATATATGAATATCATGTGACATTTGAAGTGACTGGACATATTTAAACAATACGAATTTGTGAGATTTCTGGTCAAAGAATAGTTTTCAAAATTGAATGATTCTAAACCTCTCTTAAAACTGAACACTCTTTAAATTAAAATACTGACATTAAAACAATTTTTAAATAGCAGTATTTAAAAGTATAATTGTTACAATAAGAAATTGTAACATTGAAAACGTTTCAAACAACCAAAAAATTGGTCGTGTTAAAATTGGCAAAGTAAGTTCTCAAGCAAATGTTTCCGCCATAAGATAAAAAGAAAACTCTTTTCGATCTTATACCTGTTGCTCTTCATTTCACGGCGGAAGCATTTGCTTGAGTTACTTCCCCAATTCGGAAAATTGCCTTATTTTGAGTAAATTGACACATACCGCAATTTGTAATCCAGACTTCGTATCTTGGGTCCGTTTTTGCAGGAAAATGGAATAATTTTATTTCATCCGACCGCACATTTTTGCAATCCCGATATTGGCAGCGAGTGTTGACAGTTTTCGGCAACATTTTGAAAACCTGAAAATTGAAGGTACGGTTACACTTTTACACATAAGCAAGCGAATACAAACGACCGTTCTTTTTTATTACAACTGGAAGTACTGGAACTGTTTACAACTGTCATCAGCGTCATGCACCAGTCACAAAAACCGCTAAGATGGTGCGTTTATACAGCCTATACAGGTTGTCAGGGATGTGCAGTTGTGGGCTACTCAGGGCGTAGAATCTTCCCTCTACTTGCATTTGCTTCCGGTTGGAAAAGTATGTCATTGGCTGTAATCTAGCGCGCGATTCAAAATCGAATTAAAGTAATTCGATTTTGAATTACGCGCCAAATTTTGACCAATGGAAGAATTTCTCCAGCTGCGCAGGTCTACATAGTCCATTTAAATTAAGGCGGGAAATTTGAAACATCTTTTTGTCATGTTTTTTGTTTTGATTATTTCATGTAACGAGTGTCGATTGTTGCTGTTCTGCATTCTTAGAAAACATACTATTTTTAGGCTTTTTTAATATCATTTTGAACAAGAAACTAGAGTAATGTAAAGTGGAAAGAACACTTTTAATGCCGCTTATACGTTAATTCTGTTTTATTACCAAAATTAACTAACATTATAGTGAAAAAAAAAGTGTAGAAAAGTGAGGTTAGTAATATTGTTAAAATGGTAGGGTGTTGTATTTTATACTGCTCAAATTCTTCAGGAAAGGGATTTTCAATGAAAGCCTTTCCGGTAAATACAGAACAACGAGAATTGTGGGTGAAAATGATTGACAGGTCGGATTGGGAACCAAATTTGAAAAGCAGAATTTGTGAGGCAAGTGACATAATCTCAAACTCTCAAAAGAAAATATAATAAAAACATCAAATTTTAAATACGAAATTTGATATGTTTTTGTTAATTTATACAACAGAATATATGGTTGCTTAAAAATTTGCAATATTTTAGCTTTTTCTTATGTGTATAGGATCATTTTACTTCAGAAATGTGGGAGAAAATAGAAGGTGGGAAAAAATATTTGAAACCTGATGCAGTGCCGACTATTTTTCCTAGGCCAGCACCTAGAGTGAAAAACCCGGAAAAGAGAATAATAATGAGAAGATCAAAGAATGAGGTACATATACAGTGTTAAAAAAATTATTTAAAGTAATTTGCTACTAGTGTCAGTTTTTAATGTTTTATTTAAAATGATTGTTTTATCTTATTTTCCAGAGATCTGTCCTATCTGATCATGCGTATGTTAACAAACCTACACAAATCGAGGTAAATAATTATTGACGCATTGTTATATTAATTTGAATTGTTTAAGGCTCTTTTCAATATAAATAATATATTATTAACAATTTTTAGGTTCGTTTACCGGAGCTTCCGAAAGTTGTTCTGCAATTAAACACTGAAGAAGCAATACAACTTAAAAAAATTCCTGAACCAGTAACTATTTCTCTCTAAACTTCTCTACGTACATTTAATTTCAAATTAAAATAAAAATGTCATTGATTTATTTTCTTGATTTTCAGAAATCTATTCTTCAAAGAAAATTACTATCCAAGATTGAAAATGAAGTTCCGATTGATTTGATAACAGAAGAACAAACACTAGTAAACAGACCAATATTTCCTTCGTTGACTGAAGAGCAAATGAAAAAACTTATTGCTGCCCAGGAAAAAAAAATCCTCGAACTCCAAAAGAAATTCACTACACTCAGAGTCTCGGAAAGAAAAGCAAATCGTGAATATGGTCTCTACGAAACAATCGTGCGGAGTTTATTTTCTGAAGATCAAATTCGATTGCTTTTGTCGAAACAACTGGGTCCGGGATTTTCAAAATCTAAAAAATGGTCAGATACTACAATTGAAAAAGCGCTGAGGTTTAAATCAGTTTGTGGAAATGCAGGATACGAAGAATTGCTGAAACTCGGATACCCTTTCCCATCTCTTAGAACATTGAATAGAGGAAAATTGAAACTTAGTCAAGTGCTTGAAAGTTCGAATGAAACTTCGGTCAATATTTCAAAAAAAAATTCAAAAAAGGTTTTAAAAAAGAAAGTTAAAGTTCTTAAGAGAGTGATTAGCGATGTTAGCAATGAATTAATTATTGATGAAAAAGATCTGGAAAATGAAGTAGAGAGCCCAGCAAAGAAATTGAAGACTGAATTTTAATCTCAAAGAACTTTTTTTTTAAGATGTATAAATTTTTCAATGTGAATCCGTGTTGTAAATTACTCACATGTAAATATGACAAATAAGTAAAATTCAACTTTTTGTATAAACAATTTAAAGTGATACATTTATATTGTTTCTAAATTTTAGTCCTTAAAATTTCTTTTAATTCATTTATTTTAGAATTTCATATTTTTTTTTTAATTACTGCTGGTAGTTATTTTCAAATTGTAGAAATTTAACATTTTTTTGGAGGAGAAGATTTACTGGGAGTTGATGAACAATCTTGTGGAGGGCAGTACACAATTGTTGGGCAGCAACTTGGAGGAGGGCAGGAAGCTGATGGTGGACATTCTGGAGCTTTTCTAAATTGAATAGAATTAAAAGGATATTTAATTCCATTTTTTTAAACGTTTTAAAAGAACATTCTTTAATAGAAAGTTACAGTATTTCAGTAGATATTTTACCAAAGTTCGAATTTTCGAAATTTTAAATTTTCAGTTGATTTACCTTTTGAAATGAAGCAAACTTTTTTCAAAATCTATAATAAATTACCTGAGTTATTTAACGACACACTTACGGAATACATTTATTAGGCTTGTCGACAATTCCTATCGTTCCTCCCATTCCTAATTTTCTGTTCTTGTCAAGCTTCTTCTTTTCTTTCTTCTTTCCTTCGTCTTTCTTTGGTGGCATTTTTTATTTGATATTAAATATTTAACAGAGAATTTAATTTGAAAGTAAGGCCCAAAATTGTAAAAAAAAATTCGAACTTTGGAAATTATTCGTTTGGTCTTTAGACAGTCATGGTTGTTTCTGATCTTCTTTTTTCCGTTTTCACGGTTGTCAACGAATAGGTTTTTGTTTTCTTTCAATTTGAATCTTATTTTTCAAACCGATTTCAAAATGAGAATCTTAATATGTAGTTCTATAATTTAAAATTACAATTGTTATAAAAATGTTATAAAATTTAAAATAGTTGAATTTTCTTATGGGTTTTATTTATTCAGTCCGCATTTAAGTGAAAAATAAAAATAGAAGAAAAAAGAATTCTTTTTAAAAAGGGAAAAAACAAAGGAATAAGGGAAAGACTGTGAAGTCTGAAAATATAATAAATCTCTTTATTTGTCCGCATATTATCACAATAAATTAAAACCCGAGAAATCATTAATCCGAAATTTCCAAAAAATTAGGTATTTAATACAATATAAAATGTTTGAGTAAAATGTTTGAAACGAAATTTTTAATGACAAGGTCTTGGACACTGGGGTGCCAAACAGCTCGGTTGCGGACAGCAATCTGGTCCTCTTCGATACCACTTGTCCGACTAATTATAAAAAACAAGGAAAATATAAATAGTGTTGATAATATTGGTTTTATATAAAATTAAACTTGAGAATTTTAGAAAATATTGCTAACGTACACCCTGGACGTAGTAACTTCGGCCAGGTATTGAAAATGCCAAGTCAGGAAGAACGTCTACTAAATTTGATTGAACTAAAATTTCCGAAGTTGAACTGTAGGTAATTAGTGGCCTTTTGGAAGGAAAAGTCCAGGCTGGTTTGCATTCATGAGGACTTGGTTTCACATGCCAAGCTTCAGGATCGTTTCTACAATCGTATCTCACGCAAAGCGTCGGCTTACTACTGCGTCTGTAATTTTTATTAAAAATTAATATGGATAAAAAATAATACAAGTAGCATGAAATCATTAATCAAGACTTACAGACAATCCATTTGTGCAAAAACATTTTTTATTCTTTGGAGTTCATTGCCACTACTAGTTACTCCATTTGAAAAACCCCAATTGCCTAGAGCTTCTGCAACCCCAGTGCCATTTCCTCGCGAAAATTCCTGAAGGCATGGCATTTTTTGATTCATTTTTATTATAATTTAAAAAATACTTGGAATTTTTATTAATGTTAGGGATACTTTTTTAATTTTTATTATTTTAATTTTGGGATTAGGAGGTTAAACTTCAAAGTCGAAAATCTTAACTGACAGAAAAATAAAAGCAGATCGCGTCTTGAATTAGTTATGTATTTATTATTGAACTTATTAGCCTTCGAAATCCTCGGAAATCTTTTTAAATCTGTTAAATAAACAATAAAAGCTACATAATATGACAAAAATAACGAATTATAAGTGTTGGAAATTTGAAATTTCGAAAATAAAAATTGATCGAATTATAGGCACAAAAAAATCATGACTCAATATTTTTTACGCTTAAGAAAAGTACTCAACAGTGGTAAATTAAAAGTCCATTATATAGCAATAAAAGGCTGTTTCGATATTAAAAGATTCAATGAATTTTGGAGCTTTGAAGTATGTAAACACAAAAAATCAGTCACCTGCTTTTCAAATTTTTCGAAGCAACTTTTCACTGACAACGGATAAAAGCGAATAAAACCATCTTAGGTATAAAGCTTAGCAAAGTTAATTAGTTGATAATCAGTTTTTAATTAAACTGATTTTGGAACTGTCAACTGTCAGCACTACTGTCAGTGATTGTCAGCATTGTCAGTTCCAAAATTGGAGGTTATGTTATCAAAGTTTCTCTAAATGTCCGCAAGAGGCGCTGGATTTGTGGGTTCGCGTTCTGTCTGTCCCGTCTGTCCCTTCAAAATTTTCAATCATGTTTTTGTGATAAAGTTAACGTTTTCAGTGTGTCTCTCGGTTTTTCAGTGATTCGGGGCGGTTTTAATTAGTGTCTTGTGTAATTGTGAATCTACAGAATCGTCGGTGACTCAGGGTAAGCGATAAAAATTATGTAATGTCCGCTTTCACGCATTTCATGAAACATTGATCTGCCAAGTGACAGCTTAACCTCCAATTTGCCGTCAAAATTTCTGCGTATTCAATTTAGAGTTTAGAATAGTTTTTTCAAAATATTTTACGTATATTTTTTGTCACGATAACATAACCTCACTTCCTAGATTGACAAGCGGATTCCTCTTAACAAATCGAGACTTCCGTGCATATTTTCCACAAAAAAGTAATATTTCGCTATCCAAACGCATTACACATGTCGCACATCAGCCACTTGTTCGTCTCTGCACGTTTTTTTTCTTTTTAAAAACAGGTTTCCTTTGAAAATAATTTACTTTTAAATAGGAAGTTATTTTTTTATATATTTTGCTTTTTTTGAGTTCAAACTGGCTTTTGTCGGAAATTAGGAGCCAGTGCTGAATTATTCATGACCTTTCACTTCTGATAAGTTTGAACCTACGCCCTACGTAAGACCTAGCGAATTTTTTCACTTTAATATTTTTTAAGAAAATGCAGCTTTGTTACCTCTTTTTCAACACAGTTTTTATCGTTTACGTTTATCATTGTTTCACGTCTAAACAAATGACAGTATAAAATTGGTATTCAAATAAGTTTAAGTTGAAACTGGAATTCATAGAAGAAATTAAGTACGTGGGTTTATTTGCATTTATCTTACGTCGTTTAATTGACTTCTTGCAGTAAATTAATTGGTTCTGACTTGATAAAGTGAATACAGTATTGAATTAAATTCACTCTAGTTGACACTGGAAATTTCGGAGTCGGGTACCCAATTATCCGACTAGGACCTTGACGTTGGAATTTTATTTTTACTCCAAACGATCTGTTATGCAAGCTAACGAACTTGGCGAATGTCCAGTTATATATCTTTGATTTTGATGTTTACCTTTTGGCTCGTTAACTTTAAATCGCCCTGCCTTCCCAATTTCTCCTAAACCTAAATGCGAGCCTCATTTTATAACTCTTTTCTTTTATTTTCTTAAGGGTGTTGAGACCAAGTTCTAACCTCAAAATTCGATTTCCTGATTTTACGCAAGAAATATTGTAAGTAGATATTTTTCGCTCTGTAGTGGTACTCATTTTTTAAATATAATTATGGGTACAAAGTAAAAAAAATGCTTAGCTCAATACTTTCTTGGTAAAATGAAGATTGAATTTTGAGGATAAATTTCGAATTTTTCATTTTGTGCAAAAAGTATCAAAAATCAAGGTTTTTTCGCTCTGTAGCCATACTTATATTTCAAAAAAGATTAAGTCTATAAAGCGAAAAGGTACCTAGTTCTAATATTTGTCGAGTAATATCAGGAAATTGATTTTTGAGGTTACAGCTCGAACCCAACACCCTTAAAGTTCTAATGTTAAGTTAACTAAATTAAGGGCGTTAGGTTCAAAATTTAATCACAAAATTAAATTTCCCCAGTTTACTGAATACTTTTTGCATAAAATGAAGCGGTTAAATTTTAAGTTAGACATCAGACTCTTCTTTTTTCACAAAAAATATTTAAAGCAAACATTTATTCGCTCTTTAGACATACTTCTGTTTTGAGAAAGAATTCACCTACAGAGCGAGAAGATACATATTTCGAATATTTGTTGAGTAAAATGAGGAAATTTAATTTTGTGGTTAGAAATTGAAATAAATTGTTATTTATCTTTCTGCTGGACATTCTCGTCAGGCAATGGGCTGCAGTTGTAGAATTTACTGGAAATCCCTTGGAGGCAATAAACAATACTTGGTTGTTCGTGGTCGTACCGAACTTGTCCAAAATTATGGAACCAAGTCTATGGGGATTCATTTGTTATTTGAATAGAGCGGAATAATTCCATATTGTAAAGTAGGGTGGGACAAAGTAAAAAATTTAATCTAATAAAATGTTAATTCCACGAAAACTAGTCAAAAATGTTTACAATCTATATCGTCTATATATCTAAATAAATAAAAAAAGGCATTACAAGTTTCTCTCATACAGAATTATTTGCAATGGTAAATATTATACTACCCTTTTCAAAAATATAGATGAGGCCTTGATATGATTGTATGTTTTTGGTTAAAGTAATCTCGATATGCGTCAATGTTTTTCACCAGAGTAGTATATTTACCGACATATTTTACTACCTTTTCAAAGAAAACATACGGAAGGGTCTGGATATGGATCAATGTTTTTGGTTAGGGTAGTGTATTTAGTATATCTTGTATTATCTTTTTTAAAAACATAGGGGAGGGTCTGAATATGGATAAATGTTTTTGGCGAGTGTAGTATATTTTATGCCTCCTTTATATAGTTTAATATAATTATTTAAATAAAAACTAAAAATAAAAATAGGCACTATAAGTTTCTTTCATAATACTGTTTTTAGTTTAAAATGCAATTAATAAAAAAATTCGTTCATGTGAACGTTCAGATCTTCAACCACGTGTGAAAAATAACTTTCTAAAGTTCTTTTAAAAAATATTTTTCTTGAGTAAATTCGATTCTTTAGTTAGGAAATATTTTTGTTGAAAAGCGAACATTTTTGCATTTGAAAAGTGTATATTTAGATGTGCTTTCACGTCGCATTAGGCATTTAAACCCTCTATAAAGAACAAACTTGGCTTAAGAACTTCCAAGGCTTCTGTTAATTTGACTTCTTTATCGGTGTCATTACGTCACTCTGAACGCGTAAACACATGCTTTGTAACTGCCCACACGATAATAGCACAAATCGGGAACCTTTTGTTAATTATTAAGGTGTTTCAAATTGCTTTCTGCGTTAATTGCTGCACTCAAACATTAGTTGGTCCAAGAATATTTTTCAAAACTATAAAAAAATGCGAATACTTTATCATAAAAGAGTTCAATCTCCTTCACGATAAAATATTCGCGTGGAATCGACTTGATATAAAAGGTATGCATATGTTATGCGCTCTCTATTGAAACTGCAATTCACTGTGCTGCTACTTGTTAGATGAATTCGCAAGGTAGTAGTAGCCCTTTATATTATTGCGAGCTTTATTCAACGCAGCATCCTTTTTCAACTGCATCAGTTTTACTCGCAACTTCATTTAAGTCTTCTTTTGTATTGTAGATACTTTATGTGACACGTTGAACAAATGGCAGATATGTACTCGTCTTCTTTCAAGTCTTGGTATTATTTCAATGTCCCTCGAATTTCTTTTCTCCAAATTTAAAAGTTGACATTTTTCTGCTGTTGTTTCAAGAATCGAGACTATCCTAACCAAAAACATCGACCCATATCGAGACCCCCTTTACGTTTTTGAAAAAGATAGTGTAATATACTAATCATACTATCCAAACCAAAAACATTGGTCCATATCCAAGACCCTCTATCATATTTTTTTCGAAAAGGTAGTCAGCAAATATACTACCCTGGCCAAAAACATTAACTCATATCGGGGCCTCACCTATGTTTTTAGAAAGTACACTATAATATTGTAATGAATGTATTAGCCTAATCAAAAACATTAACCCAAGTATCTTGCCCTAAAGACTGATTAAATAATAATATAGTGGGTGTCTCGGTATATGTCAATTTTTAAGGCTAAGGGAGTATATTTATTATAATATTATACTATCTCTTTGAAAAATATCCACCAGTAATACTTTCTTTCTTGAGGTTGATTTTATGTGATACTTTACCATAAGAGCAATTTAGTTTACCCAACTTTACGTGCATAAAAATATATATTTCTCCCTAAAAGTAGTCAAAATACCTCTGTTTCCATGAAACGGAGTTGTATTGAATAGTTTTATCGAAAAACATGTATTATTGCATACGTAAAGCTGGATAAACTAAATTTGCTCTTATGGTAATTGCCACATGTCCTTAATGCATTTATTCATATCATCAGTTTGTGATGTGGGCTTATCGAGCCTAATTGCAATTACCAAATATCTTCCGGGTTCATCCATGAGAGATATTTGTTTAAACAGTGACTGTATGATTATCGAGAAATTTTCCGGATGATTAGGAGTAGCGTTGATAACAAATTCAGCGAAATTGATGTACCAGAAGTTTTGAACGTTCAAATGAACGAAATATTTTTTCCGAATTCTATTTTATCCAAAAATATTGTCCCGAATAAAAATAACAATAGACATTACAAGTTTCTTTCATACAGAATTATTTTCAATGCAAATGAATCAATATTTTAAAACTGTTTCTAGTTTAAAATACCATAAATACAAAAATTCGTTCATTTGAACGTTCAGAACTTTTCAGTCATCGAAATTGAACAAATTAAATCACAATGGAATTGTGGAAATGGAATGCTTCAGGGTGGAACAGGTAGCACCTAACAGAGTTTGGAAAAGTTTTTGCCGTGCTACTTCTTGCGCGGTGTCATTTGTGGAATCTCCATTTGCTTAAATATGCCACATGACCCCATTCATCGGGGTTAAATCCACTTTTAATAAGAGGACTTCAGTGGACATCCTCTTTGTATTGTTTATATCATTAAACTGTTGTCTCAGTTCCTTTATCTCAAGATTCTCTCTATTGGGAAATCGGGAAAAGATTTGTAGTGAGAAATAAGAAACTTGAAAAAGAAGAAAAATTGAATAATGCGAAATGAAACTAGGAATAAGAAAAAGGTAAAAATGGAATATTGGAAATAAAGTAGAAGGATTTGCTATCAGTAGTAGGATTTCGTTTTGAAAGGAAAAGCATCCAATTTGAGCCGCATCTGCAGAGTCGGTATAGTGGACCCCAGACCCAAGGGTGGTTGGAAAAGTCAAGTTTTGCTGGTTAGGTGGTGGTGGCGCGAGGCGTGGCGAGGTATTGATCGTCGTCGAAACAGCATTGCGACCCTCTGCCCCCGACTCCTGTGGGGTCCTCGACTTCGACCCATCCGCCACCACTGTCACTACTCCTACTCTACTTCTACCCCTTGCCGCTACCCTTTTGCATCCCAACATTCACCCCCATTCACCCCTTAAATGAAACAGGTACCACGCGGTGGTATCCTAACCTCAAGTTCAATTCAACCTTCTTTAGAGATCTATTATAACCATTATAGAAAGCCACACCAACCCCTCGATTAATATATTTAAAAAATTTTTTAAAACTTTTTTTTAATTTAATTTTTCTAATTTCTCATAACTATATTTCCATTCTATTCGTGGCGTTGATTAAGGGTGTTGAACAGAAGTACTAGTCTCAAAATTCGATTTTTTTAGAGTTTCGAAAAAAATGGGTCAATGTTTTTAATTGGAGTAATACATGACTTTGAGGGTCTGGATATGGATCAGTGTTTTTTGTTAGGGTAACATATTTAGTACAATATTATACGATCTTTTTCAAAAACGTAAAGGGTCTTGGCGTGGATGAACTACCTTTTTAAAAAACATGTTAGAGGACCTGCAGGGTGTCCAGCGTGTGGGAAAAGCGGGAACTGTACGGGAATTTTATTGGTGCGGGAAATGTACGGGAATTTTTATTTGATGCGG
>JAUESH010000045.1:462188-475258 GCA_032275165.1 Synergus magnus
TATATTATCTTTTTCAAAAACATAGCGAGAGGTTTCGATATGGGTTAATGTTTTTGTTTAGATTAGTATATTTAGGGATATAGTGTAGGGAGAATCTGGATATGAATCAATGTTTTTGGTCTCGAAACACACGCGATTTCCTAAAATATTCATTGAATAAGGGAATAAATATTAAGCTTCTTGATATTCAAGGTTAAATATTCCTTCAAAAAATTATCTCACCATTCTGTAAGATTAGACCGTGATAAATGGTTAGTGTCGACAAGTGACACTGAATTTATATTTGGATCATAGAGAAGTTGAGTTTTCGTTCAAGTTGATTGATTGAGTTTGGTATTGGACAACCCTCCATGTACGCAGGTTCAGTTTTCCAACATGTATCTGTTTACAAGTACACAAGCAGGTGATTTTGAGCCATGTGCTTGAAAGCACCGTCGCACTAATTACCTCAGTGAACCACAACCGTAAATCCATTCAGAAACATGACGTTATTCAATGTCGATTACGTTCTATTAAAGACCAGAAAATTTCCGCGCATCTCCTGTGGACCAGAATTAATTGAACCACGTGCTTGACTTGGCACGTTAAAAAGAGGAAAACTACAAGCAGGAGAGATTTAGAAAAAAGTGAACAGAAAAGAAAAGGTGAAAACAATAAGTATTTAGGTTTTCTTCTATTGGTTCGCCAAAGATTCAGGGCTTCTGGGCTTGTCGTTACCAATTATTTCGGTGATTGCTTCGAACAACTCGAGGTTCTTCTGTTATCCCTTCTAGGTCCAATCCTTAGGATTAGTTCTAATTCTATCACGTTTCAACCGGGGTTGGTCAAGCTTTGTAAAATTTTTTAACCCTCAAGAATTTACAATGAACTGATGGTGATAGACGAGAGAAAGCTGATAGGAAAATTTGGTATCGTAGATATAATAGAGCAAAGTTTGCTTTGAACTTCCGTTAATAATTCGCATGATTTGAGTAGTTTGGAAATTTCGGTGTGGAAATGCAAGTGCAGGCTCTCGGATCAGTATGAAATTGTGGTCGTTATGCAAAGTTTTGCTTTATCTTTCTAACTACTTGGACAGCTGTGCTTGATCAAATATTTTCGATGAAAGTTGTTCTAATGATAGCGAATAAGAGGATTTTGTGCCTTCGGGTTAGTTTTTTTTTTATAATAAAGAAGACATTTTTAAGATCGATGCAGAATTTCCCTTTACATATGTCATAGGAGCTATAGTGCTTAAGTAATCTTGCAATACTTGCTCGGTTTTGATTAAATCTAATAATGATAGGTGGGTATAGTGATAGCGCTGTTAGGTTTATTGACAGTAATCTCTGGTTAATTATCCAATAACCGACAGACAGGTTAATGATCTCTCAATCTTCATGCTCTAATTAATCTTCATTTAATAGGCATCTGAGAAGCAATTCTCTATCTAGAAATTCTTGTTTCCATTGGTGGTTATTGTGAAATCCATTATAGATATTCATGTCTTTCATTTCTATTCCCAGCTTTTATTCTTTCTACTGATTAACATTTCCTTTTTCGAGCAATGGCACGTAAAGTCGATCTTTAATATTCCAGCACTTGCTCAACTTTTTGTTCTTATCGATAACTTAATCCTGAGCCTCCCTTTGGGAAAGAGGAAGAAACGAAAGGAAATTGCGACGAAGAACTCAACCCTGAAAACTCCAGACTCGGCGCCCGTCCTAATTGACATCCAACCGCCCCATTATGCACTCCCTTTCCTTGATGTTATTAAATTAAGTTTCTGCCCCGCCATGAAGATTTATTACACATAGCTCGGTTTTTATGGCGTTTCGCGAATAGGAGACTTTTCTTCGCGAAGTTTTAGTGTCCATCAGAAAGAGATCTCGGTTTGCAAACTTGGGCTACTCATAATTGAAGCCCTCGGAGTAAATTGACTTTAAAAACAGAAAAATATTGTTTTTTACTCGATGTCACGTGTATTTATTTGAAAGTTGCTTATGTATATCGGTTATCTGTATTTTTTCGACTGTATGCCCATTTTCATTAGAATTTTTTGGGTTCACTCAGTTTAGTTCGCTGCACTCGGAGAATTAATTATTAGAGCGTTGTCTGCACCAAATTATACACTAAATCCAATCTACTCGCCAATCTGCTTACTATTTATTCGATCGATGAAAGCTGTCAAAACGAAATGAAAGCCGGAAGCGAATGACGAAGCTAATTAACAACACACACGTACATATATGGTACACAGAAACTCGAGATTGCACTGGCTTATCAATTATAGAGGAATCAGCCTGATTTCACGACATTGCTGGACGTTTAAAAACAGTTGGCTTTCTTCTAAAGAAAACGTTAGTCATTTTTTGATTTATTCCTTTAACTGTATATGAGTGGATCAAATCTTTAATTGTAATTTTTGGTAAAAGATCATTTAGAGCTCTATTTCGCAGGTATCTGGAGAGCTATAAAATTTCATGACAGTCGTAAACCTTCTAGCAATTAAAGCTTTATATCAGCGTAATATGGCTTCATCTCCAGGTAGTGGTCATAAGAGGATCGATAATTCGATTATAGCGCTCTTAATGAAATATGATTCGTGAATTTAATTCAGAATGCGAATTTCATTCTAAGGATGTGAAATTTTTCGAAGTTGGGTGCCTTGGACGTTGCAATGTTTGTCAGTTGAATTAGAAATTTATGTGAAGTAGTGTGTGGAAAGAACAGAAATTTTAATTTATTTTTAGTTTAAATATTGTATGGTGTTTATTGTATAATTTTTAAATCCAAAGGCAAAGTTTACCGACGGCTGTCTGATCGATAGAAAACGAAGATTCAAGTCAGCGCCAGTAGGTTGCACTACTATAAAGAGGGGCTACTTTTAATTTCATTAAATTATAAATATGACTGTATTCACTATCATAAACAAATTTCCGGAACTTTCATTATCTCTTTTTATAGTCTGAAAAGAACTGAGTTGAAAAGAGGATCCGAAAGTTTTTTTAAAATCCTTAGAGAACGCTTAAGTGGTCGGGGATACTTAAAACTATGAAAAAGTTAAAGTTAGACGAGAAATAAGTATTTGCGGCTTTTTCTCCAGCTTTTGATCATAAATAGCGGATAATTAAAACAATGAGAAGGACATTTAAACTTCTAGTATAATCAGCTAAAAACTACTCTCATTCAAAATTTTGTTTAACACAGTCGAAAGTACCAGCATAATCTACTGAAATTATAATATATATATAAAGGTGCATACATATTTGAAAATAGCGTTAAAAGTTAATCTAATTATTATACTTCCTCATAAATATCTACTTCAAAGCCAAAAGTCAATTTCTATTTTCAAGTTATTCTCAAAGTGAGGGATAAAGTTTGTTTGCGACTCAGTTCCTTCGCTCTACATGTAAAGGGAGTTGAAGTTATAAATATTTAAAGACCTTTTTATCCTACCCGCGTGGACAAATTTCGTGGCAGCTGTTTTTAATAAGTATATGAAATTTTAATTAAAGAGCTACTCTATCTGGCTTCAAAATTCTTAAAAGTCATTCTTTATTCGGTAATATAAACGAGCTTTCACTTCTCTAAATTCAAAAGTCATTCTTTACATTTTGCTGAAACTGAAAGAACATTATTCTGCTATTAAATTCTGCAGAAGCGTGATCAAAATAATTAATAGCAGAGTGTTTTACCCTAAGCCCAATCTGTCCAATGCAAATTCAGCCCTTTGTGAATTATGGTCCAGGCAATGTGCCTTTGATGATTAATCATCATTTTTGTAATGTTTTTTAACTTTGAGTTTGATGTTTATTTTTTGAAAAAATACGCTGTTTCGGAAATGCTTTTCTTTTTCTTCTTGGGAATTCGATATCTTTTTCTGCAAGGTTTCTCTCCTTCGTGTCGCATTATTACGTTATGGTCGCTGTGAGTAGAACATTCACACGTATGGTCACGTGCGCTACGCACTATGGGTGACGAGAGGGCACTCACATACGCCAATCTAAATAATTGCTGCGGATGTGGGTAGAGTGATGCAGTCCAATGTCAGGGAGCAGGGTGCCTATTCCTCTCTTGGATAAATTGAAGAATGGCTTTCAAATTGGCACTTTTACCCTCTTTCATTCTCCGACCTTGAATTCCAGCGAATTCCGAAAGTAGTTGTAATTGCAGGATTGTTGTTAGAATTGGGACTAAAGCTGTGTCTTCCGCGCGCCAACACTTATTTTCGGTTATATTATTCGGTTTCGGTATAAGAGACAAAAAAAGTTTATTTAAATAATCATTTTTAGCTCTCATGTTAATTCTCAAATTGTATAATTTGAAAAAAGGCCCACAAATGATAAGCCTAATCCGAAGGAAGTTTTCAATCCGAATTAATCCGAGGCCCATTCAAAATCAATCCGAACTTGTAATTCGAATGAATCCGGTCAATTAGAATTTTTCAGAATTAATCCGAATGATTCCGATCAATCCGAATGAATCCAGTCAATCTGAATCAATCCGAATGATTCCGAAAAATGCGGATAAGTTCGGATTAATTCTGTTTAATTCGGATTGACCGGATTCATTCGGATTAGGGGTCGTCCATAAATTACGCAAGACGATTTTTCGGCTTTTTTGACCCCCTCGTGTAAAATTTGATAAGATTCCCTTCCCCCAAAAATCTTACGTAAAATTTATGAGGTGAGAAAAAAAATGTATAAAACATGATTTACATATATCACATCATGTATTACATTTTTACAGACTACATATTTTTTTATATTAGAATATATCTCAATAATATATCAACAAAAGTCATTAATGAGAGCAAAAATAAAATTTTGGATTAATATGAGTCAGTTTTACATCTTTATAGATGTAAAATTGACTAAAGCTTAAATTTCCACTTTTATCACAATTGTTTTGAACATTAATACAGATCTTTATCATCGTCATTGGTCCATACGCTTTGCAATAATGCTGATCGTTAAAAATTATCGAAGTTTTGAATAAGAATCATTCAATGTCGGATTTTTGACATTTCAAATCTTACATAAGATAATCGTCACCCCCCCCCCAAAAGTCTTACGTAATTTATGGACGACCCCTTACAAGTTCGGATTGATTTTGAATGGCCCTCTGTTTAATTGAAAATGAAAACTTCCTTCGGATTAGATTGAAATGAAACTGTTTGGTTCAGATACAATTCCCAGAATAATTCGGAAAATTTCGGATTGTTTCAGAATAAATTTCAATCCGAAGCTTTCGTTAGGGAACTATTTGGAAAGAGGAGGGTGGATTTTAAATTGAAAGGGGAAGGAGGTTTTGGTTAGAAAGGGGAAGAAGAATTTTGGTTGGAATGAGGAAGAGGAGTTTTGGTTGGAAAGGGGAGGGGGGTTTCAGTTGGAAAGGGGAGGAGGGTTAAAGTTGGAAAGGGAAAGGGGAGTTTTAGTTGTAAGGAGAAACAGGAGTTTTATTTTTAAAGGGAAGGGTGAGGTTTAGTTGGAAAGAGAGGCAGATTTTGATTGGAAGGAGAAGAGTATTGTTTTGTAAATGGCAGGGGGAAGGGGTAGTTGAAAAGGGGCAGGTGAGTTTTTGCTGGAAGGGGAAGAAGCCTTTTCGTTGGAAAGGGGAGGAGGTTTTTGATTCGAAGGGGTAGAGGAGTTTTGGTTGGTAAGTGGAGGTGTTGGAGTTTGGTTGGAAAAGGATGAGGAGGGGGTTTTGGTTAGAAGGGAGAGAGGAGTTTTGATTGGAAAGGGGAGGGGAGCGTTGAGTTGGAAAGAGGAAGGAGATTTTGAAGAGGGAATGTAATTTTAAAGTTTTTAAAATAATTTTCTTGGTTTTAAGCGTATAATAAAATTGTTTCCAGAGTGTAAATATCTATCTTCTTAATGAAGTACCGTGAAAGCAGTAGTTTATTCATGCATGAAGCGGAGAGTGCGAAACCGCGATGAAATTAAAATCGGGATGTTTTGCAACCTTATCCCTGATGTTCCACCCTCGAATTAGACGATGCATTGAGCTGGTATTGCACGTGGGGTGAAAAGTCCTCGAAACACTTGTTTTCCCTGCGGAGTCTGAAACGCCATGATAATTCTCACGTACGAATGCAACCCCCTAGCTTCCATCAAGTAAACATTTCTTTCCTATCAAAAAGTATTTTTTTAAAACGTTTTAATGTTAATTTTTCTTTACAGAAGTCAATACAATAATAACAATTTGATTTATAACATAAGAAAGGGATGTACCAGAAGTTTTTTACGTTCAAAAGAACGTAATATTTTTTCCCAATTCTCTATTTTATTCAGAAATATTGTTCCAATTAAAAATAAAAAAAGGCATTATAAGTATCTTTTATACACAGAATTATTTTCAATATAAACGAGTCAATGTTTTAACAATTTTTTTAGTTTAAAATGCAATCAATACAAAAAATTGTTTTTCTTAACGTTCAGACCTTCAACTGGATATAAAGGGTTGTTTTTAAAGAATTGTAATTAAAATATTGCGGCCCTTATCGTTAGTATGATGGGGTTGGTTTTTTCAAGATTCCTTTTTCAATTATTATATTCCCTGCACTTGTTACTCTGGGATCTCGTTAATTACGATTGTTTGTCTGACTTTTGTTTCAGGGATTGCAGCAGGCAAGGGACATGGATCTCTTCATGGCATCCTGAATCGGTGAGTGTTCGTTTCATATTCCTCTACTCTCTTTACATTCTATTCTGTATATAAAACCCATCCCTTGTGAAAATTGCGTTTTATTTTACTCTTTACTGCAAGCAGAATATTTCACTAGGGATGAAATAGTTAGGAACAAGAGTTGTAAATTTTAAGAAAGCTTCGCAGAAAATTTTTTTTCCTTACTTTGA
Source organism: Synergus magnus (assembly GCA_032275165.1). NCBI lineage: Eukaryota > Metazoa > Arthropoda > Insecta > Hymenoptera > Cynipidae > Synergus > Synergus magnus. The sequence continues at coordinate 469,028 of JAUESH010000045.1, forward strand.
AACTTTTTTCATTTTGTGTAAAGTTCAAGGTTTACACGCAAGAATTTAATTAATCTTGAGAAAGCAGGCTACGGTAAGGCGTTGGCACATAGATGATTGCTGTGATTTACGTTCATATTTTCATATATTAATTAGATTGATAATCTTTGCTTTAAAAAAATGATTTATATCGGTAAAATGTAGAGTAAATATCATATTTTGTTCACTCAGAGACTTTTTCCATTGTTTGTTTATCTTCATTTTGAGAATGATTATAAGTAATTGAAGTAATTAAAAGTAACATTACAAGTAATCTTTTCACTATGTGATAGATTAATGGATTTGATGAAGCGCGGGAACCAGATTGAACCATATTAACGAATGGCCAGTACAATGAATGTTTATATCGGTTATCGATATGCATTACGATATCGAGAAACGTACTGACACTGAGTCACTTGTAAATGATTTTGCACTGGTGTGCAATCGACACGATTGTATTACAAGCTATTATTTCGTAACCAGACTGAATTAGCTAATCAAATCTGTAATTAGAAACTGAGAGTAGGAATATTTCAAATTATTACAGAAACATTCGTTTTCTCATATAATAGAAAACGTTTTAGTAACATTTGTTTTAATGCGCAAAATTTATGTGAAGATTTTATTTGTGCCATTAATTCCACCTTTGTTTTTAGAACGAGATATACCTTCTGACTTTCTCGTACAAGTTCTCTCTACAAGCAATTTTACGAAGAAATAAGTTTTCTCCTCTGCATTCAGATGTTGTATTTTTCACTCGTGTTGCAATTAGTGGGCGCTGTATACCTTTGGTGTAATTAGCAAAATTTTTGTTATTTTATTTCCCATGATGATCAAGTTTCTTTACGATGTGTGGTTGTATCTACACAATTTCCATTAGTCTGAGTATGAAATATTTTAAAATTTAATTCTGCCGCTGGTCATGAATGATTAAAATCTGAATTACGTGCGGAATTTTGAGCTTGAATAAAATTAACTTACTTAAAATTAGCATGCAAAATCCTGCTTAAGTTGGCGCGTAAAAGTGTCGAGAAAGTTGTGGTAATTTGAGAAGGAACTTTCGCGTGAAAATTATTGACTGAAATCCCCTTGAAGATTTCCTTTTGTGCATTTGACTTTTGGAAGAAATGAATCTCTCATTTTTTCTCAGCGTTTTCTAATTATCGAAAAATGTGTTGTAATGAGGGCCAGGCGAATAACCCCTTTTGGTCCACGACGGTGGCGCCGTATTGCGCAATCGCGCAAATAGCGATAGGGGTTGGTTATGGATTTTCGGGACGCAACCTTCGCGTGTCGCCCACGCTTTTCTAAACTACCGGACACATCGAATTCAAAAAAGGGACACCTCGTTTCCTTTCAACCTATCCGGTTATTTTTATTGAATTCATTTATCTTGCCTTGTAAAGGGCCATCCATAAATTATGTAATACTTTTCCCCCTATTTTTTGCCCCTTCCCACTCCCATGTAACAATTCGTAATAACATCGTTTGGACTTCCCCCCCCCCCTTCCCCTATATTATGTTACCGTATGTTCCGAAGTTGGAAGAATTCAGCTATCGTACACGAAATCCTTTAATTTCTGAACTTCTGTGAAATTTTTAATGTTCAAATCAACAAAATACACTTTTTTAAAACTTAACTTTGATGTCTTTGCATTTCTATCCGTGGTATTAATTCAAAACAAATCGTTGTTTTTTTCACATCACATTGCACGGCGTTCAATGCTTTGCGAAATGGAACTTTGACAAAAATTTGTGCACCCAGAAAACAGTTTCTTTAAATCAAAGAAACATTTCTTTTATATACGGTCAAAGAAAAAATTTCTTTGAATTAAATAAATTTTTTTTGATTCAAAGACATTTTCTTTAATGAAAACAAAAATATTTCTTCATATTAAATAAAATTTCTTTGAATCAAAAAAACTTTTTTTATTGCAAAGAAATTTTTTCTTTGACCGTATATGAAAGAAACTGTTTTCTGGGTGTGACGTTTGCTATACAATTTTCTTTAAGTGATTGAGGCTATTGGGATAGGCTAGTGTAAATAAAATTTGATTTTATATTTCTTGTTTATTTCTGGAGATTTATGTTATTACTTTTCTGCAAATAGAAAAACACTAAACGGGGAGTTATGTAGTTCAAGCACTGTTATAGCACCGGGAATAAAAGGCATTCGCTCACAGTTTTAGAAAGCTCGACTTTAACACACTTTGACACGCCATCCAGGCCATCCTGGTCACGCGAGTTGTTGACTCTTCGGCTTCTCACGAGAAGAACTGATGAAAATATCACGTGGTTCTATTGCAATCTTAGAACCCCATTCATCCGGAAATTATTCACTTGTGCATCCACGGAAGATATTTAAATAATAAACGAGATACGCATTTTCTAGATTTGCTATTCATATGAAAAAGAATTCCAGTTTTTTATAAGCAGAATTAAGGCGCACTTGTTGCTGGTTTTTTTCTCTCTCTCTCTCTCTTTTTTTTTTTTTTTTTTCTTCACATTATAGCTTTTTCTGCAACCATTATACGTGTTTTTACGTCTATGCTTTTTGTGATAATGAAGATAGCTTCTTCTTTCACCAAGCTATCGCTAAATAAAATAAATTTTGTTCCTTATGGAGTAAAAATACTTTTCAGGGACTAAACTTATTACACGGAAAAAAATAATGAAAAGCGCTTCATTAATAAAAAAAACACCTCTACATTATGAATAATAAGTGTCAAAACTAGGGATACTGATAGTTAAAACAAGTGAATGTTTGTTTAGAATCTAAGAAGCTATATCTTGTATATACATTGCTATTCTACAGATGTAAATGCATAATTTAAAGAAAAATTGTTTTCCGTGTAGAGATTAAAAAGTAATTTTTACTCCCTAGGGGCTTAAAAGTACTCTTCACTCCTTATACTTCTTATACCTTATAATAGCACAGCGTGAAAATTCTAGGAAGCGTATCACGGACGATTTCAGACCATACGCGAAAAGTGACATCAATTGGAACTTCAGTGTACTTTCAACCCGCTCTACAGACATGAAAAGGTCAACTTTTAGAGTGGATGGGACATAAAGAATATTCATTAGCCAAAGTGGTAGAGGAAATTAATTTGAGTTCATACTAGAAACAAAGTAGAGACTTACGAGCTCCGAGGAGAAACAACTTTGAACTTAGTTGGTCGAAAGTTCAGTATTTTTCTTTTTCCAATGAAAAAGTAGGTGAAGATAGGATCGTTCGGTACAATAACCGAAGTATATAAAATAAAGTTCATAAAATATTTGAAAAGTGTTTCGCAGGTTAGATCGTGAAGCAAAAGTTGAGTGGAAAGCCTGATTCTTTCTTTGCCTTTAAGAGATGGGATAAAAATCTTTAAAAAGAACGACTTATAATTGCTTTAAATCGATTTCTTTTTATCCAATCGATGATTGAGTATCGAAGTTGAATGAAATTGATAAACCGCGATCGAAACTATCAGATGAAAATTTGATTGCTAGTTGAGATTGAAGTTGACACGAGTCAATACTCCGGCCTTGACGCAGGTCATCTGTATAGATTGACGATAAACAAAGAAAGGAGTGAATGGTTTGAGGGCGGAAAATGGAATTGCTTGGAGGAATAACGGTCTAAAAATAGAAACAAAAAATGTTGGTGTTGCAAGAAAAAAAATAATTGATTATTTTCTAGAGTTGAAGTTCATTAATTGGAAGAATTTTGTACTGTGGATCGCTTTATTAAATTCGAGTTCAAAACTTCACTTAGGGTTATTGAGAATTAATTCAGAACGGTGTAGATTGGTTGCAAAGGAGAGAACTCTGCGACAGATGGATGCAAATGGAATTTTGGTAGTAATCAACGATGCGCGTGAAACGTGACTCGAAATTCTAATGAGCGATAGGCAATCTCCTCCCTACCGGAAGTGTTAAGTGGGCATTCCGCTTTTCATTCAAAGGAAGACTGATGGACGACTAATTTTTACAGTTGCCAAATTTTCAATCCTTAGGACCCACTGTGCTCAAAATCCAGAATTCCCTATTTACTGTCCTCTACAGTCTCTATTGAGTAGTTTACTTTTCAATAAAAAAAATGTATTTTCATCTAAATATTTAAATTTTAAACGGAAAAATATGGTTTTCAACAAAATAATTGAATTTCTTAATGATTGTGAAGCCTGGCGAACACTGATATCTTTACTTTAAAATATTTTTTGAAAGTACAATATCATATTTTTCCAATGAAAGTGCTTTACACTGGATGTCCCAGAAATGTGCTCCAGGCTTGATATAATTTTTTATTACCCCTTAGATTTTCTCGTTCATTTACTGGTTTTGTCTTCTAACTGGTTTCCGCAGCGATGCGTCTTTAGGACGAGGCTCCATCAGACGATAGCCAAGATATTAGACTTGATGACGATGAACGAAGGGAGGAAAAAGTGATTCAGGGTATTGTCCCGTGAAAAATTTTCTGCACCGACAAACATCGATCAAGTTTCAGTTCTTCATTGAGAACATTTTTCCTCTTATTTTTACCTACAATAATATCTTAACTAAAAAGTCATTAAAACTTTGCCATGTAATTGGGGAGGACATTCAGAGACTTAACTAAAATTTGGGATGATCGACCGAAAATAAAGTAGAGGTGAAAAATGACGTCGAGACTTTCGTGAAAAATGGTAAAATTACATAAAAGTTAAAAGTAATGATAAATCATATTGTAGACTTGTATTAACTTCCTGTGAAGATAAATCGCGTTTACCCTGCGTCTCGAAAATGCTTTTCAGTTCCTCTGTAAAATCAGCTTTTCAGAGTGACACGAATTTTTCCACAGCGAATTTTCCTGCTTCTTATCACTTGTTTCCTCCAAGTTTGTGGTCTAGTTGCTCTCTCGTCTTTTTCGACTCGATGATAGAATATTTCAAGACCCAAATAGAAATTCGTTCGTTAAGTTTTATTGAAAAAGATTTCAATTCAATTGAAGAAGATATTAGCGTATTTTTCTATTTGATTATTTGATATTGGAATAGAATAGAATCTAGTTTCTTGATTTGAATGCCATTAAATTAAGATCCTGTAATGCGGCAGAAAATGGGGTTGATAAAAAAGAGATATCAGGATATCTTTATCTGACGAGAGGTTGGGTTTCATATTTCTTTTTCTTTTACTTTTCAATGTGCAATCCAAGCGACTCACGGATTATTGAACATGAACGGATCATATTTCTATTTCGGTTTACTTTGATACGATTCCCACTGCTTCAACGAGTGAAATTTTTAATTTTTCTTCATGAGTTCAAAAAAGATGATAGAAGAATTTCGAAATGATAAAAGATGAGATCTTTTTAATCAGACTGAATTTCCCCTACATTTTGTATTTGCAATGTATTGTAAAATTACGAAAATGTTTAACAGTGTGATAAAAGCGATGAAAAAGCTCCAAAAAGAGAAAGGATTGAGCTGAGATGAATCGAAGAACTGAAACGACGAATTTCGTTGACTCTTGCTGGTGGAATAATGTAAAATGTACCACGTCGCATGGGCACTCATAGGTGCTCAAGAAAGCACGTTCGCGTGAAGGAGTCTGTCGTGGCACCATGATGGAATACAGGAAGATGGCGTACGATGTCACCAATGGCGTAACATCAATCCGAGGTTGAGCTGATACGCTATTTTATTCTGTCCGCTTAAAGTCGAACGGAATCAAATAAAATTCACAATTTTACGATGGTTCGAACCTAGAAAACCTTGATATTATATTATACGATAAATCCTTCGAATCAAAGAAGTCAAGATAGACCAGCTCTCATTTGTAAATATAATCAAATTACGCCATTGTATTCTCCCCGGCTCCACACTTAAGAAATAAACCAAAACCGTCATCATCCCTTCGCTCATTCACTTTGGCCGAGGATGGGAGATTTTATCCGTCGAATATCGAGTATCCAACGTTCATAATTCACTGTTCGAAATCAGGAATCACGTCGCCGAAGGATTTTAGGATGTTTCGGAAAATGAGAAAAACTCGAGGATCTAAGGTTACTGAATCAAGTTCTTATAAGCGCTAATTGGTAATTAAGAGATGATCCTCTACAGACACGGGTAAATGGAATTTATCATTTTCTCAGTATTGTCACTTTCTCACTTAGAGAATTCGTGTGTATAGAAACAGTTTCCACGTAATCGCAACCTCTCTTTCATGATAGTATTAAATCAATTA
>JAUESH010000045.1:480841-524473 GCA_032275165.1 Synergus magnus
ATCTTTTGAATGAATTTGAAATCCTTAAAAAAACTTTAAACCTGTTCCAAATCTCTATGAAAATCCTGAAACTTTTTGATCACCTATTTCTCAACTATTTTTATTTAAAAAATTAGCTTTTCACCTTTTTTAATGACAATAGAGACTGTGATGACTGTAATCTGCATTTAGGATGTAACTGAAACTGTTTATAAACGAAAATACAACAGTAAATTCCATCATCTACAAATAAAAATAAAAATAATTCACCAAAAGTTTATATTTTCGTTTATAAATGTTCAAAATGATAATAAAAGCAGTTACATCATTTAGGTTGCCAGTTTTATGAGCATTAAAATCGTAAAGGTTACTTATCTATGTGAATATTGAGAATATTTTTCTTAAATCGTAGCATTGTCAGCAGTTATAAACAGATTATAAAATTGAGTATCGAGCGAGGTCAAAGAAGTATATTATAAAGCTCGTTGCAGTAAATCATCAATATGACAGTTATAGTATTGTTTACTGAGTATATATTTTCGCAAAAATTGTTCGAGAGAATTCTTCATAAGTTTTTTAACCGAATTTCGGACGAAATGTGTTTCATTGTTGCCAATAAAGAGAACGAAGTCTTAGAATCCAAGGATGTATTATAACTATGAGAGCGTAATTATCTTTAATTAACCTTCAACACGGTGATTTCTCTTTCGTTAAGATTAAGGGGATCCAGATTAATGCCTCAGCATAAAGACGTCGTACGTTTGTTTATAAATATATGAAACTTTATTAAGATAGTTTGTATTAGTGTAGTGGTTGGTAAATGTCAGACTGACATAAGTACAGAGTAAATATACTTTAATAATAATAATAATAATAATAATAATAATAATAATAATAATAATGAAGAAATTAATATTCAATATCTTACATTATATTTAATTGTGGAAAAGATATATCAGAAAATGTTAATACTAATGGACAGAAAAACCATCGTACTTTATTATTATTAATATCCTCTTATCGGATTTCAGTTTACTTAATTTAATTACGGAAAATATTAAGCACTCAATCTTCTTTCTGTAAACTCTTTACGTTTATTTTTGTTCAACTTATTTCGTCTGTATTCATAATTAGCTTGATGAAAAGATACTCTCTAATGCGGCAAGTTTTCTTTTATTTGTCTTGGCATTAAACGTTCTCGAGTCGTGCATGAGTTCTCGAGTTTTTCGAGTTTTTCGAGCAGTTAGCTTGCCAGGAGTAACATAAATCAATAATTCAGCCAATGCAGCTTCTCACCTGATATAATGGCGTATCTGGGTTAAAATGAAACAAAATTTGATGCCATTTTCTACTAGGAAAAAGATGAATATTGATTCATGTGAGATAAAATCATTTTCTTTAGAGGAAGGAAATAATGAATGTTTATTTTTGCATCGTTTGTCTGTTTCTCGGATTGTTCTTTTATCTTTGCACGTGACATAGCCATTGACGCACGTTCGAATTGTATTATTGCGAGTAGAGAGATAATAGACTGTTCGTGTTCACTAGAGTCACTAATATGGATAATTCAGTCGTGCAGATAAATGCTTATACATAATTTCTAACGGGACACTGAAAACAGATTATGAAATTATTGAGAAATTTGTTCACGAAATGATTTGAGAAACCGACATATTTAAATCAGAAGCATTCTGAAGTGCAGCACTTGGAAAATGAGAACGGCCTAAACTTTTAAACTAATGAGAGAGACTCATCGCCCTTAGTTTAAACGACAGTATAGAAGTCGTGAAAATATAGTGCCTTAACTAATAACAGTTCCCTGAGTTAGAGTTTATGAGCGAGCAGTAAAAGGGAGATTTGATAAGCGAATGTCCTTCTCATACACAATGAATTATTTTTTCCAGAAATTAAATGGATTCGAAGGTTTTAATTCATTTAGTTTCGGATGAAAGCAGTAACTTTGAAGTGGAAGAACTTCATAAATATAAATATCCAGAAATATTACTATAATATTGCAATAATATAGCATCGTGTTTTCTGATAAGTCAATACAGTGAAATATTATACAAACGAGAGACTTTTTACATTATCCATTCTTCTGATAAGCAAAGAAGAATGTCACAAATGCAAGATTTTATCTAGCTCGAAATGATGGTAAATATAATATATACATAAGGCAGGAAGCCATTTCCTTGACGCATTGAACTCTGTGAGAGAATCTTGCCAAGGAAAGCACTTCCCTTTGATCAGAATTTGGAACAAGGGGTTTTATTCTTTTTTTGTTACTTGTTTTTACTCAATGTAAGTTTATTTAAATATTAGCATTGTTCAGACTAAGCTTTTAAATTATGAGAGTCAACGAAAGTGGTAACGGAATTGTTTTGAATTTTCCTTAAAATACGAAACGGTTACGTAATTTTTAATTAAATGTAATTGTATAAAACTTAAGCTACCGGAATAGACAAATTTTTTCGTTACATGCTTCGGAATATTCAGATACAATGTATCTACAAATTCAGTAATTTTTAACTGAATATTTCTATATTTGTAACTGCATTTTCCTAAAAGCTTCGTTTTGCGAAACATGTAACTGCATGAAACTTCCGACACATGTTACGTGAAATTACGACAAGATTAATTCCTAACAGCGGATTTTATGTAATTTTCATTAATTCTCAGTAATCATAAATACATTTTGGCGGACGTCAAACCATATTTTATGAGATATTAACTAATTTTAAGGACTTTTACAAGATTTCAAGGGATTTTATGAAATTGATTAGGATTGTCAAAAATGTTAAAGGATCTTACGATACAAATTTGCAGGAAACAAGGAAAAGCAAGTTCTTTTGATTGAAAAACGGTTTAAACTAGACACCTGGAAAATAATACCAGAGGAGACGGGTCAGTTGAGTGTGGGGAGGGGGCAAGAGGTTCTTAAATAAATAATTAATTAAGTGCGGTTGCGTGGCTGTCGAGCAAAGAAGCAAAGCAAAGCAAAGGGGGTAAAGTCTTCTAGAACCAGTGCAGATAAGTCAGAATCATTTAAAGTAAAATTACACAGTCGGGGCACTGGGATATGGCGAAGAATCGTCGGGCGGAGGGTTGGAATTCACCCACTCCTCACCCCTTGCGAGGAGTGGGTGAGGCAAGGGTGGTTTCTAGGGAAGGGGCTCGCCGAATCGAAGGGCAAGAGGGAAAAGCCGGGCGACGCACGCGCTGAACATGTTCTTCTCCCCCAGCCGGTCAGTCGCGCGCGGCCTTTCACACGCGGCGTATCGTGTTATCGCCGACCTCCGCAAAACGCCTACGCACGCCGCTACACCGTTTTGTTGGCGTCTCGAGGAAGCGACACGAAGCACACTTTCCGTCAACTCGATCTTTCCTCCACGTCCCAAGCGTCTCGACATCGCAAGGTCGTCGACCGGTTGTGTCTCGCCCTTCTCCAGTGCTTTTCAAAGGTTTTGCTGCTTCTCTGCCCTGTTTTTGAAGAATACCGTTAACTAGTGATGGGACGTCGAAACAAAATATTGATGTTTTAGAACATCAGTACGTCGAGAAAGTGGACATCGCCATCGGTGTCAAAAACATTGACATCAGCGTCTAAACATCGATATTTATGATGTTTCGATGTCGATGTCCCATAGAAAAAACAAGAGAAACATTGATGTCTTGTGAAATCAATACACCGAAACCACAACTTCAACGTCAAAAACATCAACATTGAGAGTAAAAGATTGATGTCGATGTCCTATCACTACTGTTAATTCAGAAACGAGTCAAACCGAGAAAAGCGACGAAAACTGTTTGAACCTTTTTTTTCACTTGAATGACTAATTTAATCAGGATTTTTTCAATTATGACAAAAAAATTTTGCTAAAATGTTAATATTTCGGAAAAACGCCGGCAACTGTAGCTAACGGTACTCTATGTGCTATCAGACCCCGAGAAACAGTGTTGATAATTCTGAAGAATACTGTCAACTTAAATAATAATGATATTCATTATTATTCATCAGGAATTAATTCCCTGTTATTTGATCTTTTCGAATTTTTAAAAATTTGATAAATATAAATAGTTTTCGACGTTTTTAATAGCAATTGTAATCAGTAATTTTAAATTAATAATTTATATTGATATGGTCACGGTGTTTCTCGCTTCTTAATAATACGGAAGAACGCCGTTAAATCGTTACAATGCTTTTCCAAATTATTTCATTGCGAAAAAACCATCGACTAATTCAGAGAATGCCGTCATATTTGAGTTCACCGTGTTAATTATTGGATAATTATCCAATAATTATTTTTTATAATATTAACAATTTTAAAAAGAGATTTACATAATTAGCTGTTTTTTCACGATTTCATTGATATAAGAAACTTATTTTTTTGAGTTAACGGTGCTTTTCAATAACAAAGCAGTTCTCTCTTGTTTACCCTTTATTATATCTTGCGTCGCATCATAAATGTGTTAAATATTGTGTCATTGGCTACATGTAGGTGCTTTCTAGTCAATCTGATTGGCGAACGAGACTAGGAAAAGAATCTAGAGAAGAGGTGATCAAATACTTGGAAAATTGTTGTTGCAAGTTTCAATTGTGGGATTTGTGGAATTTTAATCTGTGATAGTTTCGGCTTACGGCGAACACGTGCGTGGTGAATGACAGATACGGTGAAGTCTTCAGGCTATCTTACCGATTCTCGAAAATTTCAGCCCCTGGGATAAAGTTTAGTGTCTTACATTAGAAGGTATGCTACTTTCAGATGATACCGCTTTTCATTTTCATATAGAACAGGCAAAACATCAAGCTTCTCAATATTCACGACACAAATAATTGACGTGTGTAAAACTGTAACATTTCAATTTTCTACCAGTTAAGAAAAAAAGAATTAAGGGATTTTATGATGTTTCAAAGAATTTTATGGAATTTTACAAAACATATTGGAATTTTATAAAATTTTAAGGGATTTAACTACTTAAATATTAAGTCTTTTAACTGCCCGTGTTTCCATTTCCTCCAACTCTTTAAACGGCCATTCTTTAGAGAAGGAAATTAAGGAAAGCGGGAAAACTTGGATTTGAATCAGAAACCGGGGTTTCTCTTGATTGCAAAGCTAATGAGATCATTAGGAGTTTTGATGAAAACGGTGTTTTATAGAACTGCAGATAAAACACTTGTTTTATTTCACTGAAATACAAGATTCGGACACTATCTTTCGCTTTAATCTTATCCACTTAATTTTATTATCGCGAATAATTTGAACGCCAGTTTTTTCAGTGATGTTGTTGTAAAACAAGTTCAAAAGCCTCAATGCAAATATTTTCAAGTATGAAAGTCTATCTATCTATCACGCATATTAAAAAGTAAGCTTGTTTCTCAAAGTTATTTCTACACTTTCGTTTCCACGGCCTTGACTTGAAACTGATGAATTTTTTATCAAACCTACCGCTGTGCCTCGGGAGAACTCAATTTCGTACCTGATAGGCCAACATCGATCGACATCGCGTGTTTCCTGTCGACATGGTGGCCATGTTTATTGCCAAAAAGTTCCCCGTTGCATTCTCGTTAACTGAGGCTATAAACTTTGTTTCAAAAGGTCGATAGCCTCACAAAAGACTCAATTTATAGAATTTTTGTTTTACTGGTATCAGTCATTTCGATCTTTCCAATATTTATGTTATTGAAGATCTGTTTTTTGGATTAAAGAAAAACATTTGCTACAAAACCGATGCCATTCAAGTTTGAAAAGAAACATCAATATTTTCATCTTGTCTTCAGTTTCCTTCTATCTTCTTTGAAATTGTCGGATTTAATTATGTAGATAGTTAGTTGTTTCTCACTTTTTCAATCAGCTTCTTCTTCTCTTTTTTTTTATTTGAACTATGTATGTCATGTGCACGCCTTTGCCAATAATTTATGTTTATTATCTTTTTAAAATTTTATAGGATCCAGGTATCCGATTAATATCAATCTCTTCCTCGTTTGTGTTCTGCTTTCACTGGAACAATAGTTTCTCAACAAATCAACTGTGTTCCCTACCAGTTCGACCAAATGCCACGTGACCAAATGTCAGCAGCCCTTGGCGCCATGAGAAAGGTTTCTGCTGAAACTTGGACGTCGTCGAGGGTTGAACGAGGGAACGTGAGGAGCATTGTCCTCGCCCAGGATCGTTGTCTATCCTCCCTTATACCGAGTGATCCACCTTACATGAAGCTTGTCTACTGACGTACAATATGTTTCTGATCAGTACTCCCAACCCTAAGACTAGGGATCAAAGCTTCTTCATTAGTTTAATGGAATCCATCAAATCTTTTTGATACCTTTATCAGCTTGTTGCAAAGAAGATGTTTACTATGACACATGGTGTCACAATACATTGTCCCTGATCTTCATTCACAATTTCAAATAGTGGTTTGCTTTTACCATATTGTAAATTGTATTCTATTAGATTCATAGCGTTACTTCTAAACACTGACAACAGGATCACAATTGTTGCTTTTAAAGCTTTTAAAACTTTTAAACCTTCATGCGATAATGTTATTACTCCATATTTCCATAAATGAATGCGCTATTCTCAGTCAAATACCATTTTTTACAATAAAGCATTACCACTCATACATTTCGTATGAAATCTCATCTCAATTTGGCACAAGGATTTTTATTGACATCAGTGAATAATCTAAAATTAAAAAACGAACTAGTTTTTCTTTAGAAACGGATTTGCATTCGTGAATGAAAACGAGATATGCTTGTAATATCCTAAGTGACCTTTTATCATTACTCTGAAAGCTTGCATAAAGATAAAACATTTCAGTCTCTCGTTCATCTGTTATATCGTGACTTGTAGATTAAAAAATTATAAAGTGACTAGGAAAAATTTACTCGACGTTACCCAGAATTTTAAGAGATCTCAAGTAACATTGTCAAGGGATTTTAAAAGTATTTTAAGGCATTTCATAAAAACTTTAAAAGATTTTATGAGATTTAAGTGATTTCAATGGATTTCAAAACTATTCAAAAGAATTTAAGGATTTTCAATAGATTTCAAGACATTTTAAGTGATTTGAAGAGATTTCAAAGTATATCAAGTGATTTTAATGAATTCTAAGGGATTTAGAAATATTTTAAACGATTTTAGGATATTTTTAGTGATTTTAATAAAGTTCTAGAGAAAAATTTGATTCGGATAGGTTTAAGGGTGTTGAAGCCTATTCGGAATATGCACACAGGCTTTCAGTTTTATATTGGTAGATATTTGTATCTTGGAAAGTAGCAGATTTGGTAGATGAGGAACGTATTTCGAAAAATATAATGGCTGTCAAATTCACCTGAGTGAAGAGGCGAATGTTTGGCCTTAACTATTCACGTGGAATGCCCCTTAATGTGGAAACAGATGGCGGTGTGAAATAATACTAACACACATACCGAGCTATTGATTTTTCCTCAGTAGTGACGTCTGGGTTGTCGGTTTCACCACCACGTCTCGGCTCTGCATACGTGCTGCTTTTTCCCTTACATGTATTTGTAACATTGTAGCTCATTCTCGTAAACGTATACGTACCCCAGAAACATAATCGATCTCGGCATTTAGCCTGGTATCAATGCAAACTAGCGATTTGTAGAGCGTCTAAATTTCATGCCTTTTAAAACATACTAGCCTTATTATACACTCGAAAAACATCGTGTTGCCAATAAAAGATTTCAAAAATCAACAATATTTTTAAATTTTACAAAGGAATTCAATTTGAAATATTTCAAGAAATTTCGTGAAATTCCTTCACATTACTTAAAATCTCATAAAATCCCGTTAATCATGTACTTTTGTATCTTTTTTGTATTGGAATAGTATTAATTGTGTACGCAATGTTTCCCGCGCGTGTACATTTGCGAGTCTGGATCTTTATTCGAATGGAGAAAGGCAAAGAGAGCTCTTACAATCATGAAAACCATTTAAAGATCAGTAATTATACATTTGATGGCTGGATCAACTCATACTGGATAAACACGCGTATTGTACATAAATCTATTGTGTACAAATCTATTGAAGAGATATCTATTGTTACACACCTATTGTAGAGACATTTTGTATTTAATCAAATTGTTACACAGAAGTCAGACTGTAAATAGATATTCAAAAGAATGTTCAGCTTATTATGCAGCTTTGTATTATTCTACAATCTGTGAAAACATTTGTGTCCTGGACAAACAGTGTCTGGCTGACATCATTAGGTAAAGCAAACGAAGTTTTCACGGCTTGCGCCCACGCGGTATCGTCGCTTTGGCTGCATGGATACGCAACCCGGTTGGATTATTAAATTTAATACAGTCAATTACTCGAAGTCACCGTGTCAACCGCGAAGCTAATGACGCTGTTAAATCAAACGGTCAAAGGCATTACTAAACTGAGGACAGATCCAACGGTGGCATGCAAGTCCTTCTAAAACTAACCACCAGGTTTCGCGTTACATTATGATGAAGGATATTCCTGGTTCATTGCCCCGGCACGTCTAATGGACCAAAGGAAGTTCAAAAAGATGGACACATGACGAGATTCATTCGTATTTTAAGAAATGTTAAATGATTTCATGAGTCATGGAACTAAATTTATAACTTTTTCATAGTTTTATGAGTAAAATTACTTTTGAGTCAATGTAAATTGTTAATTGACCTTCAAAATGTATAAATGTATAAATTTCAGCTAAAACCAACAATACCGAATACTCCCGCATCGCTTAATATATCTTAATATATCTTGAATCTTTACCGCGAATTCAACGGTGAAATTAGATTTTTAGAAAAATTAATGAATTCGTCTTAAAGTTCTCCACCCAAAAGCGACTCAAATGCACAGATTAATTTATAAAAAAAAACATATTATTGCATGAAACACTCATTAAAAATAATCTTTTTCTGAATCAAATTTTACTGTTGAATTCGCGGTAACAATTCATATCCCTTAGATATTTTTTATAGAGTTGAAGATAAGGAAAATATTAAGCCTTGCAAACTTTAAGTCATTTTTTCTTCAAAAGAAACAAATATTTTTGAGAGCACCTTCAATTTGTTGTTCTTACTATTATTTATGGACTCCCCTAAGATATATGTAATTTTTAATTCAGCGACAATCTCTTAATAGCATGCGTGATTGTTACATATTTCTTTTTTTTGTTTGCTTAGTGGAAGACATGATTTGTGAACGAAGTGCATGCATTAGTCAGACGTGCATGCGACATTTGCAAATTGTACGTAAATGCCACGCTACGCCTTTCGCATCACTCGAGCCCTCGTGGAAGCAAGTGGTGTTACCCGCTATTACGCATGCAAGCATAACTTCTGAGACAGTTACGTAGCGCTAATTGGCAAGTCTGTCAATCCATTCTCACTCAGAGAGTCGCTGCTCAACTCGAGGCAAATCGAGTCTAATTATAATAAAGAGTCATTTTCCAGTTTCATTGCGTTGCATACTTCTCTATTTGAATCAGTGGGATTTCAACGGGAGTTAGTCTGACTTTTCCGGCTCCCCTTTCCATGCAGATTTGCAGAATCTCTTTAATTGTCTGTTTCCTTAATTGTCTGTTCAGTCCCTTTGCGTCATCCGAGGGAGGCAACTATTAATAAGCTGAATATTCATAAAGTCTTTGACGCAGGCAATGTAATTTTCCATCGACAAACACTTTCAGTGTACCTGAAAATTAATTATTACTGCATGACTAAAATTTCGCTTCATAAACAATACATCAAGAAAAAAATATTGATAGAGAGGGTTGCAATTTTTTTTTATAGCGTTTGCTTAACTAATTCACAGGATATTCGATGTACAGAATTAAGCTTTTTTATCAAAAGCAATTTACATAAGAACTTTTGAAAATTGAATACCTCTGGAAACATAGCACGTGACTTAATTGACTTTCGCATAACTTTAGTAAGACTCAATGAAACAGGACATCCGTGGAATTCAGGCAATGCCCGTGAGCCAATTATCTTATCGATTGAGCGTAGGCTGGTTTCTGGTTCGATCTAGCACGTCCCAAGTTATTTCGGGAGAGGAAAGAAATAGAAGAAGTCGAAACGAACCAAGGATAAGGACGGAATAAGGTTGGGGATCGCGAAATTGGGGAGGGCGTTTGATTTATAGCGGTTAGATCTTCACCCCTTGCGAGACTATGCTCCTAAAAACCCTACTCAGCGCACTTGAGTTTTGCGAATTTAGTCCTGTGGCACTAGCAACAACCCTCCATTCCTGCCTCCAGTTTTTACCTTCAGCCCTCCTTCCTCCCTTGAAAATATTGCCAGCACGTGCAAAGCCTCATCGTGCATCGATAAACGCTTTGCACTATACTGCTCTCTCAATCTGAAATAAATCTGACTAGTTTCATCTATTTCCTATTTCACCTTCTCAATTATTTTGAAATACTTTCAAATTCTTTAAAATCTCTTTGATGTCCCTTAAAATCTCTTGAGATCCTTTAAAATCTCTTGAGATCTCTTAAAATTATTCAAATCTTTTTAAATCGCTTGATATTGCTTGACTTTCTGTGTATTTTATCGGAAATCGATAAATGCTTCTCAGTTATTTTGAAATTCCTTTAAGCTCTTTCTTTTAAAATCCCTTAAAATCGTTTTAAATCGTTTCAAAATCTTTTGAATTTCCTTAAAATCACTTAAAATATTTTCACGGAAAGAACTCTGTGGTTGTGACAACCACAGAAGTAGTAAAATATGGTACAACTATTAATTTGTAATTGCCACAACCACGATTTTGATTGACAAAACCATATGTGGTTGTGGAAAATATTATGAAATAGTTGTAAATATTTAATAATAGTTGTCACATAGTTGTGGTTGTTGCTACATAATAGTTGTGGTTGTGGGAACCATAAGTTGTAGTTATACCACATTTTACTATTTCTGTGGTTGTCACAACCCTAGCATTTTTTCCGTGTTGAAATCCTTTAAATTCTCTTTAAAATATCTTAAAATCTTCTTAATTGAAAAAGAAATCTTTTAAAATCCTTTGGAATTCGCCCAAAATTTCCTTAATTTCCTCTTCTATTCTCTTCAATTCACTTTGAATTATTTTGAAGTGACCTTAAATTTTGTTGACTTCGATTAAACTTTAATTTCCTTAAAGTTCTTGTGATTTCTTTAGAATTCTTTTAGATTCTTTTGACTTCTCTTCAATTCTCTTAAATTCTTCTAAATTCCTTTAAATTGCTACTGAATTCCGAATTTAAATTTTATAGACATGGATTGGAGGTGAAGGCTTTTATTTTGCTTTGAGAAAAATTCTGTACTGTCTCCATTCTGTTGGTTTAAGTTTGTTTCAATTTTTTGTCACCTATTATCTTCTTTTTTGTATTTTAATAATATTATTTAGTTGTCCATGCAATGTTCCCGCGCGCTGTAGCGCACGTATAATATTGCTAGTGTATGCATAATGTGAATAATTCACATTATGCATACACTAGCAAGAGTAATTTTCAAAGAAGAAAGCAGACATCCCTAATGAGCTTCCAGGTACAGGGAAAACTGAATGAGATATTTTTTTCTGCTCCCTCAAAAAATAATGGCGAAAAGAAGGGTTCGTTTAGCGTTTTCATCACCCGGTGCGATGTCCTCGGGTTTACGAGTTAACTTGGAGAGATACCTATAAACTGATACCAAGCCTGGGTTTCTGGTAAAGATGAGAAGGAAAGAGAAAGAAGGGTCGGTGGCGCATATAAAAGGGGATGCCTCTCCCCAGGGTCTCTCCCCTTTCTTATCCAAGGAATATCTTTCTTTTCGATCTTATCATTAAAGCAGAAGTAAACTATGCTTTTGCTAAATCTCGTTAGCTTAACATTCATTTTTAAAGATTCAAATCTGCTTCTTGAAAGTAAAACCTAGTCGCTTGCAAATCCACTTTTCCAGTGTTGTGTTTATACGTAATGATAAAGCCATTTTAAATCGTCCAAGAAATTGAATCTTAAAGTTTACTCAGATCTTTTATATACCATATCATAAAAGTTTTTATGATTTCTCATCTTTTAGTTGGAAAAAGTTTCTCAAAGTTCAATCTCTGAGGAGTCGACTTTTGCTTCCGTCAGGAGACTTATCTGAAGATTGAAATGAATGAAATTTCAGTGTCAATCAGAAAGGATTCTGCAAGTTAAGAATCACTGAAAATTTTAAATAAAATGTCTTTGACTTTGAAAACATTATTTATAAAGCAAAGCATTATTCCAAAAATGGTTCAAGTCGATGATCTGTGTAGAATAATCCGTAGTTTAGAACAGCCAGAACGATATTCGATCTAGTATACAGTATATGTATAGTCTCGTAAAACCTTACAACGTTGTCTTTTTGATTGGCAACTGAACGACATCTGGTGGGTGTAACCGTACAATGTACACGTGTGAAAGGTTCGTTTAGCGACTTTCGCTATAAAAAGAACCTTTTTTCAACTAAAAAAATAGTATGAAAAGCATATCTTGATTCAAACTTTCTATTGACACCACAGACCCTTTCTATTTGCTTCTGTTCGCTTTGTATATTGCACATAAACAGTAGACATTTTTAAATAAACTCAAGACAAGTGTAGGGTAGATTTGCGTAAGTGCCACTTTTTCAAAGGTCGTTTTATTGGCTGAAAAATTCTTTAAAATTCCAGCACACAATGTGGTAGATTATATTTTCGTTCTTTTGCGATTTCCACCCTTCAAGATAAAAAATGTTCAAAGATTTGCTTCAAAGCTAGTATACAATACTCACTAATGACTCAAAAAGAATAATAACAAAGAACCCGGAAAGAAGACAAACACTTAATATTCAATGGTATTCTTGTTTCGTTACACAAGATTTCTTACGAGATCTCAATTGTTAAGCAAAGTTGTCTCGTTAACAGAGCATCTTTTCCTTAATAAATTTTCCTTGACATACGTGGGTGCAGCATTCAGTTAGTGATTGTGAGGTGAGATTGAAATAATTCACGTCTTGTATGTGATTTATTTATTTACACACAAACAAGTTTCATGAGGCTTTGAAACGTACTTCCTTTAGAAAGACTTATGATCCAATTTTAATCGATCAGCGCTTTAATTCAAATCTTGACTCATTAATTTTAAGATTCGAAATACCACTTTTCATATCTTTTATCTTTAACCTATTATATTTCTACGAGGAATACTATAGATACACGCGCTACAGCGCGCGGGAAACATTGCATGGGCAATTCATGATTTCATGGGACTTTAAAGAATTTTACAGAATTTCAAGGGATTTTATGAAATTTATTGGGTTTTTCAGAAATTTTGTATACATACTATAAAATATAATCCCTATGCCCGTTGTTAAATTAAAATAATTCTTTATAAATAGTAAAAATACATAAGCATTAAATTGAATTCACATGTCGGCACTTCGCGAGAAGCCTTGTTACTACTGGCTCAAAAAACGATAAATCCGAGTTTTTCGCTCCATGAAAGAGACTTTTACATGCGTCAACACGCTCGAGGATTATGCACTTATAAACTATGTAGGTTTTCGCGTCTACTTATAAATATTTGAATAACCATTTTTTCTTGGTGCCTTTAAAGTTGGCCTAGAATCCTCTTTCTAAATGTTATATTCTGCAAAAAGACCTGAGATTTCTGTCAGTGCATGGAAGAATTGCAGAAGCTTTTTTCTTTACCATAGATTAAGTGAACTTTTTTTTTTGCACCTTAGCCGAGAGGCTGTCCTACTTTATGGAGCAGAAAGTAATTTTTTTCAAAATATAGTAGACGCTTTTCACATCTTTCTAAAAAAGGGATGTGTGGACTTTTTACGACTTTTTAATAGTAACTTCATTTTATTTGAATTTCATTCACGTCGGAGGGAATTTTACTGAACGTCAGGTTATCGGGAATTCATCGCGGATAATATCTAGAAACACTAACGAGATCTGAAAGTTAACCCATTAGCATTTAGATAACGTATCGAGGTAAGTCTTGGAAAATCCCTGCATACATTCACCGAACGGAAGCTGCTGAAAAGAAAGAGTTTTCGAAGGAGCTGACTTAGGTAGTGCATCAAGGACGCACAATTTCATACTTCGCAGCTATTATAACGTTAGGTTTTAAAACATTATTTGAGAATCCGGTAAAATCTCTTGGATTCTTATTTTAACCATGCTCCCTTAATTTGTTATTTAACAAGTCCTTTCTTTTTTGTTTCAGGTGAGTTCAAAGCTCTAATAAAATTCCAACCATAGTCACTGTAAGTACTTTCATTTTATGGACATCATTTTCATATATTTATAATTCGTATAATTTGAATCGGGGAAAACACGAAACTAGCAGCTGTGTCCATTTTTTTGGGAAAAAATATTTCATTCATTTGAACGTTCAGAACTTCAGGTACATTTAATTTCCATACAATTCACTTCATACAGAAGTTTGAATTGGCGTGGTTATTACTTTTCATTGAGCATCTCTCGGCAGTTTTCCTCAAAGGCGTCGCGACGTTATTTGTTGCAGCAAAGGTGCGAATCCGACGCAGTGCAAATTCAAATGTACCCGCGGGACTTTGAATCTGCATGCAATCGTCGTGCAATTTTAAGCACAGGGCGGGCTTTATATTGCGGCCGAGAACGAGGTCACAGCTCCGGCATTTTAAACTTTGCACTTATTCGTTGTTCGGTCTCGCGAGGTTACATATTCCAAGCTGCCCAGCGGCATGCAGAATTATTGCTTCACCACCTAAATTGCATATTTGCACCATGCAACACATGTCTCGGAATAACCGCGCAGAAGTGATTTGCATGTGATTAACATATAATAACAGGAAATTGAAAAGTTTAGTTAATTTAGATTTATCTGAGAAACTGTCAATTTATCCAATTTCTTAACAATTGAAGACCTTTGGAGAGAGTTTAACGAGATTAGTGTCGCGTGAATCGGAAATGTGGAGATGTGCGTGATCGTAATTGTGAAATCGTGTTAAATTTCCTATACCCAAGGTTTACTCGGGCACAGAACGAGCTTAATTAACGTTAAAGAGGGGACGAAAAGACCCGGCCAGATGGAGTTTACCTTGGCGGAACTAAATTTCAACATTGCTATCGCACCCGCGGGTATTCTCTGAAATTTCCAACGATGCAAAATATATAATGAACAAAGATGTAACGCTACATAAATTAATCAAAATTCTGTGAAATTCCTTAAAATTTGATAAAATACCATAGACTCAGGGAAAAGACAGAAAGGAAAATTTGTTGCGGGTAATTTTCAAGTGGATAAAATTTAATTTTTTCGCATCGAAACAAAAGAAGGAACAATAAGTTGACATGGTAACCGTACACTTGCTTTTTTCTGTGCTTTTGTTAAATCCCCTAAAATTTCGTAAAACCATTTAATATTCCAAAAAACATACTTAAAATCCCACAAAATATTGTTAAATTCCTTAGAATTACTTAAAACCCAATGAAATCTCGTTATATCCATTAAAATTCCCTAATATTCCGTAAAATCCAATAAAACCCCAATACCCTTCGTAAAATCTCACAAAATCTCGTGAAATCCCTTGGAATTCCTTAAGATTACTCAAAATCCCATAAAATATTGTTAAATCCTTTGATACCATTAAATTTCTTCAAATATATAACATCCCTTTATATTCCTTAACCTTAATTAACTTAACCCTTAAAATTCCTGAAAATTGTTTAAAATTTGTTGCAATCAAATGTACTTGCCTTAAAATTTGTTTATTTCGAGCCTAAAATTGTGTAATTTTAAATTAGAATCAAGTAATTTAGTTTATTTTTTGAATTTGAATATTATTAATTGTCCATGCAATAGAGTCGTATTGCTAGTATTTTTATATTTATGTAAATCCTAGGTTGCGAAGGACTGGTCGCTCCTTTGGTAATCTACATTGCAAATTTCCTCGGAAGACCGAATGAAATTGTCGCTCGCTTATGGCGGGCTATTTAATTAAGTAACTCCCAACGCAAAGCTTGCATTTATATGTGTACGTCTAGACACCACATATATCGCGAAAACCCTTTAAAACTGGTACTTCTACCAAGGTTATCTTGATTCAACATCTCCAGGCGAAATCGTTTCAGTCTCATTTCCTTTTTTATACTCTTAAGAAGATTAATATTTAGAAAAAGTGAATTTTGCTTGTTGTCGAAGTCTTGATGTTGTAATTTATCAAGAAGCTGACAAATGAACTAAAACACTAAAAGTTCACACGACCCTCGACGAGTAAAAGCTTGAATGCAATGAATCTCTTTTTTCCCGGAGCTTCTCGAACTCAGTGAACCCTCTTTTAGTTGGACTTCTTTCTTCTTCGAGAATGAAGGAAAAAACAAACTTTCCTGACTAATTATGATCCTATCTTTATTACGTATGCACAAGAGACACTCTGTCTGATTTAAAAAAGATGTTTCTGGGGAATTTTTTCATTACGATTCTCTTCACAGAGTTTCTGTTTTAATTGAGTTTCTCAAAAGTTTGAAGTAACACAATCCGAATGAATATTTGCGGCTCTTTCGAGAATATTTCGATATAATTTGTTTAGGAAGTTAGGAATGGGCAAGTTCAGGCACTTAGCTATTTCAGAACACTGTTCAGTGTTTCAGTTGATGCACTCCCAATGCATCATGTCCACCAACCAATATCGGCTTTTAAACTCCTCCCCCAACTTTTACCGTAAATCACGCCAGCGTATTAAACTCTCCGTCTTACTCTCATGCACAGGGACGGAAAGGAGAACAGAAAAGTGTTTCATACAATCTATTACTTGCATTTATTCTAATTTTATAATAATTAACATTATATGCGCGTTACACTGCCTTATAACAAAAAAATATGGTTAAGCGACATTTTTTTTTAAAACAAATTTTTGTATCAGTGGAATCGTGATTAGTTAGCATAGATATGTCAATGTGGAAAGACATAAAGACAGAATTGATACTTTATTATTATTAATAGTTTGGACATCATTTGAGCGACTTTTTAATGACAAAATGACCATCTTTTATCATTTTTAGAGTGCCTAGAGTTGAAACCCTGTTCTGTGTGCGCAACTGCGCAATGCACCTGTAGGTGTAAACATATTCATGAAAGCATCAACCAATAATTAATCTCGTTCCCTTGGTTCGATGATTTTATTAAATTTCCTCAAGTTCATCAAAGTCATGCATCGTAAAGCGGAAAATTGCAACGATGCTCTTGCATCCCTCGACTTTCCGGAAGTTTTGCGCCTTTAATAATATAATGTCGGTTTCTAGGAAAACTCGCTGCCAAGGACGTTACTTCACGTTAGTGGCAATCAACCAGCTGGTTGAGCAACGAGGTTAATAACCCGTTGAGTTAACAGCCCGCCCTTAAATAAGATTTAATCTTTTCCACGTCAAAGCCTCTACCGCCAAAGGCGAACACCTTTTTGAAAATGGTAAAAATTAATGCAATATCTGCAATTCTCGATTCTCCATTAACTTTTTTGTTGAAATAATCGGTGAAACGTAATTTGTTCATCAATATCTATTCGATCGTGAGTTTGCGGCTCGGCAACAGTCAATTCTAATGAAAGGACAGCTCTATATCTTCAGCAAATAGTACACAAGCGAGCGGAAACCGTATTATCCATTAGGTAGATTCGCAGAGACCGTAGTTTCCGGTTTGCAGGAGATTCCGCTTAATTAATGCATTACGCGCGTCCTACGGGATCAAGTCATAAATGGAATGAGAAACTTCCTGTCGCTACCCTTCACAAAATCGATCAAGTACACACTGGCCGATCTGTTTCGGGAGGTCCGGTAATGTCTCGATAGTAATTGATTTGCACAGCGTTAACACTGTAAACAGTGAAAACAAATTTGATGAATGATTGTCCGCAAATGTAATTTTAATTACAAATGTAATATAATTACTTGAATTATCCCGGGTAGAAATTGTACTAGGACCTAACAATAAGTCGGGTTCTAATTAGTTTGCCTCACTTTTATTAGGACTCTACCTAGAAAATCTATCTAGCGCCTAATTAGTTCGTTACACTGATCTATTATTAGGGTGTTAGGTGGGAAGTCTAACCAGACATTAACCTGTAACAGTAGTCTTAAACAGAAAATTACTGAAGTACATATGTACTATAAACGACGAATAGAAATTAAAAGGAACTAGATCAGAATATATAAGGGATGGTGTCTAGAAGATTCTTGCGTTGATACCTGTACATTTTAGAAAAAAACAATAGCTTAATATGTAGTCGAAATTGGAAACCTTAAGGGTCACAGGATTAATTTTGTTATTTTTTTTTTTTTTTAATTTAGAAATTGTAAGAGATTGTGAGAAATTTTAATAACTTTTGACAGATTTTTAAAATGTTTTTTAAGGAATTTTAAGGGTTGTTGTGGAATTAAAAAAATGTCAAGAGATTTTTATGAGATTAAAAAAATTTCTCAGAATTTTAAGAGAATTTAGGAAAGTTTAAGTTGTGATTATTCCTCTGTATTTTTTATCGTTCGATCTAATTGTCTTCGTTGTAAATCATGCAATTTTTTGGAAAGCACTTTATACCTTGTATTTACTTTACTCTTTTGTTTTTTTTTTATTTAATAATGAAGAGACATGCATTATTTAACAAGTAGAGATGCATCTCTGCTGTGGCTCAGTACTTTAAAATCCTTTTGTAATTACCGCAAAATTAGAATACCTTTGTAACATAGAAATGACCCTAAACATAAGTAATACGGAAACTAATTTCGACCACATCCAGGTTTTGAAAGATAGAGGGATTAATTTGTATAAATTAGTCAATTACGACCAAGAAGGATAGAAAATGGCGTATACAAAGTATAGAGGAGCAAACGAGAACATAAAGCAGAACGTGATCGTGTTATCCGATTTGGTGATTACACAGGTTGACCCCCGCTTGCGAGCTCGCCGGGATGCAAGGACAGACAATGCGCTACTCCATATATGTACCTACACGAAATAAACCAAAACATTGTCGGGAATAATCAGTCACGGATAACAAACTTTTTAGTTGGTATTGTATGCGAAATCCGTAACTCCCAAAATGTTTCCATGCACGGCGTGTATTCACGCCTGTGAAAAATGGAGTTATTCAATATCCGTATGCAAAACACTCTCTAAAATTGAATCAGTGGAAGTTCACTGATTTTCAGTGACTCTTTTTTCAAGATTTCATTCAGTGGAAATCTACAGAGAATCAGTGAAGTCACTGAAAATTTATGTAATCGTCAGTAAACTACTGAAAATTTCAGTTACATTTATTTTAAATTTTATTGAATTCGCCTTAATTTCTTTAGATTTCTTTTAGATTTTTTTGACTTCTTTTGAATTAATCTAAATTCTTTTGAATTCCTTTAAATTGCTCCCAAATTCTTAATTCACATTTTATTGACTTAGATTGAAGCTCAAGGATTTTTTTTATTTTAGCCAAATTATTTAGTATCTCAGTTCTGTTGGTTTAAGTTTGTTTCAATTTTTTTTTCACCTTTTTTTATTAAAAAATCACCTTTTTTATTGACAGTCGGTACTGTGATGACTTTATGAAAGTTTACTTTTTTTTATGAGGGACGGGAGAGAAAGATGTCACGTGCATTTTAAGTACTTAAGTGCTTTTCTAGTGTCTGAAAAGTGAAAAAAGTGTCACAATTATCGCCACGTCTCAGTTGAGACAGGAGTAAAAAAAAACTAGATATACGTGAACTGAATGTCGAAGTAGCTACAAGATTCTCATTTCCATTTTGTTATTTCGCAAAGTGTACAGAAAGCGACTTGTTCAATTCAAGGGGATGAACGTGCAAATTGGACAGGGTGGATTGCTGGGTACTTACCGATTTTAATTATTCATAACATTAAAATGAGTAAGTACCCAGCGATCCACCCTGTCTAATGAATTGTAATATATCCGTTTCAAAAATGAAAAATAAAACTAATGAAAGGTGCCTAGAAAAAGCACCTTTTAAAGCCTTTCATTTTTTTATCGTGTCTGAAGTGTCAAGGGGCAGTCAACTGTGCTTTGATGAAAAGTGATTCAAGTGGCAAGGCTCGAATTTTTCATCCAATCAAATCGAAATTTTCATTGACCAAACGCATTTGATTAATTACTCCACCTCAAAGTGGGATTTAGGTCACCACATCCGAACTCTCGAAAATCACATTAACAAATCTTTCAAATCTTTGAATTTCAAGGAATTTGAAGAAGGGATTTCAATAGATTTGAAAAGATTTCAAGTGAAATTATTGAAGATTAAGATATTTTAAGATAATATTTATAAAAATTATCATAAGCAGAAATTGACAAAGTGACATTCTAGTTTATGTAAAACAGAAAAATGAATCTTATTTTCTCTTACTATCATTATCAACTCATCCGATAATATTTTTCCGCGCTTTAAGCCTTTCTTATCATTATTAGCCTTTAAATCTTTCATTATATGATTCCCTTTATTCAGTTGTTTCGTAACTTCTGATCAATTTCTTGGTAAACTTGATTGATGTGATTGTTGGATAATATTTGATGAAGTGACTATTTAGCAGTTCTGATTAATCGTTATCTATGAAATTCGCTTCGTATATTCAATGATATTCTTTTCCATTATGCCTAAGAATCAAATTCGACCAGGCAAAATTGTAAATTCATTATTAGAAACACATACATTCGTCGATGTTAATTACAAATCAGCATTTGAATCAGAGAAAATGTAATTATTAGAATCAATATTTTATCATAATAAATAATAATTAGATACACATAAAAGAGAAAAATTTTACCCGTAATATTTTAAACGATGCTATTCTTGCTTCTATAAAAGTTTCCCCTTTCTTTAATTGCAACTTCTCTCCATTTACATAATTGCTCATTTCCATGCTTTATTTTTCACTTAAAATGAATATTCTGTATGAAAATTTTCCAAGCAAATTCAGAATAAACGAAACATTTAGTTGACAGTAAGACCGAAAGCACACATCGGTTTGCCTGGGTATAAAATAAGTAGAACAATTCTGTTTCAGTCAGCCAGTACTTTGTAACTCTATCCAGAGTTAAACTGAACCTAATTTTATATACTAGAATAGATTTTACAAGATTTCAAAGATTATTTCAAAGAGTTTTTAAGTGATTTCAAAATATTTCAAAAGATTTCCCAGGATTTAAAGGGATTTCAAAAAAATTATATTTTAAAATCTCTTAAAATCACTCGAAATCTTTGGAAATTATTTCAAAACCTTTTTGAAATTTTTCGAATCTTCCTGAGATCTTTTTGAATTTGTTGTATTCTCTTGAAATTCCTTAAAATTACTTGAAATGCCCTGAAATCTCTTCAATCCTCCTGCAATTTATAAAATATACGCTTTTAAAAGCATTTTCCACTGTATTTTTTCATTTATTCCCATTGTTTGTATTGTTACAAGTATCGGATTAAAACGTACATATAAACGAGTCGGGAATGCAACCGCGAGGCACACAAAAAGTTTTGAAAGCGTTTGTTTTACTCTTCGCACTCAAAGAGATTAATATATGCAGAACCAAATGAATACAATTTTTCGTTAAAACCCGTCAAACAATAAAACACAAAAATGTAGAAAATGAAAAATTATGCATCGTCAGAGTTTTAATTTGAAATCGTGAAAAAGTAATTTTAGAGTCATTAATCTTTTTATTGATTTAAAGCAAAGATCTGTGATTGATAAATGAAAGTGCTCGTGTTATCGAATTTATCCGAATCTCGATTCTTGGATTCTCTTAATTTCAAAGGCAGTCCCTTTTTGTCTGAAAGGATGAGAGGATCGTATCGCCAATTGTGTGTGCACTCAATTCAATTCAACGACAGTTCAATTTCCTTCGAATACCGGTGCTGATTTTAATGCAGAACAAGGATGCAAACGACACTACACAAGAAAGTCCCCTCTGAAAACATCCTTCGATTTTCATTCTTTTTCCTTCTTCTCTACATTATTCACCTTCTAGGATTTTCTCTAAAAATAACTAAACTGAACGTTTCGGAGATATAAATGTTTATATTTTATTAGCAAAAATTTATCCGGCGTTGCCCGGGATTTTAAGAAATTATATGTGACGTAAAGAATTTAAAATTTCAATTTGAAGAAATTTGAGGATATTTCAAGTGATGTTAATGAATTTCAAGGGATTTCGAAATATTTTATATCTTGGAATCCCATAAATTCTCTTTGATTTTTTTTAAATCCCTAGAAATGTTTGGAAATCCCTTAAAATTTTTTGAAATATTTTTAAAATCCTTGAAATTCCATGAAATTGCGTAAAATCTATTGATTTTTTGTAATCCTTCATAATTCTTGAAAATTTCTTAAAATATTCTGACTCTGTAATCTCAGAAAAAAACCTGAAGTCGTTTTTCTGCTTTGTTCGTATATGAGGACCAGAAGATGGCTTGTGTTTCAAAACTCGTATACGTCACTCCGTACTTTTGAAATAGGTTCGCTCAACTAGGGCAGTATCGATAGATTGAAAGGGTCACGGCTTCAAGACACTGCAATGCATTGACGCTTATCGAACTTATCTTAGCCATTTCGGTTATCTAGCTTGAAAAAGCGTCAAGGCCAATTTGCTGCTATGTCACTTTTCGGAATGTTTCTAAATCAAGATGATCATTATTTTGATCTCAGTAAATTTGGCACCGAATAGACAATATTGACATGGTTGGATAAGTAAACGCGATTTTGGGAAAAGGGCATTTTGTATTCAAGCAACGTTTCACTTTAGTAACCGCGAGTTCATGGTTTCAAATCCCAGAAAGGATTATTATACACATCGAGCATTCGATAAGCGTCTTCACAAGCTTATCTCATTGGCTGATGGAATGCGAGTACCTCCACTTGAATAAGTTCGTTTTACAATCCTGATTTACTGTCTCTCGGATAATCTCGTCGCCGTATTTATCTTTAAAGCCTTATTTTTTATAAATAAAAATTTTTTAACTTTAAACTTTTTTACATTCTCATCAGAGAACGTATTATTTTTTATTAAAAAGCCACTACTTATTCTTACGATTTTATTTGTTGAAAATCCAAATATTTAATTTCAATTTACCTGAAGCTCCATTTTTTATTGAAAAGTAAACTATTCGGTTAAAAATTTATCTTTTTGGTTTCTCAACTTTTATTTTTGATAGACATTCGTGAGGAGAACGAAAAATCGGTTGTTATTGTTATAATCCAGATAAATATTTATTTTGTACACATAAATACAGGATTGAGAAACAATGTTAGAACTATTCACAATATCGTACTATTAGTATTTGCTTTTTAAACATTTTTGTCATTATTTTTTTTAATTCGTGCCACACATCTCGCTCATTTTGTGAGAAAGAATGTTTTCTGATCAAAACAGCTTTTTTTACTTTTGAGGAAATTTTGAAAGTCCATATACTAATTCAATTTCCATTCGATGTTTGACATTCTATTGCATATGAAATTAACATTGCTTTCAATTGTACTAATTAATAGATCATATTTGCGAGATAGAGTAACGAATACCAAATAACGAAAAATC
Source organism: Synergus magnus (assembly GCA_032275165.1). Classification (NCBI taxonomy): domain Eukaryota; kingdom Metazoa; phylum Arthropoda; class Insecta; order Hymenoptera; family Cynipidae; genus Synergus; species Synergus magnus. The sequence goes on from JAUESH010000045.1 coordinate 504,348, forward strand.
ACCGGGTAGAAGGATTCTAGACTAAATAGTAGGGTGAAGTGTAGGCAGATGCATAATAGGGGTAGGAAGAATAAGCCGAGTATGCGTAGGGGTAGCTGTAGGATGCAAGAGGCGATGAATATGCGCTGTATGCGCTATACGCAACTGGGGCAGTATAAGAGCTCAACAGATATCCACGCTTGTTTCTTGCGGCTGCCACTGCATTTTGCGCTTCCGGTCCAGACGGCAAAACGGCTCTCGCTGGTTCGATGGATGCTGCCCAAGCGACGGAAACCAAAGCCAAGAAAAGAACAGCCTGCAAAAGAGATTTTCTTATGAAATTAAAACATTCACAAAATCATTCGAAGATTATGTCGCTCTTAGATTCTGTTTTTGTCACAGCACAAAATAAAGCTGCAAGTTAAATTTAAGCTCAAATCATTTTAAAATGTTGCACGATGTTCTGAATGTTTTCCGTGCTTATTGCATCATGCAGAAAACAATTTAAATTGAAATAATAGCGGTTTTTGCATCGAAAAATCATAAAGAAAGAAATTTTAGTGATTTCGCTTCGAAGGATTCATTTAAAAAAGGAAAATCATTGCTTGGAATAAATGTAATGCTTGATGAATGAAACTGCTATTTGAAATTTCATCGTATTAGATTTTCAGGAATTTCAGAGAATTTACAAACATTTAAAGAGATTTGATGGAATTTCAAGAAATTTCAATGGATTTAGAAATATTTCAAAAGAATTTAGCAAATTGATGAATGAAACTGCTATAAAATATTTGTCCGCATGTTTATTAATTTTTTGAACACTGAAAATAATAGATAGTTGGGTCCACTAACCATTTAGTAAACTACGTTACTGCTAATTTATTAATCATATCAGCTACCTTATTAGTAGATGTTACTACTCAAATTATTATTGTAGTAAATTGAATAGTAACCAACTAAAAGAATGACTGCTATAATCGACTAATAAAATTAGAAGTACCATAGTTTATTAAATGATTAGTTGACCCAACTATTCAATTTTCTCAGTACACCAAAGACAAATGTATCGTACAATTATTTAAGAACGATACGCTTTTAGCATGAAAATTAATGGTTACCAATTTAGCATTCTATAAAATATTGTTATTATATTCATCTCAACATGATATACATTATACAATTATATAAATTTATATAAAATTACAATGAAATTTATGAAATTTTTGCGTAATTTGAAATGCTTGGTATTTTACTTACTGCGATGCACTTCATGTTGATAGTTTTGGTAGGTTTGAGTTGCTTCTTGAGCTGGTTGATGATGGAATGATGTTGGAACCCTGTTTCTACTGTCTTATATACTGATTCCATTGTCTTCCAAGTTACGTGCATAGATTGATAATAATGCATCGCACTTACCTTAAACATGGCTTGTTGGTATGGTTACCATCTTAGAAGGTTGTTCAATATAAGGTATAGGTGTAGTCGTAGGTCGCGTCGTTGGGCAACGCGTCCTTGGCCACCAGCCAAATACAAATGAAAGTATTTTACAATCGAAGACTAATCGAAATACTGCATATTGATCACTCTGCATCGAACATTCGCAATGTGACCTCTGAATTATTTCGGGGACACTATTCTTAGTAAACATGTTGATAAACCCATGCATCTTTTTTTTTGAAACGTGTTTTGTATATATTGTTGACATACCGAAAGACACATGTAATTAGCACGTACGATGAAAAGGTCGCTGCGTCGATAATTGCAGGTGAATTTCAAACCTATGCGGTAGTATAGAGATTAGTTAATTTTGAAAAGAAAATCACAGGCTTCACACTCTTTCCCCTATTTCCCTAGCCTGAAATCCGGTTGTAATCTTTGTAAATTTTGTCAGTAATTTTATTTCAACTTCTCTATCGATCGTACATATTAAAAAGGTGTTGCAAGCCATTTGCTGAATTGAAATTGTTATGCAGATGCAGAGTTATTGATGCAATCCGATTTGAATATCATCAGGTAGATAAGATTGCTGCGATAAGAGAGGCACTGAAATTCATGATGGATGATCTCTTTCCGATGAGGTTCTTTTTTTGGCTCAGAGAATACATCCTCGCTGTTTACAAGTGTTGCATGTGTTTGTTAATATAAGGCAAACATAACTTTCGTGTCTAGTTTGCAAACTGCTTTACGAAGTACACACAATACATACACTTGAAAGATAAACACATACTCATAAGACTTAAGAGAATCTAGCTAACTCCTGACTGAGGATAAACAGAAAAGTTCACAGCTATTTAATTTTAAAAAAAAATATTTTTCGCATGCCTCTAAATTTATTTGCCAAACGACAATGGGAAACTCGAATGTTGCTGCACTTTATGTTACCATTTTTATGTACTCTTTGCACTAAGAAAAATGGATCATATCGATTCGGAACAGCGATCCATAGATATTAAGCCATATAATCTAGATTTTAAGTTTTATAATCCTGGATTTAAAAAATTAATATCCAAATTCTACGGTTTAACATCCAGATTGTATGGTTTAATATCTAAGATCGCTGTCCCATAGTTAACCTTCCAAGATGTTAAACGGTACAATCCATTTTTCTCGGTGTGTTTCAGCGATTTTCGCACCTTCAACAAGTCGCGTCACATTCTTGTTTAATGTGCTGTTTTTACTTCCAAAAATAAAAGTAGAAAAAGCGTAAACACTGTTCATGCGACATAACTCTCTTTATTGGTGAAACAGCTTTTTGTGCTATCGCTTGCTAAAGTCAAAAGGATCATTCGTCAGAAGAGTTACAACCCACGGAAGAGGTTCATGCTCCAAGCTCATATTTTCTCTCTGGATATTATATGCCGGTTTTACGTCGGACGCATATTATTTTTAAAGTAAAAAGAGCTGAGATTGGCGTTAAACGAAAGCCTCGCTTACCCCTCGTTATCATTAACTCAGATCTCTCCAGCTTCTTAATCTAACGCCCCTCATGATGTCTGATTCATTCTTAATCTAGTTTGCGATTTATCAAACCAAGCAAGTCTCGTCTCATCGGCTTCTGAATTACTTTTTTAATCCTTTTGATTTTAAACCTTTTTGTGGTTTGTATTCTTTATGCAATCTTTGTTTAATGTACACAGAACAGGCTTCTGTGATTCTATCATCCACGTTACACCATTCGTCGATCCTCAGCTCCGTTCACATGAATGTGTATTGCAGAATCGGATAAAATCAATTGCCCAGCATCCAGTTGCATACGAATCGCTGCTTGCGGAAGCTCAGGAGTTTTTATTCGACTTAAGTCGCATGGAGGGCAAAAGAAAGAAAAACAAGATATTTCATCCGACTTAAAGTATCTTTACGTCTTGTATCCTTCATTCTCTCTCCGACCTACGAGATCAAGTGTCTGCTTGCCAAAAATCGGAATATATATCGGGAAAATTCAGGACTTCAGGTATAACATCAGTGAATTAACCGGATTCTTTTCTTCTTTCTTGTATGGCATAGCCTTGTGTAATAATTGGTTAATGTCAGCCATTTTCCCTTTTCCCTTTTCTGGCATCACTCTCCAAGTTTCCATCTTCCTCTCTCTTCTTCCAATCTTCCAATCTTCCGGCCTTCTCTTTCAACCCTCTTTGTCGAATCTTTTTTGCTCCTTTTAAATTCCTGTAGCACGTATCTACCGGCTCGTCGTTTTTCGTAACAGGGGTTTGGCAAAGTCACGGGCGAACACACGTGAGCAATAAACTCACACCCTCACGTAGCCGCTTGAAACTGCACTCGTAAGTACGTACGTGGGCGTGTAGTCACCAGAGCAGAGAGGGATAAAGGGGGATGAAGAGGGATCCGGAGAGTAGTTCTATTGTTTGGTCGTTCTTTAGAAACTCTCCACATTAGCGACGTGAATTAATACAATGGCGTTCTCTCTCACTCCCCGTGGAAGGTGGATACTTGGATAGTGGATACCTGTCTAGAGTCTACCAGTCGAGATGTATAACTAGTGTTGCTGCCTTTTCTGCTTCCGTCTTTGGTCCTCGGCAATTTTTTTTACACCCTCTAGTCGTTTTGTTCCTCTCGGTTGCGAACTATTGCGAACAGACGTCCCGGAATTCAACTAACGAGGACGAGTGTGTCGAATACCCCAAAGGATATGAACTTTAATCTTACAAACTCACCAAAGTTCAAGATCAACACGAACTTAATTAGGTTGGCAGAATTATTTTCTTCCCTTTTTTTTCTTTTCCTTTCCTTCCATTCAAGTCAAACATGTTTTTTACCTCATTATTCATGATGAATTCAAATTCCCCAATTATTTTTAGCATAATTAAATTCACCTTTTTCATCCACTTTGAATTATATTTTGACTTCTTTTCAATTATTTTCAATTCTTTTGGATTCCTTTAAACTTCTGAATTTTGACTTGAATTTATGGACTTGAATTGGAGGTTGAAGTTTTTTTTTTCTTTTAGCCAAACTTTTCAATATCTTTCAGTTGCGGATATACTTTAGACAGAATTTTTTTTACGTGAGATTTGACGACTCCTTAACCATAAACTCTCTATTCATACATTTTAATGAACGGAAATTTACCATAAAACAAATAGTCTAGACGTTGAAATCGTCCAATCCACAGGTATGGCAGGAATATTCTTGCCGGAGTGATAAACGACCGGTATTACCATTCGACTCGGTACGCAATCGCATCGCCAAAGCTGCTGGTTTTAGCAATTAATCGCCACCTCGATAATTAATATCCAGCCTTTCGCTCGCGTACGAAAAGGTCTTACGCCGTTAATTATAAATAGCACGTGGCTTTAGATTCACTAATCAAGAGACAGTCGGAGATTCAACCTCTTATATTCAAGTCTGCACCTGCAACTTGGCCACTTCCTCGTTTTATTTCGTCTCTGAAACTGTGTCGTTCTTTATTCAAATTCCAAATAGAATTCATATACTGAAATAATAACACCTTTTCAGTCTTTCAATCTTTCCTTACTTCAAAGCAAAAAAAAAAGATTGAGGAAGTCTACACGTAGAAAAAAAATCTGTTGAATCTACAAAAAAATCTGTAGAATCTACAGATTTACTGGAATAGGGACAGCAGATTATTTCTGTAGATTCTATATAAAATTTTTGTCAGCCAAATCTTTTGAATTTACAGATAAAGTCTGTAGAATCTATAAAATTTACAGATTTCTTCTGTTAAATTAACAAATTTTCAATGCTTAGAGTCAATAGATTTTATAATCTGTAAATATAACAGATTCTTTCTGCTATTTTAGCACATGACTCTTAACAGAAACTGTTCTGTAAATTTTGCAGATAGAGTTTTAAGATTAACAGTTTTTATCTGTTATTCTAACAGATTTTATCTGCTAGAATAGCAGAAATGTCCAGCAGATCTGAATCTGTAACTTTAACAGATTCATTTTTCTGCGTGTACGGAGTCAAAAATAAAAGCAAAGCACATCATTTATAAAATACTTCTCGCCTAAAGAACCTGGCATTTCACTGAACTTGAAAATTATTGAGTTTACCATTTTTTGAGCTATATAGTGAATTATTATTGGATGAAAATAATTAAAAAGACAAATGAAGTCGTCCGAGGTTGAAAATTACTTCTCTGAGCTTAATTTGGCGAACTTTAAGTTCAAGATACGTTCAGCTTAACATAGGAAAGAACGATGATGACATTGTGAACTAAGGACATAGGATAATGAGAGAAAGGGACGTGGAAATGGAAGAGTGACTCTCAACTTTTAATTAAATTACTCCAGACGAAAAAGAAACGAGTATAGAAAAAATTTCTTAAGTGATTGCATAATAATGCTGTGGCATTAGCTTTAATTTAAGAATTGGATAGTAATAACAATAAAATTGATTATTGATTCATGTAATGTAAAGGTTAAAGAAGAGCAGGCGAATTAAACATTCAATTTGAAATTAAAATGGTTAACAATTCAATTAAAAGTCCATTTCGAGATATCGGATCCTCGAAATTGATAACAGCTAAGGCTGATGAGTTCGTGAATAAAGTAAAGGAGAGAAACAAAAAAGAGCAGAACTTAGACTCTCTCGTCTTCCGAATGTTGAGGAAGCGAGCAACTTTTGCAATTTTAAAGTCTGTTTGCTCTCAGCTTTTCCTCCTTTTCCTAATCTCCTCGTTTCTCCCTTTCATCCCTCGTAAAGGGCGTGGACTTGTTCGTGGGATTGTTTATGCTCACTGGTATTTTTCTTGGGTTCATGTGTTCCTTGAGTTTCTCGCGATTGCGGCTTGTCACCTCTGAAAAAGAAGAAGCAAAAGAGAAAGAGTTCATTTTTTCCGGCGAATTGATTCTCTCTGCTTTTGTGGGCGAAAAATAAACAGCCCGCGCAAATAGGAATGTATTGTATGTAATTTTGTAATAGATTTAAAAAAATATAGTTTAAACATTCCATGAATTGTCACATGAATTTTCAGATTTAGAACTTTCTGGCTTTCTTTTTTCGTAATTCAGTGTACAAAACATGTGTTGCAAAATTACATTACATTTTGATAATAAACTTCCATTACATTTATTGTGAAATTTTAAAAGAAAAACAGTGAAGCTAAATCTTAAATGGAAAAGTCGGAAATTTTCGGAAATAAAACCTTGCAGTCTCCTTGTTTTAATATTTTACCTAGGTATGGTTTTCTCACATACGCAATATTCAGAGTGACATCGATCTGCCGAGACAATTACAAGGGGTTGAACAGGTGTCGTGTATCGTGCATTTAGGGTGGCGTCGTTCCGAGGGGAAGCGAAACATATCTTCACCCCTCAAAGATCAGATAGAGTGATGGATGGTTGAAAAGATAGTCGAGCAAGAAAGTATTTCAGCACACTTTTCAATCAAACTAAGATAAACGTGGCTAAAACTTTCTCCGAAACCTACTCAAATCCCTATCTGAATGTCGAAGGGGAAGTTAAATTGGGAAACCTAACTTAGTAAATCGTTGAAGAACTTTAGCGATGAATTCGAATGCTGAAAAACAGATCATTTCTCTTTATAGAAAATAACTGAGCATTGGATTTCACTCGATCATTCCTTGTGGAATAAGATCGCTTGGACAAAATCTTTCGAGGTGAAATTATCTGTAAAAGGATAATGCGCGAGGCACTGCAAATAGTATTGGATTTTCCAAACTCTTCTTTACTTTTCGAAAGAGGGCAGTGAAGGTGGCTTTAGAGCTTTAGCACTTTCAACGAATGCCACGATTCGATTCGGACAAGAGACGTACCATAAAATTTGATCTTTATCTCGTGTGGTTACACTTGAGATCGTTTGATTCTCGCAGAGCAAAAGTGGAACATTTAAAAACGAAATGCACTTAAAGTTTTGAACGTTCAAATGAACGAAATTTTAACGGATTTTAAGTGATTATAAATATTGAGGAATCTTAAGGAATTTCAAGGGGTTTCTAGTAATTTTAATGGGTTTCAATAGGTTTCTCGGAATTTTAGAGGATTTTATCGAACTGTAAATGATATTTGAAGCGCGCTAATTTGCCTATACATTATATAAAAGAAACCAATTATGTCCATTTTACTTTGGAGTTGGAACATTATTTCTGCATATAATAGAATTGGAAAATATATATCGTTCATTTGAAGACTTAGAACTGCATTTATTCTTTGAAAGTAAAAGGCGACTTTTCATTGAACGCAAGAATGCCCGCTTTTAAGCGCGAATACAATAATTGGTGCGTTAATTTCACGACTGCTGCAAATGCCTTGCTCGTGTTGTCGACGTGGTCGATCGTAAAAAGTCGATATTTCGGGCCGCTCGTTATGATTTCGTGATACAGCATTTTCCATGAGTGTTGCTCGTAAGTGTCTCTTTTATTGCGAATGCCATTTCGCGTTTAGTATAGCTTGCACACCCACATAACGAGGAAAACAAACACATGTTAGACTTTTTGTGCAGAACATTGTCCCCTGTACTATTAACTTTCCTGCTTCGGATCTCATTCCAAAAAACATAACTGTCCTCCTTAATCTTCATTTCAAAATAAAATAAAATTAGTAGATAAACATTGAAAACAGTGTTTTTATGACATTTGCATGATTGCAGTCGTTTATCATGCATATGAAGCCGGGCTAAAGTTGTATATTTTACTTCGTACTTTTTACTCCCTAGGGAGTGAAAAGTTGAGTTTTAGCCCCGCTCAATGGGCATGAAAAACGGCTGAAATCATGCACGAGGTATAAAATATAGGTACTATTAAAAATTACCCGTAAATGTTGAAAATGATCTAATAAATAATTCTTTGTTTGTTTTATAGGACCCTCTCAAGTGCCCTTCTCTACGCTCGATAGGTAAGCTTGATTACTAATTATGGTTAATCCAAGTGTTCATAATCTGTAATTCAAGAGAGACAATACTCCTATCACAATCACTGATAGTGCAAATGGACGGTCCGTGTACTACCTTTAAAGTCCTAATCGATTATTGAGAACCATTCCTATCTCTCGGCAAATCCTGCTAGAATTGTGGCTTAATATACCCAACTAAAGAGAAGTACCATTTCCGATCTGAATAAGTAAGGGGTTTAGTTTTTAATGCTATTATCTACTATCTATACACGTTATGAAAGATTGAAATCATAACTATTGCCATTAATTATGATTGTCACATAATAATTTCAAGCTTCATGAATGCAGATCTTATTCATAAAATTGTTAAAGCAGATTAATTGTTCAAATCGAGCAAATTATTTACGCGGTATTGTAACTTGAGTGTCAGATACTATAAGCGTTAAGCATAAATCTGTGTAAATGTGACCAATATGGGAAGAGAAATCGTTACTCGCCCATGGAAACTCCATAACTCTATAAACAACAGTTTCAACTGCATTTTAGTGTTCAACGAACAATGAATCTACAGAACGGTTTCAACCTGAAGACTAACTTTCTCGCTAATTCCGTTTTGAGGTAGACTTTCATCCCTCAGGTCTCGGGTTGTAAGCGGTTCATTAGTGGGTCCAAACCTCGGTCATTTGGCAATCTAGCTTCTAAATTCCCTGATTTTCGATTCTCGATATCGCAGATTGTACGAAAAACCATTCAGAGGAATTCTGGTTAAGTGGACTCTTTTGTGACTAATGGATTTGAATTAATCGAGCTTCCGCGGGTGCAAACGTAATGGCTCTCGTGGAAGAAATTTCTTTGCCAAATTGCACTAAATTCCTGTGCCAAATGAGGATAATTTTTTTTTTCTTAACAGATTGTTTCTGACAGTCAGAGTTTCAAAACTTTTTTATTGTCGTACCAGTTTCGACGTTTGTATTAAATGTTAATAATTGCAATTTTACACTGCATTTTGTATTGCAATGTGTTATAAAATCTCAAACATTTTTTACAGTGTATAAATTTCGGAGAATTCATTTTTAAAAATTTTATTAAATAATAATTCACTACGATCGCCGAATAACAATGGGGCGTTTTATAGGAAGTACGCGGCATGTAACGGGATAACGGAAATGCAAACTCCATGTCACACTGGAGGCTGTCACTGGAGCTATGTAGCCAGAGTAGAAACATCGTGATGTCATTATTTCCGCTACTTGAATCACAGTCACCCGTTGTTAACAGATCTCCCTTGAATTCACGAAATTCCCCTCCGCAATTTAAATGAAACTTTTAATTCTTTTTCAGCTGCTTTCACTTGAGATGTTTTGCATTACAGTTTTTCCCTTTCTTCTTTTTGCTTGTTTGGTGTTTTTCACATTCTTATCACAAACAATATCGCAAACTGACACAGTTTCTTACATAATCAAACAACCGAAACAAGTTTTGGTCAGTTTCTATGCCATTAATCAAAGTTTTGTCTTCGTAACAATTTCACTATCTCGTCTGTAGAAATTCCAGAGTTTAGTTTGAAATACTTTTAGTTTAACTGCACTTTACTGCAGATAATAATGGATAATAAAGAGTCCTCTCAGTTTCAAAGATTCTTCCTTTCTGACTTTTGCTTTCTCCTACTTTCTTCCTCTCACCGACACCGTTCACTTTTTTTGCTGATCATTCAACTATTACATTTTTTGTTAAAAATTCACTCCTGTTAGAAAAATAGATAGTTAAACTATTCCCTTGAAGATGTAAATATTTAATTTCAAAATCTATCTCTTTGGATATCTGCAATTTACTTTTCGATATATACTTTTTCCCAATTCTATTTTATCCAGAAATATTGTTCCAACTAAAAATAAAAATATGCATGAATTACAGGTTTCTTTCATACAGAATTATGTATTTTCAATGCAAACGAAACAAACATTTTAATACTGTTTGTGTGTATAGTTTAAAATGCAATCAGTACAAAAATTTGTTAATTCGAACGTTCAAAACTTCAACCACATTATTTATTGGTGTTCTGAGAGATAAGAAAATATTAATATCGAGGTGCATTGAACTACTGTTAAAATTACCCTACGAGATCTGCTAATGCCACTTTATCGATACCAAGCGAGTGGTTAGTGTCGCGTGACAACAGGATTATTCCACTGGAAGTGTTTCCATCGCCATTACGTATTGAATTTGCGAGTCGCTGGTCGAGTAGTATTATTCCACCAAAATGTACACGCTGTACTATCGATATCGAGACTAATCCAGATTTAGTGGACGAAAATTGGGTTCAATCCTATTATATAATATGTCAGCCAAACACTTTTTCTTCTTCCGATCAAGTGTTTTGGTCAGAGCGGTAAACCGAGAAAAACCATAAATTATAAAATTATAAATTAATCTACCAGGGAATCCAGAGATCGAAGTTCGCTTTTTATTCATTCTTTGTTTTCCAATGGCAGACAACCAAAAAGAAATGCATGAAACTCAAACACGAGCTGTAATTTCACTTCTATAGAAGCATAGTTTTTTTGCAGCGTAATGGTTGCATGATTCCAAGTTTTCACAATACGCGAGCATGAAAAGCAGCGGATTCGAAGGGACTCGATTTTTATTCGAGATCGTAAACACTGGCCATAAATATTTTCATACGAATAGCATGAATTCGACTTCGGACAAGTAGACTCCATGAATGTCAAGTTTAACCATCGTACTCAGAGGTCAATTTAATACGAGCTTTTCAAATAAACATCATCGTTGAGAAAGTTTGCGCGTCTAATGCTTATTAGAATTCATAGCGATGAAGTCACACGAGTTAATAAGTCGTGAAATATACAATATAGGGAAAAGTATTTTGCGTGAAATACTGAATTAAAAAGGTGCTCTATATGAAGAGTCTCGTACTTTCATCACTGGGGTCGCGTTACTGAAGATTTATAACACACACTTTACAAATATCTCGACCTCTAGCAACATTTTGATAAATTACGCGCTTGTAGCAACCTTCAAACGATCGCAGGAGTCTCTATCTCTTGCGGGCGTAAACTGTCACAGGAAATTTAGTGCCAAGTATGGTGCAAACATTCTAATTCGGATCTCATACATATATTAAGGACGCAGGTGCTCCACTTGTATTCATATTAACCAACACCCTTGAGTCTTTAGCATCTTTGATTAAACATTTGAATCTCCACAATTTGTTTTCCTTGAAAGTGAAATGAGAATACAAAGGATTTCTTTGCCGCGGACTTTTCAAAAATTACATTTTATTTTGAAAAAAAGAAGAAAAGTCTCATTTTTCATACCAACTTTCTGCTCATCCCAAAATCGCAACCCTCTGCGTTTCACGCCCCCAGGGCGCTATTTTGCGATTGCCTATATTGATAACTCAGATGGTTTGGCTTACCCCGCCAATTCGCAGCTGCGCGTGCCTAGGGCGTGGAATTGTATCACAGGGACTGTTGCAAAAAGCACAGGACGATATTGCCTTATATACCAATCAACGCACACCCTCATTCCTCAACTACCCTTGTATGGACCAAGACAAATCTTTTCTTCAGTTCTTCAACTACTAAACACGCAGAAAAAACGAATGTGAAAATCTGATGCAGGGAAATTTCTACGAGGATACAAAATTACCCTTATTTTAGCGAATTTTTCACCTGGGTTAACTAAAACTAACGTAATGTCCCTGGCGAAAGTTTCGGATAGAAAAAATTCTACTCTTTTGAATCCATTTCCTTCCGGAATTCGTATCAACAGTTTCATTCCGATCTAATCCGAAGTCGGACCAAAGATTCCTCTCCGAATGAATTCGAGGTCGAATTAAGGATTCCTGCTGATTTAATTCGATATAATCCCAGGTCGAAACAAGAATGACAATCCGACTGAAGCCGACCTAATTTGATTTGAAAACAAAGATCCGACTGAATCCGATCTATTCCGTGGTTGAAGCTAAGGTTCCCATCCGAATAAATCCGACCATGTTTTTCATGAAATCGATCCAGTTTTTTTATATTTAAATTTTCCTCTAAAGCGATTGGTTATCCAAAAAAAATTTAAACAATAGAAAAGATGTGATTTTTCTTAGACCTACAACTTTTGTATACAACTTATTTTAATACCGTTGGAAATTGAGAAAAGCTGATTTTTGAACCTTTATGACCCTTCAGCTCGACTTTAATGTTGCCAAAAAAAATTTAATAGTGGAGTGTTTCTGACCCCAACAAGCAACTTTTCTACATGGTACCACTCGTATGATAAGCCTCTCGGAGTATTTCAATTATATTGTACAAAGTATGACTCAAAATTAAATATTCTCACAACATTCTTGCAACCGAGAACAATGATGCGTACCAGGGAAGCGATTTTGCGCGAGGCTTTATACTTAAACATTCCAGGCGCGAGTTTTTCGCTCTTTCGACAAATCTCCCATTCGTATACATTACTTGCTATTCGGAAAAGTGGAAAACGAGAAAGAACGAGTGAAAAAAATATCAACACGAGTGCCTCCTCACTCGGTATCCGAATCGAAAACTCTTCTCTGGAGCAGAACGGATTCCTGGCAAAAATTTTCCAGCCTTCTGGAACGTACGTGCGAATAATTCCAAGGGACTATTTTTCCTTCGCGTTTTCCGTTCACCCACTTCTCGCTTTTTCCACGATTTTCTGCACGTTTCACGTTTTTGTTTTTACACTTTTTTCCAGTGAAGTATGCCTAGCTTCTGCGGAGAGAAAATCGAGTGCATTCAGGGGATCATAGAGGTTTTATGAAAGGGGCTACAACCTTCTTTATAAGGGATAGAGAAAGCTCGGGATGTACATAGGTGCTATGAAAATGCTTGCCCTAGTTGTCTTCGATGGGAAACCATACTCGAGAATCTAGATTCTATTTTTAGTTCAATAACCACGAAACAGGTTTCCAGGACCATCAGTTTTTACTTTTTTTTCTGAGGTTTTCTGTAGATGCAAAATTTAATTGAATTTGAAATACTTCAATTTTTCATCAACACTTTTTACGGTAAAATTTAAATAGAAGATAATTTGAAGAATTTAGTGGATTTACAAAGAATTTCAATTTTTTTATAGGCATGAAATTTTTTGTCCTTTACATCTTTATTTACTGTTTTGTTTTTTACTCTTCACTAAGCATAAAAATCGATTCTGTCCCTTCGAATTTCGTTCTCATCAGAATTTCTTGTTTTCGCTTTCTCTGTCATTTTATTGAAGATGAACTACGCCATGTGAAAGGGACCCATTGGCCCTTCATCTTCCTTTTCTCATTTCCTTTTCTCGTTGATGAAAGGTTACCCATAACCTTTCCTGTGAAATACTTCCCTTGTTTGTGCTATTTATTCTTTGCATGGCGCCATTTTCATGCAGACGAATCTTTTTTTTTTTTTTTAAGATTTATAAATCAGTATACTGATTCGAGATTTTTTGTATGTAATTGCAATCACCTGGACTATTGAAGAGACAAGTTTCATGTGACGAAAACACTCTAAACGTCATATATTTCCTGCAAGAAGTGCATGTGAGTTATTTATTCATAAACTCTCCTCTATCTTGAGTTCTAGATAAACTAACGACGTTAAACACGTTAGACGATCATTAGGAAGTAATTACTGTCGCCAATACTGTTTTCATAAATCATAGCTTCTCATCAAACGGTTGAACAAGTATACAAATTAGAATACCAAATACTATCATACCTTTCCCGAAAGAAGCCCTAATGCCCTTAAGAAGCAGCCATCTTACAGTTCTTGATGACCGCTTTCCCTCTTCTTGCAAAAGGAAGCCCTTTCTCATAACGAGGAAATTACCTTGGAAACCGTATAAACCCTGACTCGACTGTTAGTTTCGTTCAACGACCGGAAGAATCCATTTCTTCCTTCAGGACGTTTATTTACCGCATGAGCCTCATCGCCAAAGAGGAGATTCTCGGCTTCTTATTTCTTACATTTGTATTCTTTCCGTGCTCAGGAAAAAAAACATTCACGGATATTGTGCCCTTTATGGGCTGACTAAATCGTTTCGCTCTGGAATTACGCAAGAATACTTTAGTGAGACTGAAAACGTGAAAGAATTTTTTAAAAAAAGTTAAGAGAACGCATCTAGCAATTTTTAGAACAGAATTCAAGTGATTCATCCCACATGAAACTGTTTTTCGAAAGGTTCCATGCATTCGCTTAGAAAAGAGCAATGACACCGCTTTTTCTGCGTTTGGTCACGTTCGAGATGAAGATGTGTTTGTCCATGTCTCCCTCCTTCTAATGTGTGACACATGTATTATATTATTCGGGACACGTGTCTTTAGAAGTTTTTACCACCCTCGCTAAATATCGTCCCCAAAGTCAATATATTTCGAACAAAATAATCTGGTTTTATCTGTACCAGATTGTCTGGCATACTATAAATCAGCATTATTTTACAAACTCTGTGTTGCCAATAAAACATATAAAAAAACAATATTTTTAAATCATTGGGGGATGGCCAAACATTTGACTAATTATCCTACATTACAGCATACATTGTAGACATCGACGCTATTCTTAATGTCAAATTATCCGCACCTGCACTTTGCTTTACTCAACTCTCGTCTCGGCATTTACACTTGACAAAGCATAGTTGTGCACATAGAACAATGGACTACTCAGGGGCAATCTTGAGCTTGAGCTTGAGCTTTAGGCAATAGCGACGTACGTTTCGGTGTGTTCCTCCGCCGCTGCAAAATGTCGTTTCGAGTACATTCCACGCACATCAAGCCGATACGATAGGGCGATATGTCTGCTCTAGGTAAATTACTGCGTAGGATTTGTGTACGATGCACACAACATCTAACCCATATAACTCGGTACGTAATGTCTCACCGAAGTAACAGGCTCACCCTATCTGTTAATGAGTACATTGTCAGTGTGTGTGTGTATGTGATCCTCAGCATGTACAACGGGTGTGACAAGCTCGCCCATTCGCCCATGGTATATTAACCACTAAGCCGACAGAGGGTGAAACCTTCGAGGACAGACTACATGTCTCTTTACATTTCCAAAGAAAAGTGTTCAGGCCTTATCCCAGTATCTTGTATAAATATGTGCGCTTATGTGTAAAATCTAGATGTTACACGTTAACACACTAGAATGTTTGAATCAAACAAACATATCATTGATATGGGGTCAAAGTAACAATTTATTTGAATTACACAAAGTTTGTTTAATTCAAAGAAATCTTATTTAATGTGAAGAAATAATTTTTTTGAATTAAATAAAATTTCTTTGAATTAAACAAACTTTGTTTAATTCAAATAAATTTTTACTTTGACCCCATATCAATGATATGTTTGCTTGATTCAAACAAACTTTTTTCTGAGTGTAGCAAACCAACACACACGGCGCTACCCGCGCGATTATTTTGTTTTGATTCTTACAACTTCAAGTCATTTAAAAGCCAATCAGATTTGCAAGAAAAATATATGCGAGATTTTCATGTACCAGAAGTTTGGACGTTCAAGTGAACGAAATATTTTTTCCCAATTCTATTTTATCCAGAAACATTGTTCCAACTGAAAATAACAATAGGCATCATAAGTTTCTTTCATACAGAATTATTTTCAGTAGAAAAAATTAATATTTTTAAACTGTTTCTAGTTTTGAATACAATCAATACAAAAATTCGTTCATTTGAACGTTCTGATCTTTGGAGGCATAGATTTTCGAGACACTTCGTTACAATATTTTTTTTAGAAAAGGGAGTCGTAATCGTGAATAATTTCATTTTAGCTAAGACAGTTTCTGATAATATTATAGCAGATCAAGACTATATTTTGCGAACAATGAGGATGGATTATGCTACGTAGTAATAAATCTGACATTTATAGCGTATGTGGTTTTATTATGCTACTCATGAATGCAAGATTAGTTGATTACGCACTCCGCGCTACAAAGTTGCTCGTGCATTAAAAGCAAAATTTATGCGAGACCGGATGCTAGTAATGACATGGACTTGGAATTAAATAAAAATGTAATTGATGTACAAGGAGAATTTTCTTTAAATGAGAGGAAAAAAAGGAATTTTTTAAAAATCTTAAAAAACGAGGGAATAGGGATTCCAAGTGCGAATTGCCAAAACTGAAAATACGGCACAATATTGGCCCAATCTCACTGGTCAACTGTCGGCTATTTGGGCCAGTATCGGTCCTATACCAACCTAATTGTCACTTTTACTACACCACCCAGGTCTGAAAGTAAAAAAGTCAGAGTTCGGCCAAAGAATTATATTACTGGACCAGAGTTATCATTCCGGCAACGGCTCGATATTGGCAGTCGATGTTCGTCAATATTTTTGCCGATTCTGAGCCAGTGTTGGGCCGTATCTAACTTCGCACTGGGGAAAATATAAAGGCTGCAAATCCAGTTTTTTTAACGGAGTCTTTATCAATAAAACCTTTGGATAAAGAAAGAACAAAACACAGTGATAACTCCAGACAAGCACAGTGGTCCATGAATATAAATTTCTTTCCTCACAATAAGTATGCGTATATAGCCTATAACGTATAACATATGCGAAGTTGGGTCGCAACTCGCGGTTTTTCCCGGAACCATGCGAAACCGCAATGTTTTGGCGGTTTCAGTAAGTCGCGACAGACAGTCGTGGTGGCAGGAATTTAATTTATGCTTCAGCGACACGCTCGCACGTACCGCCCCCGAGAATCTATGGCTGCCTAACTTTACGCTTGCGTCATGAATTCTTCTGCTGTAAACAAAGGCATGCTCAAAGTTTCCTCTTCTTGCATCCCAATCGCGGAGAAAAATTTCGATTTTCTTTGATATTTTAAAGATGCTTATTTAATATAATCACAGCCTCTTCTCTAGGATAGGCGATAAGGTCCTTTTCCTATTAGTCACAAAATATTTGCTGTGTTAGCAAGTCGCGGACAGGTTGTTTAATTAAAAAAAAAGGAAAGTATCGGAAAAGCGTCACCTTTATCACTAGAGCTCTATGTTTGCATATTTAAAGGGGTGAAGAAAAGAGAAATAAAAGGCTATATGCATATAGACATAAGCTCACGCGGATACACACACTTAGCCACTCACGAGATTTACTAACGTCGCATAAATATTCAAGAGGCGCCAACGCGCTTCCAAGTCCCCAAGGAATCGTCTCTATACGAAGATTGGCGGCTTATAATAATTTTATACTGGCATCGAATCTAGGAAGCGGCTTCCTTTGAGGTTTTTCGAATAGTCTCGCGTCTTTTCGGAAAACTAAAAATTCCCCTTTGGCAGAGTTCCAATAAACTATGATACCGATAAATCGCATACAAGGTGAATCAAATCATAATCATGTCATCCAAAGCTTTTCTTGTTCCTCATTTTTATTTATTTCTTTTCTCATTCTTTTTAAGCAGAAACGTTTTAAGAAATTATCTTAAATAGGGAGCAGAGTTACACTTTTATGAATTTCATTGATGCTTTTGAATTAAAGAGCTTTCATCTCCGTATTTTGAAAAAAAATATTTTACTAAATTAAGAGATTTGATTACTTGTGAAACGTCATATTGTGTATTTAGTAAAAAAAAAGCTTCTATTTAAAAAGAAAGCAGAAAGCTCGTTCCTAAGAGGTTATTTTTTGTAGAGAACTTCAGCCTGAAATTCAAGAACAAGAAAGAAATATGGAGCTTTTGTCTTTTCCAAAGCTCTCTCAAAGCCTTAGAAGTCGCTTATGACTTGGATTAATGAAACGATTCATTCTAGTTCTTTTTCTTTATTTTTTTCGTTCGGCCTCCTCTTCCTTCTCTTTTCTTCCTTTAAGCTTTTCTACTCTTCTTTTTGCAGACCTCCTACGTCAATCTTTTCTCATTTCTAATCTTTTTAGATGTTTAGCTCCCCTTTCGTATATCTTGAAGGATTTGCGATTCCCAACGTCTGAGCGGAAATCTTATTATGGTTTTATCAAAATTTAGTACTAATAAATGTAGTAGAAGAATTTCATTTACAAATGTCATTTCACACAACCGAGGGATTGTTCACTCTAATTTTTGGTGCACACCATATTTCGAGACTTCAAAGATTTCAAAGGATTTTTTCGGTATTTTCGGTTAGTCCCATTTCAAGAGATTTTTTTAGAGATTTCCAAGATTTCGTGAAATTTTAAAGGATACAAAAAAAGATTTTTATTGCAATAGATTTCAGAGCTTTTATTTTTCTTTCAAAGCTTCACTTAATCTTTAGAATAAAATTGCTAATGTAAACAATTCAGTTTTCACGACTCTTCCATGACGATCAATAGTCTTACAACTTTTAATGTGAACATTTTTTTCTTTGTTTCAGCGATTAAGGGCACTGCGGAACAAGGAGAATTGTCGTGGTAAGTCCAAATCTCCATTTTCATATTTTATGAAGAAAGTAATGTACTTCAGTTAATGTACATTTTTTCAACTCGGAACAGCTAGTTTACTTTATCAAAATATTCTCCGTTCGTAAATTGTAAGACTTGATTTATGTTTTTGTACTTTACAAAAGATATTTTCGTGGAAAAATATAGGTATTCGTAAATTTGCAAGAGCCGGCGATAAAGACTTTTTCATAGGCTATGTCGATTTATGTATATGCCGGCGTTCTTATCATCGTGGCCTCTTTTATGAGGACCCCGGGAGAAGAAAAGAGGCAAGGCGCTGAAGATGTAGCATGTTTTCCAAGCAAACATGTATTTCGAGACTAGCTAGGGTTTATACCCGCGTGTAAGAAAGCAGCTTTCTGCTCCCAACTTTCCCAGTTGGAAAGGGAAAGTAATCGATTTATGTCGCGTGCGTGAAAGTGTACGAGGCTGCTTTTAAAGCTGCGCGAAAGAAAAGTTCATCACGAGGGTGACAGGGAAATGGGTCAGTTGCTGGAAATTTTAATTACATTAGATCCTACAACCTCTATGGAGAAACCAATTTTTTTTTAGGTTTATACTAGAAGAATGATAAAAAAGTAAATTCATTTGTATAATTTTATTCATATCATTACTTATTTTTACGATTGTCTGTAATTTGACAACATTTTATGGCATTTCAAGAAATTTTAGAAGTTTTCAAGGATTTTCAAAAGATTTCTTAGAATTTGATGGGATTTAATTTTGTAATGGATTTCAAAAAATGACATGAATTTTAAGAGAATTCAAGGGATTTCAAGAGATTTAAAAAGATTTCATTGTATTTCTAGGAATTTTAAGAAATTTTAAAAGATTTCAAGGGCCTTTTAACGATTTAAAAATATGTTATAAATGACTGACAACTCTAGTAAAACGAAATAGCACTTAAATTGTGTATAATTAATAGTACGCGGTTGAGTCAAACTGAAGTCTCTTCAATGGTGAATTCACTCAACATTATTTAGGCTGATATATTGCGCACTTACTACTACCGTGACATTTTCATCATGACTTAATACCTGACCTGCCAGTTTGTCGTGTGCAATTTGTAACCGAAACGTTTTCATTTCGAGCATCTTCCTTCGTCCTCTGAACGATAAACGCGTCTAGCTACTTTCCAAAATTAGGCCTCTTTCCTCTTTTCTCTCTCGATATTTCCTGATCTCCCTATTTTCTTGTTTTCTCAATCGTGCTCTTCACGCTTGGCGAACTTCAAAGCACATGGACGAGACAAATTGAATTTATAGAGTTCTGACCAAAGACTTCCGAGACCGGAACACTTTCCCATGAAGAAAATCATTTTGGTTGGAAATGCTTTTAAATTCAAAAACTTCAATGGCTTCAGTGGTTTACCTTCTACCTCTCAAATTGCTT